>JARHVA010000088.1:6600000-6610000 GCA_037957365.1 Torreya grandis
TATGTTAATACTATCACTACTCTACATAGCCTCAGATAAGTATAACATGTCAATACTATCCTAACTCAAACAAAGATTTAGACAAGTATGATGATGAATAGGAATTGGTTAAAATGTATACAATCATGGAATAATCATCCAATTGGAACACCCATCTAGTATACATGCGTATGACCATATGACTGAATTTAACAAGTTCTACCTATCAAATCCTAGATTCAATAAGTTCATCTATCAGATCCAACTTAGTAACAACAATCTGAGTCAATGTGAGGCTAAGTAGGATACTGCCCTATCACTTAGAACTCATGTTCCCAATTCATCACTCTTCCTTTAGATCTCTATGACTTGATGATCTCCAAATAAAACATGCACAAGGCTCAAAGAAACACAAATTTATACTAACAAACCATAAAAAGCATTACTATATGCTATAAGATTTATATATATACTAATATATATATTAGAAAATCATGTAATCATCCTAAAATTGTATTAAGTTGCTACTAGCTAAAACATAACTAGTATCATAATTTCGTAACTTAACCTATTATATAAATAATCTCACAATTAACATAACATACTTAGGCAAAGGTTTATATTGCCCTTCAACCTTATAAGTGAGATCATGTCTCTTTCTTTCACATCTTAACACACAACAAGTTTAAATGTTTATCTCTATCCTTACCAAGATGTTATATACATCTAGTACCTTACTTGATCCCGATAAAAAGGTACACATACGAATGTTCAAAACATGTTTTAAAAAGAGGATAATATTAGTCTAACAAAGGTAGATAATAACATACTAATTATAATAACCTATAATTAATATAAATCCATTTTTAGCCACTCCTTGTGGTCAAGTTTACATTTTAGATAAAATAGTAACTCTATAAAGTTACAAGTAGAAAGTAGAGAGATAACGTCTAAAAATAAAACTTCCTACATATTATCACATGGTAAAAGATAACACCACAATACATGTTACTTACCAAATTGCAATAATAATAACCTACTTCTTCAAATGGAAAGAAAATATTAACCACAAGGATATACTAATCCATCCAATCCTACAACTTTTCTCAATAAGTAGGAAACACTATCCCATGAACTTAAGAGAAATGAGACCAAACAATATTTTAAGAATAATTTTCCACTTAAGAAAACACTAAATCAACATCCTAAAAATATGAACCTTTTTAGTAGAGTAAAATGGTGTACAAGTAGAATGAGAATGTTATCTCACCTATAAGTTAACAAAGAGAGATGATACTTCCTCTCAAGTATATATACAAATAAAAACAAAATAATGATGCTAATCTAAAAACTCTTAACATAAAGGAATTTATAATCAAGTCATCTGCATTCAGCTAAGGAAATTTCATTCCTAGTTTTTAAGTAAACAAGACACAAAAATGAAAGCATATATATATTGATATGAGAAGCATGACATGCATGCCAACACAAATGCAAATGGTGAAGGTGTTTTGATTACCAAAAAAAAATGTAGTCATACTCGAGGTGTTTAATCAAAAGATCAAAAATATGGTAGGAAACTCTTGTTCACAACTCAATAACTAAGATATGTACTCTCCTACCCATTCACCTTATAAATCCATCACCAATGAGACACTTGATAAACCCCACCCTTTAATAACTCTAAGGGGTTAAGAATGCTCTTAGGGTACCCACTCAATGTACCACACGTTTTTCCAAATTCTCCTTTTTGATAAGTAAAAGATACAAAAATGTTAATGGACTCATTAGGTCATAGTGTTCAAGCCTAAGCTCTAATACCACATGAAATAACCCTCCTAGTTGCACTTAGAAAAAGTAGAATTTAAAAAAAAAACTAAATATTAAACATTGAATCAACCTAAGTTGCTAAAACACTTTAGTCAATCATATAATCAACAACTTCAAGAAGTAACAGATTCAACATTTGAATACTTCCAGAATAGAATAAAAAAGTGTGATATAGAAAGTTTACTAACTTGCTAAAGACATTAGCACAATCTAAAATTCCATACTAAGTATTGGTACTAATTCAACTAGCCACATGGATTGCTATGAAATCAAGATTAACCTAACCTAGCCTAAGGATCTATACCTGATGCCCTCACCATAATCTTGGGCAGTCTACATATCCTCTCCTCAAAATCACGATCTGATGTAGTTTTCCTTTCAAATGTGATGGTCTCCTCCATGAGACATCACCACCAAATGGGTTGATTCTCTAAGTCAAACATGAAAAAAACTACTTGTGACAAAGATAAGATTCTAAATCTCTAGTCTAATCCCATAGATAAGTGATACACTCAAATATAACACCTTATTATTTAGGGTTGTGTACTTACCCAAGCACTCTCACATAACCTAGATAATAACATTGATGAAGGAATCTACATTCTTAGTTCCATAGACAATCACATGATAGGCTTATAAGTAAGCTAAGTATACAAAACAAAGTAAGTCATATAGTACATAACAATCAAACCTATCATTCATTTATACCCATAAGATTTTATGCAGGCATACAATTTGTCCAATTATCAAATATGAATATATTGCTTCAGTAATAACTAAAAAAATCATTAGAATAATCAATTTAGGTGAGATTCCAAACATATAGATATTATATGTACCACCTGAATAAATACATCTAGGTTGAATTATCCTATGATATCCCATACTATCACAGTTCATGATCGCTCTACCCAAATATTAACAACCATAACATATATATTTATTTAGGTATGGCTGAAGATATAATGAATATAGTATGTACCACCTAGGTAATTTTCATACTATAAAACTCTATGAGATCCCATACTATCATAGGTCTTTGTGTTTGAGTATCCGACTCAACACCAACAATAATCTTACACCCAACCATAATAATAAAGCAAGTCAGTATTATACTATCTGAGTATACCTTCAATAACAATCTGAAGAGAACATAATATCTAGGTGCACTTCACGATGCACTATGTTATTCTATAAATGTATATCCACTTACATAGTTAACTTTCTCACAAAATATACTACATATATATTTCATCCTTACAAGATGTGACAGACTTGATCCTATCGACAAGTTTGCATAATAGTAATCTACTACATAAAGGCTATTTGCTTTCACTAGCATTCTAGTAAAGCTATAGTAGATGTCACACTAAGGAACACCTATGAGGGTTAGCTTATTAAGCCCACACTCACTCTCTAAGATACCATATATATCTACGATGTCTCCTACATGCACAAAATTAGGTCTAGATATAGTTCTACCAAAACTACTAAAGGTATAGATGTTTACTCAATAATTTTCTCATACAAGTGCATACAAGGAGTAGGGACAAATACATTCCTTAATTACAAAGGGAAGACTCAATGGTGTTTACAACCCTATCACTCACATCAAAATATGTATAATCTAGGATTAGTTATGTCTAACATCACTCTCGTGTCCTCCTATACTACCGCATTATGAATTTTAACTATATAAAGAAAGAGTATCCACTAGTTTGTTTCTTAGACCACTGTATACCACTAAATAATTCCAAATAATAATACCATTTCCATCAGTGTAAAATCTACATATAGATGGGTTATTTATCCATGGAGAAAATACAATTTTACTCTTGCAACCATACTACTCGAGAGTCCTTACATAATCATACCATTCGGGTATATGAATCCAAGGACTTTAACATCATATATCAACTATCAATAAGTACTGCTTGACAAAATCACACCAATCAAGAATGATAACAACTAGTCTATAATGACTTATTTATTTAATGAGTATAGGATTACTTTTCATAATAAAAATCTTAAGTCCTCTTCTAGGTGACTAAATTTCCACATAGTTAAGACTAGAGTTTCATATGTCTTAGCAGTCATAAGTATTTTTGTAAGAGATGCTTAAGACACTACTCAGTGTATGAGTACTTAGGTTCATATATGAATATATATATATATATATATATATATAGATAAATTAAAGGGGTTCCAAGTTTAGATAAGACATTCAAAAGGTAAACACACATACACACACACACACATCTCTATGTGTGTGTGTGTGTGTGTGTGTGTTTACCTTTTGGATGTCTTATATGAACTTGGAACCTCTTTAATTTATCTATCTATATATATATATATATATATATATATATATATTCATATATGAACCTAAGTTGGAACCCCTTTAATTTATCTCTATACACACACACATTCATATATATATATATATATATTCTTTGATTATTTAATGTTATTTGATGATATTCAAGCAACTAAATTATTTAATATGATTTCCTAGGAATCATCTCAAACAAAAATACAAAGGATGATTTCTTTAAAACTAATCATAACAAAAGTTGAAAAAATCATCTAAAAAGGGTAATCATATTAAAAAATCATACAAGTTTAATTAGTGAATCAAGTCCAAACACAAAAATAAGATTCAAACATGATCTACATCATCTTCAATCATGGAAGTATACCTTCATAAGAAATCATAAGCATGACATTAGGTAGAGATTCCAACTCTAACTGCATATACTTTTACAACCACTGATGTTATGATTTCATCTTGGAGAAAAAGGAAAAACCTATAGCTATATAGATAACACCCAAAAATATATATATCAGGTTCACTTATCCCTTCAAGACATAAAATTGATGATTCAAGTGGATGATTGAAGCCCAATCTTATATACATTTCTCTATATGCACATATGGATACATCAACAAATATATTCAATGGTAATAAATATATATATATATATATATATATATATATATATATATATATATATATATATATATATATATATATATATATATATATATTAGAGCTGGGCTCGATAGGCAGTAATATAAGGTCAGAGGTAAATAACTACTCGATTCACCAAATCCCAATAATGAGTAATAAATAACCAAACATATATTTAATGATTTGGAACAAAAACATATGGTTAAACTAACCATGTCATCATCAGTAGGGTCTGATTGGGTCAAATCTAGTCACCACACATTTAGATACGAAAAAACATTCATTACTACATAAAAATATAGTAATATAAATATAAATCATTTTAAACTCAAAGTTCCATGCATAATCAATTTGGCAAATATGAGTCATTCTATTATTTATTCTTCTAAGGGTCAGTAAAATATAGTTTAACAATTAGGAATGGTAAAATAAAGGAAGCATACAACACAAATCACAATGAAGATTCCTTCCATTTACTACATTATGATTTCATACTATTTTAATCCAAGATCTTGATTAAATCCATTGTATATAAAAATAACAAGCCCCAAAACAACATGACCAACATTAGGTCTAAAACTAACAAAAATAATTCAATGCATTTTATTAATTATGAGGATGACTTACTTGCAGGTTTGAGAGTGCTTAGGGAGAGAAAAAATTACTTGAACAATACTATTGTCTCTTATGTGTTTTTCCCTCTATTTGACTTTAATTACAACTTTGCATAACTAAGTATCCAACATGGTTTTCCTCCATGTAGCTCCTTTTTCTATTCATCATGAAAGAAGTTGTAGAGAGCATATAGAATTACCATGCCCTTCTCAAGTGCTACTCCTCTTCCTTAGATCGATGCTTCTATAATATTCCATATACTTTTACATCCTTCTCCCAATGCATTCTCCAAAAGCCTCCCCAAACATCTCCCTTCACAGACATAATCATGACCATAGTAATGTCAATTATATATCTTATGTATAGATATGGAGATTAATGCATATTTTTAGTTTGTTGAAAATGTAGAGGGGCTTTCCAAATCCATTGAAATCCTTGACTAGAATGGGATGCAGTTCTGCATGGATTGAAACAACTGAGATAAAAATAAAAAATGGAAGCAACATTGTCTTGGGTTGAGTTAAAGAAAAGAATAGATCTAGATATGGCAATAACATGAATACTACCAGATGAAAAGGCTACTAATGAGATTCAATTCCTAGATGTGGTGATAACAAGGATTGCATGTAGGCAATAAATAAGGCATGATCAATGGCCTTCATAGAAGAGGTAGTCATCCCCCACTTTTCTTCTACCTACTCCCACTCATCACATGCATCTTTACTTAATCTCCTTTTCATGTACCTCTTATCCCATAGTCAACTCACCTAACAATTATTTAATTTATATAAAAAAACATATAATTTTCTTAATACTTAGTGATATGCCACTTTACTAAATAATATGTCTAGTTAAGAAATCTAATAAAGATATTCATTTTTTTTTAATTTGCATGAAAACCATTAAAGCAATGGTAGTTAGTTATTTATTAGATATATGTATATAAGATCATAACTAATGTATATATATATATATATATATATATATATATAAATATATATATATATATATATCATAATTTTCTTGAGTAAAACAAGGAAATAGATATTTTATTCTATGAATAAACTATTGAAAGAAATATGTCATTATCAATGTCTTTGAATGTTTAACTAATTCATTATTGATATTCATTATATCCATATTGTATGATATATGTCAATAGAATCGATATATATATATATATATATATATATATATATATATATATATATATATATATATATATATATATATATATATCGATTCTATTGACATATATCATACAATATGGATATAATGAATATCAATAATGAATTAGTTAAACATTCAAAGACATTGATAATGACATATTTCTTTCAATAGTTTATTCATAGAATAAAATATCTATTTCCTTGTTTTACTCAAGAAAATTATGATAATTAAAAGCATATCAAGACTATATCTATAAACAAATGTAAGAACATATATTGCAACCAATGCATTAAAAAGACACATATGCCACTATTGATGAGGGACAATAGTTCATCAAGAGGATATCACCAACAAGTGCCCTAAAACTAGGTACATAAAAATGGGATGTGACATCCTCCCCCTAAAACTAGTCATCACCCCGATGACTCTTATTCAAACAAAAGTCTTTAATAGAAAAGAGAGTTTATCAACATATAAATATAGTATCTATTATCATAGCATGTAAATAACTACAAATTTTATCTTAAAAAATCATACTAGTGTACTCGTTTAATATTATTCATAGAGTATAATTCCCACAAGACCCTTCTCGATGACATTTTATATTATGCAATTAAGTTTTGCAAATGTTACTTATGCTAATGATTAACATGACCACCCTGGGGTTCAATAACTTAGAAAAATTCTTACCAACTTTCTAAATACACATGAGATCATCAAAAATGTTAAAACAAATAACCAGGAAGAGTTCCACAAAACCTTCCAGTCCCTTTGCACATCTCTTCAACCTAGAGAGTGTATTTCTCAAACCGGAGAAAAGTATTTAGGGCATCAAGCAATAAAAATGTGTATATGTTAATACCATCAATACTCTGCATAACCTCAGATAAGTATAATATTTAAATACTTTCCTAACTCAATCGAAGCTCTGGAAAAGTATGATGATGAATGGGAACTAGTATAAATGTATATAATCATGGAATAATCATCTATATAGAACACCCATCTAGTATACATGCATATGACCATATGACTGAATTTGACAAGTTCTCCTTGTCAAATCCAAAATTTGATAATTTCATCTATCAGATCTAACTTATTACCAATAATTTGAGTTAATGTGAGGCTAAGTAGGATACTGTCCTACTGCTTAGGACTCATGTTACCAATTCATCACTCTTCCCTCAGGTCTTTATGACTTGATGATCTCCAAATAAAACATGCACAAGGCTCAAAGAAACACAAATATGTATTAATAGATCATAAAAAGCATTACTATATGCTATAATATTTCTATATGTACTAACATACAGATTAGAAAATCATATAATCATCTTGAGATTGTATTAAGTTGCTACTAGCTAAAACATAACTAGTATCATAATTTCACAACTTAACATATTATATAAATAATCTCACAATTAACATAACATATTTAGGCAAAGGTTTACATTTCCCTTTACCCTTATAATTGAGATCATGTCTCTTTCTTTCACATCTTAGCACACAAGTTTAAAAGTTTATCTCTATCCTTACCAAGATGTTCTATACATCTAATACCTTACTTTGTCCTGACAAAAAGGTACACATACTACTCTTCAAAACAACATGTTTTAAAAAGAAAACAATATTATTTTAACAAAGGTAGATAATAACATACTAATTATAATCAACTATAATTAATATAAATCCATAGTTAGCCACTCCTCGTGGTCAAGTTTACATTTTAGATAAAATAGTAACTCTATAAAGTTACAAGTAGAAAGTAGAGAGATAACGTCTAAAAAAAAAAACTTCCTACATATTATCACATGGTAAAAGATAACACCACAATCCACATTACTTACCAAATTGCAAGAGTAGAATCATAACCTACTTCCTCAACTGGAAAGAAAATATTAACCACAAGGATGAACTAATCCATCCAATCCTATTAATTTTCTCAATAGAAGTAGGAAACACTATCCCATGAAATTAAGAGAAATGAGATCAAACAATATTTTAGGAACAAGTTTCCACTTAAGAAAACACTAAATCAGCATCCTAAAAATATGAACCTTTTCAGTAGCTTAAAATGGTTTATGAGTAGAATGACAATGTTAACTCACCACTAAGCTAATGAAGAGAGATGATACTTCCTCTTAATTATATATATAAATAAAAATAATAATGATGCTATCATAGGCCTTTTTGTTTGAGTATTTGACTCAACACCAACAATAATCTAACACACAACCATAATAATAAAGAAAGTTAGGACTATACTATTTGAGTATAGCTTCAATAATAATTCAAAGAGAACATAATATCTAGGTACACTTCATGATGCACTATGTTATTCTATAAATGTATAGCCACTTACATAGTTAACTTTCTTATGAAATATACCACATATAATTTTCATCCTTACAAGATGTGACATACTTGATCTTATCAACAAGTTTGCATAACAGTATTGTGCTACACAAAGGCTATTTACTTTCACTAGCATTCTAGCAAAGCTATAGTAGATGTCACACTAAGGAACACCTATCAAGTTTAGCTTTCTAGCCTGTGCTCACTCCCTGAGCTACCATACATATCTATGATGTCTCCTATATACACATAATTAGGGCTAGATGTAGTTCTACCAAAACTACTAAAGTTATAAATGTTTACTCAATAATTTTTAAATATGAGTGCATACAAGGAGTAGGGACAAATACATTTATTAGTTACAAAGGGAAGACTCAATGTTATTTATAACCCTTTCACTCACATCAAAATATGTATAATCTAGGATTAGTGATGTCTAACATCACTCTCATGTCCTCCTACACTACCAAATTATGAATTTTAACTACATAAAGAAAGGGTATCCACTAGTTTGTTCTTTAGACCAATATATACCACTAAATAATTCTAAACCATAATAATATTTTCACCAGTGTAACATCTACATATAGATGGTTTATTTATCCATGGATAAAATACACTTTTTCTCTTGAAACCATACTACTCGAGAGTCCTTACATAATCATACCATTTAGGTATATGAATCCAAGGACTTTAACATCATATATCAACTATCAATAAGTATTGCTCAATGAAATCACATAAACTGAGTATGATAATAACCAGTCCATAATCACTTATTTATTTAATAAGTGATTATAATATTACTTTGCACAATAAAAATCTTAATTCCTCTTCTAGGTCACTGAATTCCCACATAGTTAAGACTAGAGTTTCATATGTCTTAGTAGTTGTAAGTATTTTTGTAAGAGACACTCAAGCCATTGCTTAGTGTATGAGTACTTACGTTCATATATGCCTATATATATATATATATATATATATATAGAGAGAGAGAGAGAGAGAGAGAAATTAAAGGGGTTACAAATTTAGATACGACATCCAAAAGGTACACACAAACACACACACACATTTATTTAA
>JARHVA010000088.1:7297500-7357500 GCA_037957365.1 Torreya grandis
AGGGCAAGTTCTCCCTAGATAAAGCTAATAGATTCACTATTTTATAATTTTAGCAAGAAGTGCATATCCCCCTTTTGCTCATAATAATTGGGTCATCTTCTTTTTACTTGTGAAATTTTGATTTATTATTTTCCCCATATCTATTCTATTTTTCCCCTTTCTTCCCTTGATTTAAATTGAAAGTAATATATTGTGTGAACAAATAACCATTTACAAGACAAATGTTAGCATAGTTGTAGTCACATATGCACATCCATCATAGTAAGTCATCTACATACATTTTGTTTCCACATATACATAAGCATGTTTCCCATAGCAACATATCCAAAATATATCAAAAACAAAAGAGAGAGATACACATATACATACGTCATCACATATCTAGTCCTATAGAGTGCATAATCTAAGAAGCCAATACAAAAATAAAGAATTTCATCACATAATGATCAATGAGAGATATGCCAAAGCATCCATATATGTGTGTGTATTTATGTGTGTATGTGTATGTATATATAAAGATGTCTGATACAAACACCTCTATAGAGGTCCAATGTGACTTAAGGCATATCAAAAATAACTAGCATAGACATCAATATATCCAAGACATGTACAATAAAAAGACTCAAGGGTCTATCCTCCTCTTTTGGGATAGAACTAAGGTGAAAGAGTGTTTGGGGCTTGGGTTCAAGCAATGTCTGATGATCATGCCTCCCTCTAATGCTACCTCCCTATCTATAAGTTGGTGTCTTGGAGGATGGTCCCTACCTAAACCTCCCTTTGATAGAGTCCTCCCTATCCTATGATTGGAGGCTCTACCACCTCTTCCTCCAACCATGGTATCTACTAGGGCCTCTGATCTCTTTGCCCTAGCCAATAAAATGTTGTTATGTGTCCTTAAATCTATCATCATCATCGAAACATGGTACACAAAGGAAAACACATTTATATGGTGACCAATCCTCATATGAAACCTAGGATCTACAAATAACTAATCTTGCATCTAATCAATGCTCAACTAAAGTAGGTTAATCACAATATCCCTTATCATCCTCCTCTATATGCCCAAAGTGTCTAAAATCATAAGGTATATAAGATAAAATCAGATCTACCTGATATGATAAAATCTAATGCATGTGATAAAATAAATAAATAATAAGAATAAATCAAAATGTGAGTTGTAATCATGAATGAATAAAATCAATAGCTTACCTGAATCTCCCTCTTTCCACAAAGGATCAGAGTCATAGTTTGTATCCTCCTCATCCACATCTCGATCCTCCTCCACTTTAACATATTGTTGGGGTTTACCCTCTCCCTCTCCCAACTACTACTATTGCTATTGTGTATGGTATAGTATCAGTGGTGACGGTGGTGATGGACCCATTTATTATTATCCATCTCTAACATGTCTTCTTTTAGGTGCTTTTCAAGTTGGTCGGGTGATAGACACCCCTTTCATTAGTATGTACCATGCCAATCTCTTTAGTCTCATGGCCCTTGCCTCATGATTCCCCCTATACATAAGTCCAAATATGGGTAGGTTTCCTATATAGGGAATACCAAACTATTGGGGAACTTGATCCACTGGGTGTACCTCAACCTGTAGCAATCTATCTTAAACTTATGTAGCCCCAATGGCTAAACTAAGATAGACCCCCTCATTGGCCCATATCTCTACCATGTCTTGGTAGGGTAGGGTAATAAAATATTCCATTATAAAATACCCCATGGTCTAGGACAAAGCATGAAAAGGGACAACATCTACCCATATAATCTCCCTAATATCCCTTGGTGCCCCAATCAGTACCCCCTCTGGTAGGAGATCATCCTCTCATAAATCCAATCCATAATAATAGTAGGGTGGCTAATGGCAAGGGATCATAGGTGACCCAATTAGTATAAATCAATTTAATTATGTGTCAACATCTCCTAGATATAATCATAGTAACCCCCTTTCTCCTTTATACATTGCATGATCAGTGACTAGCTATATAAGAGCCTATCAGTACTCTTATCCCCCACTAACCAAGAGGTAAGGATGTCAATGATGGCATTCCTTAGGTTAGGTATCTCTAATATGTCAACATGAGAAATTCTCACACTATACTTTGCACCCACAATAGATGCATCAACATCTCCAAAATGGTCGGCCTAGTAATAAGCCTCACGATGACTATCAACATCATGAATAGACACTAATTTCCCAGTTGTAGGAAGATTGGGGATCCTATACACATCCATGAAAGTAATAACCCACTCTCCCAAGGCCTAAGATAAAATTAAGGTGTTCTGATCAAGGTCCCAATAGGTCATTAAGTTACATAATAATTTGTTAGAAGAGGGGTTAATCCCTGCCTATGTAATGTGAAGTATCCCCACTCGATTAAACAAGGCCAACTCATCAAATGTCAAAAGTGTTAGGACTCAAGGCATACACTCCTACTCTCAATATCTACTCCATTGGATATAGGCACCTTACAAAAATAAAAAAATATCGTACGTTAGTCAATCAGTCAAAGAAATTGATCTCTTTGTCTAAAAAAATAAAAAATATTAACATATCATTAAGTTCATAAAACCACCCTTATTTGTAGGTAGTGGTTACAAAATTGCCCTATTGTGGTAACATTAATGCCTTAGGTGGTTGTGTAACTACCTAAACATGGTGATACTGCAACTGCCTCATAAAAATTATGATAACACCATGGTAGTTACAAAACCCTACAAAGGGAAGTGGTTCTATAACCCAAGCGATAGTTCTACTAGTCGTCCATGTCTTCTCCTAAAATCCCTCAAAACCCATAAAAAATAACTTAAATTCTAACAAACTCTACAAATATTTAACTTACCCCCCTCAATGATGATCGCAAAGCAAAAAAAATTGAATTTGGCTAGGTATCAACTATATTTTAAACAAATTTTCATATTTGGGGAAAAAACAAAAGGTTAAAAAAAATTTACCTAATTGTGCCCAGTTGTGCCTCCCATTAGTACATTCTCCATCCTCTCATCACTCTCTTTCCAATGACTACTTCTGCACTCAAAACTGTCACCGTCAATCTAGAGCTCAAAAATCTCTCTCAAAGAAAATGACACAAATGAATTATTTTTATCAAGTTTTAGAATATATTGGGCCCAAAACTAGTTGTTTTGATTCAAAGTTTTTCCATTTTTGGCATAATCTATTGTATTGGTGTTCATTCTCATGTGTGTATATGTGTGTCTGTGTGTGTTATCTTTCTTGGATATTATAAATTAATGTTTTATCAATAACATTTTAATGACATTTCTATCTTCTGTAACACATTCTATGGTTTTATAGGTACACATATCTTGGCACCAAGTTCAGTCCCTTGATGAGATGGTCTAGGTAGTATTATCTTCTTCACACATATGGTACATATTATTTCCATGTTTTAATTATGTATCCTGCTTTTAATTTTCTTTTAAATCACACTTGACTATCATTTTTTATCTATAGGTTATGCAGAGTCTCTACAGGCTTTGTTCCTATATTTAGCTAAGTAAGGTCAATATTTCTAACATCCCATTTCCTTTATGCACACCTTACTCAAGATTACACTTTGCCAATTCATGACAAAGCACCCTCCTAAAGGGGAAATATGTATGCACCCAAAATTTATATGATGGAACACTTCTGATATAAATCTAATGATGATGTAATGACCTCTTAATTTTCTACTTGACAGGGAAATCTCTGTCACTTCCCCATGCTTCTCTATCCTCTCTTGACCCTTTTTAGTCCCCTTAGTTTTGACCTTCCCATGTCATTTTTGCCTTATCTCAAAAACAAACCATGGGTAATGAAACTTTCACCTCAGGTTATAGAATTACCCCTCTATCTTACAAAATTGCCCCTTACATTGTACAACCCTCATGGTGGTTATGCAATATAGGAGGTCGTTTTGACACTATAAGGTGATTTTGAATTAAAATAGCGATAGTCATGTACTTTTTAGTGTTGGTTATATCATATTGAGTGGTGGTTTTGAAACTAGCCTCTACATAAAGTAGCAATTCTATCATAATAGAAATGCCTTCCAAAATTAGCTCTTATAACTCTATTTTTCACACATTTTACATAACTAGCTTTATTTTTCTTATTTTTATCACCTTATTATTTCTTCCAATCAATGTCGGATCACTCACTCTTTTGATTTTAGTATTCTTTAGTTCCTCTCAAGTTGAACTCATTGTCACACTTAGTGGAATACCTCCATACAAACTCCATTCTCTTCCTATAAGAAGATCAATTTTGGCCTAATTTCATTATCTCAAAATTGCCATTTAAAGTTTTTATTAAGATAATTTTGCAAGCACACCATTGTTACAATTGTTAAGAGATTCAACCTCTATTATTTTTTAGTAGACTACATAGCCGCAAGGGAAGAAGTGTTCTTTGTGAAAGGAACTCAGACTTTGCAAGCTAAGATAATAGCCAACCTCATTTCAGGTGATCTCAATTTTTATATTGTCTCTCCTCCTTTCATCTTGTCCCAGAATTTGTGCACCCTCTAGATAGAGAGTTTCTAGAATTTATTCAAGAGCATACACATCTATCATGCTGAGGATTATCCTATCAACACACTACATGCACTTCAACTAATTTATTTTAGAATCAGGTTGGAGTTATTTTTAATTTCCATCATTTGTTTTTTTTATTTATATTAGATTTATTATAGCCTATTATTTTGATTAGATTATTTTTCCATAAAAGATAAAATAAGTAAATTTGATAGTGAAATAAATTCATTTGTTTTCATTTGTCTTTGCTACAAAAACACAGTTAGTTTTGGTTTATGCTTACATTTTAATAGATTAGTTTCCTTTCAAATCAGAAATTTAACTAGTCAATCATCCTGAAAAGGATGTTAAAAAATCTCTATTTTAAGATCTAAACAAGTCTTTTGCATTCTAAATAACCATCTAGGCAAACATAGGAAATGTAGATAATCATAGGTGTATACTCAAGAGTGGTAGATTATTGGTCCTATTTGTTTTGAAGAGTTAAAAAGAATTGTCATTTTCCTCTTTTAAAACAAACAATTAGAATTTACATCTCTTGTTCATATTTTATAAATCCATTCAAAAAGTTTATTTGTGGTAAATTAGAAAGGTTGAAAAGCTAGCCTAGTTTGTTAATGAATAAGAAAATTTGTAGAAAGTGTTTTATTTATGATGTTCTAGATCAGATATCTTTTCACATTATTTTCATACGTAAATCTGATTCATACGTTTAGCTCATTGCATACAAAACAATCAAAACAAACAAAAACATAGTCATCTAGTTTACATGCAAGTAGAGTGAGGAAAATTCTGAATTTTACATAATAGCCTAGTTTCTTTCTCTCTCTCCCTACTTGCATTATAAACTGAAAAAAGGATAAAAAAGAGTTTTGATTTTATTTGATTTTATTTTCAATTTTATCACTTTATTTTTAGCAAGCAAACATTCATTTGTCAAAAACTAAAAAATCCCAAGAACAAGAAAACAAAATAAGAAAAATAGTGTCAAAAACCTTGATATTACACGTAATCCATACCAAAAGCCTTATAAATCCATGCAAGTAACCATATATCACATAAGCCTTATCCACCCATACAAGCACCATATATTAAGCCTTACTTCAACATTCCAACAAGAACACTTTACAAGCCATTTCTTGAATAAGCTCATACACTTTTCCCTAGCTTCTACCTAATGTCTTATGGATGACCCTTCCTGAGACACCAGGTCTTATTTGACATGATCTATTACTTAGATTTAGATCGCCTGGATCCACCATCATCACACAATCTGAAATTATCATTGAATTGAGATGTGAGGTCTTTCTATCCACTCCAATCACCCACCTCATCATAGAGTAATTATCCACCTTAGAAGAGCAAGAATGCATCCCCGATCCACATATCATCATTCTCCCATAAAATAGGAAACATCAATAAAACATCATCCAAGCTTAATCACCCATCCATCCTCTCTTATTATCTTTGATTTTAACCTTTTTCTATGTCATTCACACTTATTGGATGACATTGGTTAGATAGAGTCAACTTGATAGAGTAAATCTTCTCTTATGAGTCATTCAACCCAATTTCTTTCATTTCCCTGAGCCTAGCATTGATCAATAAATCCACCTTATTATGATATCAAATACTGAAGGGAATTGGATATTTATTTCCAATAAATTGATGCTCTCAATGAGCATCAAGACTCTATTAAGGTCTTTTGGTTCCATTATGAGAACCCATTGCCACCACCCATCCCGAATTTTGTTCCACTCAACAATCAACCAAACCCCTAGCCCATTCATTACATCGGTTGCCTCAACTGAACTTTGGGGAGTTAAATGTTTAGATTAGCATGTGATAATTTAAGTGCATATAGTTTCTTACATGTTCATTAATTTTCCTTACATATTTAGTTTCACACTCTAATTAGTTTCACAATCCCACAAAACATAGGTTAGAATCCTAAGTCTTATAGGTTACTTAACAATCATATAAGCCAAAGATCATAACCTTCCTAGAATGCCTATACACCAACTTAATTTTTATATTATAAATATACATTTTTTTAATTGAACAAATTTATCCTTCATTATATAAAATCAATATTTGTTAAATTAATCTTCTTTAAACACTTATAGTATAAATGGAATGTTTAATTATTTACACAAGGAAAAAAGAGAAATTAAATTTCCTCATATCCTATGGGTTGTCAAACATGATTAACATATCAAATTTGAATATGAAATAGAGGAATAATATGAGGGATATTACATTTATATTTATCAAAAACATCTTTTTGTTTCAAAAAATGCATCATAGTTTTCTTGGGTGGTCATTTATTTATTTGGACCTTGTCAAATTGATCTTTTGCATACATCCACCTTAGGACTTACAACCTCACTTCCTTAAGGCTTTATTCTCTTTTTTAATTCTTATTTTAGATGTAATATCTAATTCTCAATAGGTTGAAAGTACTTATATCTAGTCTTTGTAGCCATGGTATTGAAAATTGTGTATTTCCTTTATCAATTGTATCATGCATTCATGTTTAAGATAAATAAAAATGATGAATCAAAGTGAAATAAAATTAAGAATGATATTATACATGAGTAAATCTTAGATATCCTTAATAACACGTGTTTCATTAGTATCAAATATATTTTTTAGGGGTTTGTGCTTATAAACTTATATCTTCCCAACCCATGAAAAGTAGTCTACTTAGTGCTCCTTTGAACCTTATAATGGATTATCTTATAAGCTATTTATTTTTTACACATGATGTGCCTTATGGTTACACTAATGAATGGAAAAATATTGGTGATCATAAATTTATGAATGATGATGATACTTATGTAAATGATGATTGTGATTACGTGGATGATGACTATCACTATGTGAATGAAAATTATGATTATGTAAATAATGATACTGAGGATTTATATGCTAGTGATATATCCCTATACAATGTTAGTGAAGGATAAATATGTTATAATAATGATATAAATCAAAATAATAGCTCCCCTTCCCATTCTACAAACCTTTTTAGTTGTCATGAAGTAGAGCAAGAACATAGTATAATGTAATTAACTAATATACTTCTTGATATTATTAAACTTATGAAAAAGAAATATCAATGTTGTTTGGATTAAAAAAATAATATTTGATACACATGGTGCTTCTTATACTACTCAATATGTTGTTATATGCCATGATCCTATGCCTTACAATGTTGTTTATGACAAAATAACATGCAATGAACCTTCTATCATATATAAAATGATGATATTTCTAAAGAATGTAATGATTTTTATATTTATTTTCAATGTTGTGATGTTTCTAAACAATGAAATGATAGGCATGTTTTTAATGAACATGTTATACCCATGTTTGAAATAGATGGTTATATGACACCTATGAATGAAATTTTCCAATCTATAACTGTGTATATTAGTCGCATGGTGTCCATGATGCATGCTATTAGTGAACTCCAAAAATGAGTTGTTGCCTTATCTTTATAGTCTAGGGCATAAACTTTTTAATTTTATAATAATAATATACCAATAAAACCTATAACATGAAGGATACTCAGTCATCCTTATCCATACAATTTATTATGCCTATATTTCATTTATTTTATGGTTGTGGAGATACTCATACACACCATGCACACTTTGTTTCTTCTCTTGGAGAATATTCATGTGATGCCCAAGTTTATTTATAATAACCTATCATCAAAGTTAAAATGTAAATTTTTACATTGGTTATAAGAGTTACCTAGTGGGTTTATGGTTATCATTGTTAAATTAGAAGAGGCTTTCTTATCCCATTTAATCAAAAATAGAAGACCTATGTTACCCTTAGAGCATATATAAAACATTTGACAACGCCATTATGAACCTATAAAATATTACATTTTAAGGTTAAAAAATACATTACATTTCTTAGTATATCAATCAATCGATTTGGCAAAACAATTCATCTTTAATAAGGGTCTTTTACCTCCACCTAGAGAAAAATCACTCTATCATATGTATAGTTCCTTTGAGAAAATTTACATGGATATCCTCAATTATGAGTATGATCTTATACATGAATTCACCTATATTTCTGACTCTATAAGTTCTCAAAATTCAATAACTTTGAGTCTCAAATTTTATATTCCATCTAAGAAGGAAATTACACATAAGACAATTAATAAGGGGGCAACTTGCATGAGTCCTACCTCTTCTATCATGGACCAACCCATATGATTTCAAATACTTGAGAATAAACCAAATATTATTTTATGAACACTTATTAATAATAAGTTAAGCACATTACCCTTTAATCGACATCACCCTACACATTTTTTAACATGAGTGGGTGCAAGATCATTTTGTAATTGTCATTCCATTAATAGGCAAAAAGATAATACTTGTTGATCATTGTAACATAGAATTAAAAAAACTTATGGATAAGGGTGTAATTACATTTTAAAAATCTAAAAATAGTTCTACAAGATTAAATTCTCCATCTTATTTTATTTCACAATCTAAAAAAATTGATGTATCCTAGTCATGTGTTGCCATATGAACCTAAAAGGGAACCAATGGTCATTCGAGCTCTCGTAAAAGGTAAACATATAAAAATAATTATTTTTAATGATAAGACATAATATATTTCATGCACAATGGATTTTATTAAGGAATTAAGAGATGATCAAGTGAAATGTAATAGTCAAACAGTAATGAAGGGTCATTAGGACATATCATGAAACCAATTTCTTTTAGGCCCAAAATATTGGAGACATTATTTTTTTGAAGCCTAACATTACACAATTCAATGAAATACTTATAAAATCATGGTTAGAGAAAGTGGAATCAACATTTTATAATGTCAAAAAGACTATTGTATTACATTTCCAAGGTGGTTTGCTCAAATTTCAAAGAGATAGAACATTTGAAAAACAAACACCTACAAGAGTATAGTTACATATCATAGCCTATAAGTATGGGTGCCAAAGGGAAGTAAACCAAGTATAAATAAATAAACTAAGAAAGACTTAAGCACACCTACTCCCATAAGTATCAAGAAACAAAATAACCTCCAACTATTAGCATGGGTTGAATTTCACTATGTGCATTATCTCAAACAAGTTTAACAAAGTTATCTAATATGAATGCAATCATAAGTGTTCCTATGAGTTCAATTTTTAGTGTATATTCATAGGATTCCCTTACTCATGAGTTAAAATAATTAACATAATGATATAAGTGAAAATGGGTTATTATATATACAAGGTTGGTCAGATGATTCTATTCCATTCATTTTTTAGATCATGATGAGATCGTTAAATAGTGACAATTAAAACATACACTGTCATTCAATGTTATATCATTCACACATCACATCTATAAATAAAATGCAAAAAAATAAAAAATGCAAAAAAATCAAATATAAAAAAGTATAAAATTGGGACCTATGCATGATATGCTTTATTAGTACACATAGATTGATTGATGTTATTCATCATATACATGGTGAATTACATATCTATTGTATACACACACATTTTTCATGATATGCATGAGTGGGATGAAGGACATACAAGTTACATATGATAGATGGAAATAAAAATGCATTACATTAATTACACCCAAGGTAATCCCTTATACATTGGGGGCATGCCTACACTTGGGGTATCTTCACACACTTATTAGGTTATAACTTTTTATATCGGTCCATTGATCATAGTAAATTTTTATGCATGGCTTAATCTTTTTGATACTTTATAAAATGCTATTTCCTATGGATATTACAATTTTATATACTAGAAGATGACATTAATTGACTATATAGACTACCATTGCTTGATATGTGTATTCTTGATATTGATGATTTTGACATTGTGTGATCACATACATGTGTTATATCGGGTGTTCTATGATTACACTGGTTGTGTTTTGTCCAATCATGTGTCATTTGGGTCAAAGAATACTCTAGTCTGAGTCATGGCCATGTCATGTTTATGCTAGGTCAGATTCATGTCATGTCTTGTGTGCTTATGTGCTTCTTGATCATGATATTGTGTATGTGTCATAACATGGCTATTTTAGACACCTAAATTTTGTATTAGACACTCAATAACATCAAATTTGACACAAATTTACATACTTATACTTGTGCATATATATTTGACTCTTGTGCATGTTCTCCCCTATCTGTCTACCCATCTATTATCTTGGCTAACCCCATTTACTAAAAAAACTATTTAAGATCACCCTAGTCTTTATAATAACCCTTTATAATCCTAAGCATACTATTTCCATTTTCCAAATCATTTTTTTTCACTCTTAGGATAGTAAGGGTAATATTCAAATGGTTATAGTTTATTGTAAGTGTTTACCTCAATTGGTAGTGTTTAGGAACCCTTAATGGCTAATTTTCAAATTGGGACATCTCCATCAGGTTTGCCTAGACATGTTTCATGGGTATATTATGGAGGTAAATATCAAAGAGTCATCTATAAATATTAATCAATCCTAAGTTCATACTCAGATGATCATTCATTCTCTACACAATAGTCATATTAAGATATCAATTAGCACTCTCTTGACACATTTCCCAAAAAACATGCACATTCAAAAACCCATCAAGGGAACAACCTTAGAGCCATGTTTAAACACAAGCACAAGTTAAAGTTTATATTTTTGAGTTACAAAAGTCACACATTACATTTTATTCTATCATGACCATGATGGTGCACAAATAACTATGTGGGAGAATAACATATGTTTTGAGCCCTATTTGAAGTATTGGAATGTATACAATGCTTAGTTAGTCAATAGGAGTGGTTGGGTCTATCCATCATATATTTATAAACACTTTTTATAAATTAGTTTCATTTTAAAAGTTTAAGTAGGGATTTAGGGCAAGGAAAATAAATAAAGGATTAAAACACAGAACAAGGAAAATAAACATACAAAAAACACCCACATGTGTAGGCACAAATATATGAGGTAGTGCATAATTTCACATATCGGGACATTATCGACAGAGCCTATATAGTACTGGTTGTTTCAAGGGTTTGAGCTTTGTCAACAACATCTACGTAGGTTTTAAGATCCCATTTCCTAATCAATGTAGTTACAGAGCTAATGCATAACAATTTCATAGACTATGGTAAAATTAGAAAGCACATAAATAAAAAATAAATAAGTGCCTCTCTTCCCTCTTTGTTTGGTTAATTATAAATTTAGTAAGTGCAATATCAATATCTCTTTTACAATTAGATTAGTCTGGTTAATGCCCTATCTTACAAAATCTAAAATTCAATAATTTTATCTTAGTTGGATCACATTAATCATAAAATAAGTAATAAATCTACATATATGATTGTTATTATGATCTTAGTGTAAATATTTCTATCACACATATTTCTATTGTATGCGATGCCATGATTTTTATCACATATTTTCTATATTGCTTATTACTATGTGTTTAATTACTATATCTACTAGACATTGACACTTATGTCATTGACTTGGATTACATATTTCATATGTACTTGAATGAGAAAAAATTTATATGATGGCATATATTATCATGTTTGTAAACATATGTTACATGATTATATTGTTCTATATAACACATAGTGCACATAACTCTTTCTTTTAAGATGAGTGATTCATAGGCTTCATCCCTCATATCAAAACGGAGTCATATGGTGGGCTTGTCTCATAGACTCATGCCATGATAGATAGATCATTCAAATTATAACACATATTATGTGATTAAGATGAGTTATATTGAGGCATATGTGAGGCATTTTATAGGAATGTGAGGAACAATTATGGAATTTTAAGGTAGTATGATAAACGGATGATGACAGTCTATATGAATGTGAGGTACATGTGGATCAAATTTGGGGCATGAATGTTGTTCATACAAACACTTTTTTATTTTATATATTGTGGATTGATGGGAAACAATGTTATTACATAATCATTTTGGGTCTATAACTTATCTACAATAGTTAATCCTTTTACATATGACCATGTTTTGAGGTTCCAATTTTACATATGAACCTATTTCAAAGTTACACATAAAAATATTATGATATTTAAAAAAGCACGATTAAGGTTTTTACATCACTCAAATTCTAAAAATTATTTCTCACTGGTGTTTGATTCATTAACACTCCTCAACACATAGTTTCAATAGTTGCATGTCCTTGGGGCATAATCATTCCATGGCATTCTCCAAACAAATTCAACAAGTGGAAGCTTAGTTCACATAATATTAGGTGTATTTATTTCATGTATTTTTAATTTCATGTGCTAAATGATCTAGATTATTTCATATTTATTATCTTGAGAGGACATTAATCTATACATGTTTCCTTACAAGTTTTTTATGGATAAAATGGGATAATTGGGGCATGTTTGTCAACACTAAGTGTAGTTATCATATATACCAAATTTCTTTTTCTATCATTTTAATTTAGCATTTTCAACACTATGTTAAAATGGGGAATTTTTAGACACCTAAATTTGGTATTAAACACTTTGGTAACTTTAAATTTGGCACATTTAGATAAACTTTGACATCACAAACACATGTGACTCTTGTACATACTTTCCCCTATCTGTCTACTCACATGTCAACTTGGTTAACCTTATCTACCATATATACTTATTTAGGACCAACCCAATATGTAAAAGAACATTCCAAAATCCTAAATAGACCTTTTCCATATTAAAAATCATTGATTTTCACTCTTAGGAGAGTACCAACAATAGTTAAATAGTTACAGTTACCACATGTGTTTGCCTTCTACTAACAACATCTAATAACACGTAATGTCTATTCTTAAAATTAGGTAGTCTCCATTAGGTTTGTTTGGACATGTTTCATGGGTATATCACAGTGGTAAATATCAAAGAGTATGTTATCAATACAAAATCCATCATAAGGTTAGACTCACTAGGTAACTTGGTTACTACTTCGCAATCACATTGATAAATCAATTAGCACTCTCTTGAGACATTATCAAAAAGGCATACACATATAAAAATCCCTCAAAGGAGTATCCTTAGAGATAATTATGAATACACACCCAAGTGAAATTTACAAGGTTCCAAGTGTCAAAATCTAAACATTGCATTACATTTTAGACTAATCATGATATTGTACATGTACACATAGGTGGGAGAACTATGTACAATTTAAGCCCTATTTAGAGTATTGAAATATAAGCAATATTTAATCACTTAGAAGGGAGTGGCTATCCAACCCAAAAATAAGATCCCTTTTCCAAGGGTCATATTATGGTTGAAAGTATGATTAGGGTTTCAAAAGGAGTATGAAATTAAATATCAACAGATAGGACCGAAGATGAGTACACACAAAGGAGTCATCTACATGCATGGGTATAGTGGTTTGAGGACTCATAGACCTACACAATATATAGGGACATTAATGGTAGAGGTAAGATAATACCAGTCACCATAGGGGTGTTGCTATTATTGGTAGTATCCAAAGAGGTTTGAGCCACTCTTTTCTTATTTGAGAATGGATGAAGCATTTACAAAACATTTTTTAAGATCAGTGATAACTACTATGAGAAACATTGTATATAAATAAGTTATGTACCCATTTTATACAAATGATATTTTTAAACTTTTTCAATTATTGATGTTTTCTCTCTTGCAAGAACCTATCAAATAAAAATCTCTCTAAGTGTATGCCTTAAAGGGTGCACTAGGAAAGGGGTTGGCAGACCTTTGGTACTTCACAAGATTTTTGGCCCCCATACCATCACATAAGACCACTACAAGCTACCCTTACCTAATTACCTAAGCAAAAAACACTTGCTTATATACTCCCCTAAGCAATTCACTGTCCAAAATAGCCCCTACCTAAATAAAAACCCATTTTACTCAATTTTTATATTACATAAACCATGTCAACCTTGTTTGGAATTTAGCACACATTATAGAACTCTGTTAGCCTAAACCAATGTAATTCTAGGCCTAACGACTCTATTTACCACCAAACAAAGCTGACCCAACCAACCTTGTCATCTAAATTCCTAGGAGGGTTTAGGATCAATCCTTGGTTATAAATACCCCTATCACTTCATTTCTAAAAAGAGGATCATTCAATTGTGCATCATTACTACTCATAAATTTGTTTATACTATCAATAAAAGGTTTTATTGCTTAGGTTTTTGCCTTAGAGAAATATCACTTGTCTTGTGGAGGTCTTGGATGCATAGGAAAGGTCTTGTAAACTAGAGCTAATATATCCTTATGCTCCTTACAAGCAACAACAACCTCTTATAAAGTACCATTGGCCAAGGAAGAGATTGAAGCATGATAGATTCACTTCAACAAGGTAAGTATATTCCAAGACCTTTATATTTTGATAAGTAGATATTGTATAATTAATGGATTGAACTATATCTCTCCTTACTTAGATTTTTTTTATGTTATATAATTATCTTTGATTGTTTGTTATCTCCCCAATTTGTGTTATAAGCTTTGGTGAACACTAGATTAACTTGCATATTCATTTACTAGATTAACTTGCATGTTCATTTAGTAGATTAGCTTACTTACTATTATTATAATCATAAGACCTAGTTAGGGTTATTACAAAATGAAATTTAACTAGATGCCTTGAAAACCTCTCCTTTGTTATTATGTGATAAGATATACTTTAGTGTAGGTTTTGTGGATCCATTTTTGGTCATGACCTTGATATAATAAAGTATTGATAAAGGGATTTTTAGTTATTTACCTTCTCTGAGCATGGATATTATTGAGTAGGACAAGTTGTAGATCTATCTTATTTCAATTGCATACATTCTCGTGAATATGACGTGAATCTAACCCTTATAAATTTTAATATTCTTTTACAAACTAGATCGAACCCATCGACCTAGTTTAACATTATGTGCATAGGTTTTTATATTTCATCAAGCCTATCAACCAATTTTGGCTCTGTGTGAAGGATTTTTTATCTTTTCCAACCAAGTCGACCTAGTTTGGCCATCTATTTATAGGTTTTCAAACTAGGGTGATCCTATCGACCTAGTTCGGTCTCCTGCATGTAGAATTTCTAATTTTAGATAATAGGATTGAACATATCGACATAATTTCTTTTTCTTCATTTTGCATCTAACTAGATCGATATGATTGATTTTTTTGTATTTCTTTTTATAACTGCATTGATCTGATCGACATAATTCTATTTTTTTTTTTTTTACCAATTTTATTTATACTATGTTGACTAACTCAACTCTATTTAATAATGTTGTTTTTTGCCTTTATAGGTTTAAATTTTCACAAAGATGACCTAGTTCAAAACATCAATTCAACATCTTCAGGAAAACTACTACATTGATCTGGTTGATTCTTTCTTATCTACTAGGTTTTCTCTAACCAGATTAGTATTTTCATTTTATAAAAATTTTAAAAAATATATTTTCCCACCTTTTATTCCAATTTAAATTTCAATACTATTTTTACCAATTTTTAAATTCTATAAAATTATATATCTACAATCAACTAAGTTGATTGGATCAACCTAATTATATTTTTGTTTTTGACTTGCTTGACTATGTTTATTTTGGCCTATCTTTGCAATAGACTGAGTCTATTAGCTCGACTCTATTTTGTTATGTTTATTCAAATTGGTTGACTAGTTCAACATTGTTTAGTTTATTTTACTTCTTATTTCAATAAAAAGGAATGAACCTACATTGATAGTAGTTAAGCTCTTTTTTTTAGTTAACTGCATGTTTATCTACTTTCCAAAAAACTACAACTTAGCTTTTAAAACATTGACTTTTGTTCTTATTTTTCACTTTACTTGGCTTTCCTTAGAACTATGTACTGGTAGTTTCAAAACTACATAGCTATTATTGTGAAGGGATACTCGATACTCTATTTACGGTCCTTATCTATTGTTTACATATATTGTGGCATAAGGGGCTTGCACAATACTCATATCCATAATACAGAGCTAAACATGATCTTTAGTTTCCATGTACCTCATGATATTTTAGGAATGCATGGGATTTCCCTCTTTATTAAACCTTAGGAATCCAACCATCCTTTTATTTGTTGGTTGCATCGGTTAGTAGTTAAAATTGAGAATCTACTTCTAGCTGACCTTTGAAATAGGGTTTAGTGGGCTATAGGAATGGTACTTCCTCCATAGTCAGTGCTTTGAAACATTAGGATGACATTATCTAGTGGTTTGTAATCATATAAAATGCAAAAATTGGTAATTTGAGCATGGTTAATGAGACCCAACCCTTAATTCCCCCTTTTTTGCAATCATGACTCTCATAAGCATATTTTTATTGATTCCCAGTCATCCATAGACTTCTAGACTTGAGCTCAACTGAGTTAGACCCCTTTTTCCATGACTAATCCATCCCCCCAAGTCTCTTCAGCTCAAGACAATAGCACCACACTTAAATTATAGTGTTGGTGCCACTCATATCCACTTTTGGCACTCCTATCCAAGTGCAATTCTGTCCCCAACAGTCAATTCCTTCTAGTTCCCCATCCTTCTCCTTATCAGCCTAACTCGAGCACATTGAACCCATGACCAATATATCCCTATAAAATCCCATTCAAAGATCATTTGGAAAGGGTTGGAAAATATCACTAAGTAAGAATATAAGCAAGACTACTCAAGCAATCTTCCCTATTCTCTGCATACAACCAGCCAATATACTCACAATCTTATTCAAATTATTACACCAGTCCCTAACCATCTCAAGTACATCTAGTTTAGTATTTTTCATATTCATACACTCAATTTCACAAAACACATCAAGTGGGAGAACTACATATGGCTTGATCCCTCTTCAAAGTATTGGTATGTAGGCAGCATGCCCACAAAAGAGGTATGGGTACACATTCAATAAATCTTACACACACTAAACCCCCCCTCTTTCTTAAAATTGGTCAAAGTACAATGAATTATAGGGTTTGAAGAGAAAATATTTTGTACAAGGATCTCTACAAACTTCCAGTTGTCAAAACTTCACAAACAAGGTCATATGTACCTAGTGAATAAAATCTAAAAAGTTTAGATCATCAAGACAATAGTAGTAAAGGTGGACAACAGCACCGATGCCACTCCTGTCCACTTTTGATGCTCCTATCCAATCATAAAATGAAGGTTAGACCTTAGTTTTTGATAGTATCCCAATCTTGCATAGTGAATTTTAGACCCTATCTCAGTCGTATCAGCTAGTTTCTAGCTACGTCTTATTTTCTCCATCTTATTACTATTTTTAGAAAAGAGAAAATTACAATCTAATTTATACAAATTAGTAGCTTAATTATTGCATATTTATTTATATATTTTACTACTCAGACCCTTTAACTACGTTAGGAATAATACACCAATATTCCCAAAATTATTAAATTATTTAGTGAACCTAACTTACTTCAATTGCACACAAAAACCCTAGAAAATCTAGAGTAAATTTCCTACTAATTTTTCCTTTTTTTTTAATTTTTTACCTACATAATAAAATTAGAAATCAACATTAAATTTTAAAATTTTATGGTAATTTTAAAATAATTTTCTTTCAAACCCTAGTTACCCATATTAGGTCCCAGTATTTTCCTAGTAATTTTCTAATTTTTTTACTAGCATATTAAAATCAAAAATTCACTTCAAATTTCAAAATTCAATAGTAATTTTCAAAATTTTATTTTTCTCAAAACCCTAGTTGCATACACTAGGTCCCATTAAATCATAAATTTCCCTATAAATTTCTAATTTTTTACTTGCATATCTAACTCAGAAATTCACTTTTAATTTCAAATTTTCATAGTCAATTTCAAAATAATTACTTTTCAAAACCCTAGTTGAATACACTAGGTCCTATTACTTTTGAGATATCACCTTTCATTCTAAAATCAAATTTCAAAAATGGATCTCACTTATTTACAACCTTTTCTTACATTTATTGCCAAAAATAAGGAGACCATCATTGGTCTTATCATGTACCTAAATGATGAAGTTTACAATATGTTAATACAAAGCTTTATTCTTTGTATTTCATGCTTATTTTTCATAATATGGGATGATGTTAAAAAAATTATTATTAAACATGCTAAGATATATTTTGCATCACCTCCCTTGGAGCCTCTATCCCATGTCAAGTCATGTTTCATGGTCCATTTTGCTCATCCATAGGTCACTAACCATCATCGAAGAGCCCAGTTGACACCCTTTGTCCCTCCACCACCTTGACATGTCGATAATCTCTGCTCTTCTCTTGTAGCAACTAATATTCCTATATGGATAGTAGATAATGTAGTTAGAGTTGTTACTTGATGTGCCACTATGCCTCCTCCACCTATTCAGGAGCCCTACCACCCTCCCATTCCTTCTCATCCCAAGCCTAACCCACTAGCATAAGTAGATCCACATAAGGCATATGATATTATTGATCAATTAAGAAACACACCAGCTAAGATTTCCATATTAAAACTACTTCAAAAATCTAATGTATTCAAGGACATTCTCTATCAGGCACTCACTCAGACTTTTATGCCCATTGATTTAGAGCCTTCTTATTTTGCATCAATGGTCAACATGCTAAAAACTATAAAAGATGCTATCACTTTTGATCATGATGACATGCCATCTCAAATCGTTACTGATCAAAATTTACCACTTTTCAACTAAGCCCAAGTCAAAACTAGCATAATTAAGAGAGTTCTAGTTGATAATGGTTCCAAACTTAATATATGTAATATTACATGCTTACAGACCATGGGCGTAGATATGACATCCATGCAAAAAATCATATAAGAACATTAGAGGGCTTGATGATATACCATGTAATATCATGGTAGGACCTAAAACCCTCTCTACATAGTTTCATGTCATGCTAGGTCTTCTTCATTATAATATTTTACTCAAATGACTCTGGATACATGTTATGGGGGTAGTTATTTCTACTCTTCATCGATGTGTTAAGTTTCTCCATTAAGGATACCTATATACATGTCTAGAAGATAACTAGCCATTCAAATATTGTTGAATTACAGAGTCATCTTCGACTATTTCACCAGATAGGAAACCTCATGTCATAGTTTAGCCACCACCTCATTAGATTTCTCTTGATCAGATACATATATATGAGGTTGGAGAGACTAGCACTTCTCACACTCCTCCACTTACAATTATGTCCTTCATTCTAGATATTCAACTAGTCATAGCAGCTTCAGTCATTCTAGCTACTCCATCAGTCATGATTCTTACACCTATTACAATCATACATTTATCGATAGTAGTTATAGTAGTACTATTTGATTCTATAGATATCATTATTCCATCAATTATAGACACTCTCATAGCACTGTTGTCTTATATTACTATAGTTGATGAGACTCCCATATCATAGTTACCCCTTGTGGTAAACTTTGAGTTACCATATGTACATGATATTGATACAAATTCCCAAGATTCTTGAGATGATGATATGACACCCACACTCACATATGACTATTTGTGTGGATTGAACTTTACGCCATTTGGCCAAGGAAAGTACTGAGATGACTCTAGAAATCTCATTAGACATCCTACATCAATCTTAGCATCTCGCACTACACTCTCAGGATATATTCCATATTCATGGCCATAGATAGATCACTTGGCATATAAAGTTCACAGGGTTACCTCTATGGATATAGATCTAGTCATTCATATTCAAGTAGGTATCACACAACATCAACCATAGATTATGTTACAGATGTTACTTGATCATGGATTAATCACATTACCTACAGTATGACATAGATTTATTAGAAAATTATCACAATAGGATGGTTGCCCATTCTATCTTTTTCACAAGATCACAAGCCATGATACAAACTCATGTATAATTTTATAGTAGATATTAGATAAACTCCAAGTTCAAGGTATTATTTATATTATATCACCACCAACACCAGCTTCTCCACTTCCATCGAGGCAAACTACCACTAGAGCTAAACATCCTAGAGGGGAATCAACATCTCCACCACCAGAGAAACCTTCAGTTCACCTTCGACATGATGACACCATATACATAGCTTTCATAACATATAATGATACTTATGATGATGATCTTAAGACATTTGATGATGATCTTGATCCCTTCCTCCATTTCCATCTCCAACAAGCTCCATCCTTGGACCCTTCACCCCCTCTAGCCTAGTCTTTTATGTCATCATGTACATGTTGCTTTATTCATATGATTGTATATAACATTTTTTCTAATGTTTGTACATAGCTTTCTTATATTTACTTGTACATAGTTTCACAGCTTGCCTTTACATAATCTTCTTATAATTAATTATACATAGTTTTTCTTTAATTTATTCTACATAGTCTTCTTGTGATTAAATACACATAGCTCAAATTTTCAAAAATCCAAAAACAATATAACATTTCAAAATAAAACATAGTAAAACATATCAAAAACATAAAAACATTCAAATATGTCAAAACACCAAAAACATTTTGATTTTATATATTATCCATGCTTTACATTTCTACTGCTATGATAGACTTACATCTGCTATTCTATGCTATTATTTGTCCATTTATCTATATTGTCATGCTTCACTTGATCTCTTTTGAGTGTGTGTAGTGACATTTAGCTCTTTGATTGCTTCACTCTACCCATTGAGGGGGCATCCTACTTTTACATCAAGATATACATTGATATGCATACCCACTGGGGGCATCTTCTACATGACTACACCATCCAGGTTATGTCATTCCTACACCACACACTCTAGTTATCATGTTGATTTACATTACTTAATAGCTTATATAGATTACTCTATAAATACTTGCTAGTATATAACACTTGTGTATTTCTTAGCATATACCTAGTCTTGTACTAACATGTCTTGCATACTTTCACTTCTTGTTTTGGTTAGTTAGGTGTGATTGTATTTCCAGTATTTACATGTTTTCCTTTATTTCTTTGCATAGCTAGATGTGATTACATTTTTTAGTTCCTATTTGTCTCCTATATATTCCTTAGGACATTTCCTAATGTCCTTTACTTATATGTCTTATGTGTGCCTTAAGACATTTTTCAATGTCCTTTGCTTCTATTCATGTGTGTGCTTTAGGACATTTGCCAATTTCCTTTGCCTGTACTCTTCTATGTGATTGTGACTTCCACACCAACCTTGCTTGTTTCAATTATATGTGTATGTGGTATTTAAACATGCCTTGTATGCTTGCCTTCTAGTATAAGTGACATGTGCACATGTCCCTTGTTTATTTTTCCCCTTGGCTACCCTTGTATGCTTCTTACCTTGAGTGCTTATTTATTGTTTGCTTCTCATTGTTTACAAGGCCATGATTCACATCATGCATTATTCTTACTTTCTTGGATGTCATGATGGACATCATGCTCCATCCCTCCATGATAACTAATAACTAGCTAGACTTCTAATTCTAGTTTAGTACATTGTACATGTTATTACATTATTATATCTATCTAGGCACACCCTTTTTGATCTAACAATCTATCATTACAAACCATGTTATATCTTGATTTATCTTATCGATTATCATTGTTATATCATGTATCTTTATAGCGTAACACACTTATACAGCTCTTTCTTCTGAGGGTAGTCATTATAGGGTCTTTATTCCTACCCTCATAATAGGGGGCAACAAATAGGGGTTTTGTCATAGAGATCAGAGCTCCTAACGGTCAAAATTCTAGCATTCAAAACACTCAAAATAGTAACCAAACATCAAAATAGTTAGAACAAACAAGGCAAATAGTGAAAATATCATAATAGTTACCAGATTTACCCTAGGACAATATCACCAAGATTGGACTATAGTGTTGGTGCCACTACTATCCATTTTTGGTGCTCTTATATAAATAGTAGAAAAACTAGACTTTTTAGAAGCAGGTAGAAAAGTAGGTTTAGCTACAATTTTGCATAGTCAAACCAGTTTAGAATCAGTAGTTTTTAGTACACTTTTGTTCAAAGAATCTATATATAGTAGTAATTATTCATGGCATGATGGTTGTCACTTCTAGTTTCAAATACGGTTGTTAGTATAACTTCTAGATCAAAATATATGTTTTAGACACTAGTGATTGGGGGTAACATGTGTGGCACATTTCTTTTCTTTTCTTTTTGAGTTCAGCATTACCCAAGCTTTTTCAATAGTTACATGACTTATTCCACCTATAGGTGGTTGGCATAATTTTGGAGTGGCTTTCATACAAGCCTAACTTCCACATTTTAGAGTGGCTTTTATACATGCCTAGTGCACCAGTTTTGGAGTAGCTTTCATACAAGCTTAATCTCCATATTTTGGAGTGGCCAAGAGTGGCCTAGTTTCTAGCATACATTCAACTATCCATGCCAACATTTTTAGATTATAGATCATTCATGGGATTTAGGAGCCATTTCATACTACATACATTTCATACTAATATTAATTCATAGCTTCACTTCATAGGGAAATGATGGAGCGAAAGGACTAGCTAGCATTCATATTCTTAAGCCACCTACTCAGAGGGATTGGACACACAGTACAAACATCAATTAGCACATGCATGATCACATAGCTTCACTTAGCAAGCGATGATGAAGCTAAAGGGATAGATTTTACATTCTTGATCCCCTCTTGGGGAATTAAGCACTCGGCTCCATTCACAATATTACTCTTGGTACAACATCACTCAGCATCATAATAAGTTTTATATTCGATCACGTATTTGATCAGGTATATTCATTCATTTCTCTTCCTCTTTCTCTTACCTAGCTTTGTATATTATTATTTTAGATATATCATATCTAGTAAGAATTGATTTACTCTTTGTTTTTCTTATATATTCATACTTCATAGTGTGTTCTCTCTATGCACACCCAACATCACACAGCTTCATGAGCTTCACCATTACAGGTAAGTTTAGGTACACTTTCTATTTTTCTTTAATCCTAGTATTTCACTTTGCTGCATGACTAGAATAAAGGGGGGGAAAATATAGTCATATAAAATGCAAAAATTGTTAACTTGAGCATGGCTAAAGATACCCAACCCTTAGGTCCCTCTTGTTTTCTCTCATCACCCTCATAGGTATCTTTTCACTAATTCTCAATCATTTTTAGCCTTCTAGACTTGATTCCAATTGATTTAAACTCCTTTTTCCATGACTAATCCATCCCTTAGGTCCTGTTAACTCAGGATAGTAATGCCACACTTAGACTATAGCATCGGTGCCACTCCTACCCATTTTCGATGTTCCTATTTAAGTGCAATTTTGGCCCCAACAATGAATTCTTTCTAGTTCTCCATCCTTCTCCTTGTAGGCCTAACTTGAGCACATTGAACCTATGACCAATAGATCCCTATAAAAGCCCATTCAAAGATCATTTTGAAAGGGTTAGCAAATATCACTAAGTAAGCAAGACTACTCAAGAAATCTTACCTGTTTTATGCATATAGCCAACCAATATACTCACAAGCTTATTCAAATTCTTACACTAGTCCCTAGCCATCTCAAGTACATCCAATTTATAATTTTACATATTCATACACTCAATTGCACAAAGTACATCAAGTGGGAGAACTACATATGGCTTGATCCCTCTTCAAAGTATTGGTATGTAGGTAGCATGCCCACACAAAGGGTGTGGATACACATTCAGTTAATCTTACACACACTAACCCCTCCCTCTCTTTCTCAAAATTAGTCAAATAACAATGGAGTATAGTGTTTGAAAAGAAAATCTACTCTACAAGGAGATCTATAAACTTCCAGCTACTAAAACTTTATGGACAGGGTCACATGGACGTGGTGAACAAAACCCAAAAACCTTAGATCATTAAGACAATAGTAAAGGTGGAAAACAATGTTGGTACCACTCATATCCACTTTTGGTGCTCTTTTCCAATCATAAAATGAATATCATATCTCATTTTGCAATTGTATCCAAGTCTTACATAGTGAATCTCAGACCCTGTCTCAACTATATCAGCTAGTTTCTAGTTAAGTCTTATTTTCTCAATATTATTACTATTTTTAGAAAAGTCAAAATTACAATCTAATTTACATAAATCAATAGCTTAATTATTTCATATTTATTTATTGGTTTTACTACTCAAACCCTTTAACTAAATTAGGAATAATATACCAATATCCCTAAAATTGTTAAATCACAGACAAACAAGTATCTTTGAAAGCCTACACTTTTGATCAAAACCTTTAGCGTAACTTTATAATCTTATTTCAAACAATTAATTGGCTTTTCAAAATACATTATTGTTGTTTGTTATTTACTACTCTATATTTTATTGTAGACTTATATTAGCCTATGTTGATATAAGATTTATGTTGTGTGTTGTAACTAGATCGACCACCTCAACCTAATTGCCTATGTGTCTAGCTTTCCTTTTCTATAATTAAAACTAATTCATCTAGATTAAGACCAATTTAAAAAATTCTCAGATTGTAGAATATAGTTAACCAACTCAACCCAGTCTTTCACAAACTATCTTGTTTTCATTCTTATTTAACTGAGTTGATTAGCTCAACCCATTCTTTCATAGACTTTTTTGTTTTCCTTCATATCATAACTTTGTTGACCAACTTAATATAGTCTATCACAAACTATTTTATTTTGGTTCGTGTCAGAACTTTGTTGACCAGCATAACATAGTATATCATAGACTATTTTTTTCTCCTTCATATTTAATCAAGTTGACTAGCTTGACCTAGTCTTTCATATATTATTTTATTTTCCTCCATGTTTAACTGAGTCAATCAGCTCAACCTAGTCTATCACAAACTATTTTGTTCTTCATGTTTAATTGAGTCGATCAGCTTGACCTAGTCTATCATAGACTGTTATGTTTCCTTGTTTATCTAATGTAGTTGATCAACTCAACTCTATCTAAAACTAGACATTTTTATCACCTTACTAGTCTGACCAGATCAACCTTGTTCATTTTCAGCCTCTAAATTTTTCACCTCCTTAGTAAGTGTTTAAATCAACTATTACATCATGCAACATTTGTTTAATGATGCTACAAAGCAAAATCAAACTAACATGATGAGATTCACTAATCCTAATAAACTCTCTAAAATACACTTTACAGTAACTAATCCAGATCTTAGCAATATTTGTGTTACCATTAGAACTACCAACTATGGAACTCCTCCCTATTCCACTTCCCTTCATCCTTTATTCACACAAATGGTAGAAGATGAAAGTCATCTTGAATACATAGCTAAAATGATCTTGTTCATCAATGAAAACCCTCAACATAGAGGTAAGGATCCCATAGTCATTTATAATCTCATGATGGGGCCTAATATTAGAGAAACCCATTCACCTTTACCTAGATTTTCTACAAGATTTGGGGCAAGTCATTTTTTGACTTCTACTACATATTTTTCCTCTCTTGCCTCCATGTAATAATATGACATCATCTTCCATGCCTTGTTTCACCTTCATGCCAAGTATTTCTACAAATATGGTAGGTGTGACTTTTATTAGGTCTACTCAAAACACCCACACTAATATGAAACTCCATATAACTAATAGTACATTTAATGCTACTAGTGCTTCTCATGCCACTAGTGCATCTCACGCTACTATTGCATCTCAAAGTCTTAATGCCTATTCAAAATACTATTAAAACTAATCAATTACTATTACAAAATCTAAATCAAATGGCTATTTTTCAAACCAATATTTTCAACCAAATGATTCAAATGCAAAACTATTTAATGCATTTCTAAAATCAACCTCAATCTACTCAATAAGGAGTGTAAAATCCTAATGTCCCCCACCACCCCTAGATATGAACATGCTAACCTTGTACCATAACCCCCACTTCTTAATAAATATATTAAACACTTACAAAATGAACCTCTTATTCCTCAAATTGCAAACATTGACATAGGTGTCATAGTTCCCACTCACTTATAATGGATCCACTGATCCAGCTTTGCATTTTAAGACTTTTGGCAATCTATATAAACATTAGGTTAAACATAACACCTTTGTTGCCACCAAACTATTGGCTAAAATCTTTTTAGGTGATGCTTTAGATTGGTCTAATCAATTTAAAACTCATTCTCTCACTATCTTGTAATATTTAATCATTGCATTAGTTCAAAAAATCAAAACTAGTAATCTTCCTAAAAATAACTTAGCTCACTTTATCAACTGTAAACAATTAGAATCTAAAGAAACACAATTTTTCATCAAATGATGGAAAATCTTGTCTAACAAAGATAAGAATAATTTGTCAGATGAGAATCCATTCGACTTATTCACTAATGCTCTTCATTCCAAATTATAATATCATGTGAGGACACGTTCTCCAAAATCTTTGTAAGAGGCCTTTGACCAAGCTAAACATCAAGATTTACTTATACAACAATTTGAGCCTTCACATCCCCAAACAGGGGCTAGAATGCTTACAAAAGCTAAAAATTGACTACAACTAATGATGGTGTTACATATACCTATGATTCCATAATACCATTCAAGCTATTGCTCCAAGCAACTCCATAGAGCGTAATCATTTAATGTCAAATTCTAATAATTATCATCCTAGTTCCACATTTTCTCAAGTGCATAATGTAGATGTTCATAAACCACTTTCCTTAGCAAAGAGTTAAAAGCATCTTCCATGACCTTCCCCAAGAGAACTTGATCCTACACACCTGATTAAACTTTCATATGAAACCCACAAATTTTGTTGGTTTCATGCAAGTTGGGGCCATTCACATGAAACTTGTCCCCAATTAAGAAACTTTACTATGGATTATCTTCTTGGACATAATTTTGATCACAAATTTCTCATATGTATACATCAACAAGCTTATAAGATACTAGTCAAGGATCATGAAACTAAAACTAAACCAAGCTAATGCTCACTTAGAAATTACAAGGATCACCTTCCTAACCATTAAGCTAACACTAACCAGCCTCTTACTACCAACAACATTGAAAGTTATATATATACTAACATAAATGATGAGAATGTTGTCAACATTAATAACATATGGAGAGTAGTTTCCTATAATGATAATTATCCAGCCTCTAACCAGAATAATTTTCCAAAGTTCTATATTGTTTAAGACTCTTACCCATCCCATCTCATGGAATTGGGGTATGCAGAGTCAAGGTTAACAACTTCAACAAACCAACAAGTATCAAATCCAATAATTAAAATAGATAAAACCTCACATTTTATTGATATAAGTTCTACTCTTCTTATAAGTAAGACGTTTCAAGTGGAAAACTCAAAAAAATCATTAATACTTCCTCCACTCAAACACAAGAAACAACCACTAATACAACCATGTCATCTTAAATAGAATAATTACCTAAAACTAATCAACCCACATTAACTAAACCTAAAACAAACATAACTTATCAACATCAATTTAAATACACTTCTACTACACCCTCAAATTATTTACTGTAACACTATGCACCTTTATCCAATATCACTCTAATGGGTTATGATGAATGAGACCCTATAGTCAAAATTTATTGTCTCCCATCTCAAATCCCTTTCTTAGAAATTATTAGAACTTCTCCTCATCATCGTAATCAACTAATGTAACTCCTTTTCAAAATGAACATCCCACATCACCCATCTATGGGGTAAGAAGCTACCTTATCAGGATTTGAAGATAGTATACTTTGACACTATGAATACATGTCTATTCACATTGATGAAATGGTTGACACCTCTGTTTCACTCAAATTCCATATCTCTTCCATGATTTTTGATGAGATATTGATTTGTGTGGATGACCCTCCTTTATTATTTAGCATGCATATAGGAGATATCTAAGTCAAACATGATTTAATTGATGAAGGTTCAAGCACTTATGTGGCTTCCCTTGATTTTATTAAAACACTTAGATACTTTGAATGCAATTTTAAATCCACTCAAAGTACATGTCAAGGATATGATAAAATGCAAATGCCTCCTTTAAGTTGTGTTTGTCTTCCTATCATGGTTCCCCCTATCATGGTACATGTGAAAGTCATGATATTTAACTTTCCACTCTCTTAAAACATCTTACTTGATCGACCTTGGACACATCACATGCAAACAGTCACCTTGTTAGCCTACTAATGTGTTAAATTTCCTTATAATGGTACTATATATAAGATTTAAAGAGATACAAATCCTTGTAATTTTGAATAATTTAAAGAATGAGGTGCCTTTAAAATACCTACTCTTCAACCTTTACCTTACATCCCATTTCACAAATCACAGTGCTTTAATTATCTCATTAACTCCACTAGGGGTTATAATGGTCATCCTGAATAAATAGGGACATATACAACCTAATATTCAAGAATCAGATGATGTTGAACTAGATGAGATAATTTTAAAAATCAAAGCTTCTAATCTTTATCCTAAAATAATTGCTTAAATACCTCCTTCTCTACGACCTTGATCTCATCAAAAACCATTAGATAAAATTTTGGTTACTCTAACAAAAACTAAAAATTTCATTTGCCATACCTCTTTGATTGATAAAATCATCAATGCATGTACTATTGACCTTTACACTCTTGATTATGATGATGTATATTATTTATATGATCCCTTTTTAGCTGGCTTTGGTCAAGCTAAAAATGCAAATATACTTAGATATCATTCTTTTTTATAGCATTCCATTAGTTCTACTCATGTAGTTCCTTCTCCTTCCATAGTACCTGATATTATTTCTTCATATGATGTTCACAAGTCTAATATGGAGTGCACACACACTAATCTACCTCCAATCACTATTGATCCTCTTTTGAGTATGATTATGGACCATGCCATGATAATACCTTATCGGTTCACTAGATTTTTTGACCCTTCCAACTTACTTCCTCTTGAGATGTCAACTACACTACACCAACCTGACATTAGTTCATCTCTTGATGCAATTCAGCTTAATGTTTATCCTATTATGATTTCTTCTCATATGGGTGATGGCATACTACCTTTGCCTAATATTGATCCTCTACTAGCATGATGGGTAAATGAGCCTTATTGTGAGATCCATAGAGTTGTTGGTCCTTGGGCCAAAGATTATAGTACACACCAAAAATAAAAACCTTCAAGTTCTTCTTTTACTACATATAATCAACCTTCATTGTCTACTACTAGACATACTTATTACTTTTATGGTACATATAATCATTCTCAAATACTTATAAAATATAATCTATAAACAAGAGCCTACCACATCCTAAGATACTTATAGAATACATCCCTACATATAGGGAATTTTATTATCTTTGTCATCATTGTATTGCACATCATATTGATAGATTTTAAGTATTTCAACAACATTTTCATGATTTTCCATGGCCTATGCCTTCATCAGCTCAACTTCATTCTCTAGGACATTCACAGATAAAAGTTCCACCTTCTCTACAGTCTACACCTCTTAATAGATATGAGGATACTTGTTAAGATTCAATTAATCACATTGAGTATCCCATATAGGAGGTGCCTCATGAGCATCATTATTTGTATATAATAGCTACCTTCTTTGTAGAGATGATATGGTAGGAAGTCTTTTCATAAATTTCTATGAATATTGATGAGATTCTTATTAACACCAGCATTTAGCTACACAAGGATGTATCAGATGCTATGGATGATATTTACCACAAGATTTATTAGTATGTATGAACACATCATGGTGTTTCATCATATTATTTATCACACTATTACATGATTTAGATTTGATTTATGAGCATATATGGATCTTATATTTTGCTTATTATTTAATAATGTATCATAGATTAATTTCTTTTCATGGCTTAATTTCTTTACATGGCTTAATTTCTTTTTCACAGCTTAATTTCTTTTACTTGGCTTAAATCAATGTATCATGGATTAGTCTTATTTGTATGTTACATGATTTAATTTTTCCCTCATTTCTTCTCCCTTTTTCTTACATGAAGTTCTATTTTTTTATGTTTATTATGTCATTTGATTTTAAAAATAGTGATTATTGTGGAATGGTTATAAAGCCCAGATCCCTTTAATACCCTATCTTCACTATATGATCAATTAGCAATAATACTTCTCATTATATCATTACACACACACACACACACACACACACACACACACGCACGCACGCACGCACGCACGCACGCACACGCACACACACACACACACACACACACACACACACACACACACACACACACACACACACACACACACACACACACACACACACACACACACACACACACACGCACGCACGCACGCACGCACGCACGCACGCACGCACGCACGCACACACACACACACACACACACACACACACACACACACACACACACACACACACACACACACACACACACACACACACACACATATATACACTTAATCTCAATTTATACCCTTTGTCTCCTCTTCATACTAAGCACACATACGATTAAGTCTTGAGATCACATATTGGTTTATAGGCAAGCCTAATTATTTAGTAAGCATGCCAATAAATCTAGGTATCTTATATCTTATAACCAAATCCTAAAGCTAATATGTGTTTTTCACTTCTATTACTAATGTTTATTTATCCCAAATCTGTATGGAGGAGGAATCGAAAAATCCATAAAAATTTAAAATCCAAATAATTTAAAAAAAAGGCAACAATCAAAAAGTAAAAATGAACATTCAACGTCAAAATCACACCAAAATATGTGATTCATATCTTTGCACATTTCTTACTCTCAATATAAGATCAAACTCCATAGTTGGACTCATGATAAAGCTTAGGTCTATTAGGGTGTGATAGGCTAGTAGATTGGGATACAAGATTTCAAAAATTCTTTCTAGTGCTACCTACTTTCTCACGCAAGTACCCAATCTTCACAGTAGACCAAAAATTCTATAAAGAGTCCTAAGGAATGGGTAAAACATTGCGGGAAGGTATATCAATTTTAATTTTCTTGTAAATATAACCTTCATGAGTATATCTTAGTACTACACTTATTTGCCCACAAAGTTTTGTGCTTATTGTGAATAAATACCTTTTACATTTGGCATCACCTAAATTCTTAGTGTGTACGTATTTACTTAGTATGTCTCATGCCTACTAAGGTTTTATTATAAAACACCTATATCATGTTTTTCCCATTCCTTACTTCATTACAACATTTTTAATATTCCTCTTTGATGAATATGTTTCATTAACTGATCACACCTCTTGGGTGTTCCTTTTGTGAGTTGCAATGTAAGACCTTGGATAGGACTAGAACTTCCTCACAATATCTCCTTATTTTCCACAAATATTTACCATTACTATTACTTACCTCAATGGTTTTCCCTTTATGAGTTGCAGTGTAAGACCTTGGATAGGACCAAGGTTTCCTCACAAAGTATCCCTAACAATTCCATACCATGTTTAGTCACATGAATAACTATAATCTTGATATTATCATATTTACTTACCATTTTGTTTTTCATTTTTTTTTACAAATCATTTACATACTTCCTAACCTGATTTAGTATGTTTTAGGCTTACATTTTCTAATTTTAATATATTTTATGTTTTACATGCTTTTCAAACTTTGATTTAGTGTGTTTTAAATTTTACTTTATTTCTTTTTTCTCGTGTTTCACATGCTTCCCAACATGATTTAGTGTGTTTCACATTTTTTTTCCATACAATATAGTCTATTTTTACATTTATAATTTTCACATTTTACATTTTTCTATCATTCTTATTAACCATGTATTTGTTCACAATTACTAACAAATAATCAAAATACATCACATACTTTCTCATAACATAAAAAGAAAAATTAAATACACGTGCTAAAAATAAAACATTTACATTAATAACATCCATGATCAATATAAAACAACATACAAAAGCTATATATATGTATTCAAAGATCATGTGTTTTCATACAACACAACTAAACATGATAAAAGTATAATACAATAAAATGGTTCTATGGTCATGTTTCACCCTATCCATTTGGTAGATGGGCCATGCTACTAATTGATGCCTATGTTTGTCCCCTCTAAATAGTCCATTATAATGACTCTATCTAGGAATGAAAACCCTTTAGCAGTCCCTGTAGATTGGTCACCTAGGATTGAACATGTCCCATCTCTTTAGAATTAGCCATATGAGCTACTCACTCTTTGGCCATTGTCTTCCATGCTCGTAGCTCTCCATCACCTACTCTAAGGGGTAATTGTGTATTATCTCCTAGTCTCCACAAATCTCAAGATGCCTCACTAACCAATAAAAACCAACTAACATATGTTGGGTTAGATGATACAAAAAGATCATACATATCAGTAGTATCATGATACATCGACACATCATCCAAAATGTCATGGTGTGTTACCCATACTATCATACCCCATCTAAAATCCTCAATAGTATTTGTAAAACAAAACAACCAAATGTCCATTAGATCTTGTATATATATATAGTATCTCAAATAATATATCTAAACAAATTATATCTAGATATCCAACTACACAAAACAATATAAAACCCTTACCAACAACAGTCTCCCCATTAGCACATCCACCAAGTACCTTTCGGGAACTTAATTTTGAATCAATTTTGGATAAGTATTTTTTGAAGACAAGAAGCATGGGAGAGAGATGGTATGGGAGAGGCAAGTCATGTGGAACAAATAAGCATGAAACACAGAGAACACAAAAACATGGGACTTGGATATTAGCAAAAGACATGGGAAAGGCATGGAAAGAAAAGGCGATTAGCGAACAGTTACCATGAATGTTAGAGAAGAATAAGTTAAGAAAAAATCTAACACCAACCCATGGGAATATAGGTACATGGTGATGAGGATATAGCATAGAGAGGGTATATAAGGGCAGTTAGGCTTGAGTCATTAGGAATTCATTATAAACATCTTTTTGTGACTCATTATTGTTAATGGTAATTGGTGAGTCATATTTTTTGTATTTATTTATGTAATTGAATGGTCAGGGTAAACCATGTATAAATACCCCCTTATTTTACTTAGGATAATTGTAATTTTAGAATCATTGTTATCTTGACATAATTTATGAATGTAATGAAAAGAATCTTTGTTAATGCAATAATTGTGTCATTTGTTCATGATTATAATGGAGTTAATATTGTTTTGTTATCAGTTTGTGCCCATCTTCTTTTTTTTAGTTTAGTAATAATTGAATACTTAAGAGTTAGATCTAGAATTAAGTATGAGTTTAGAACTAAGTGTGTGTTCGAGCCCCCTAGTTTAGGAAGGTAAATGAATGTACCCTTGTGCAACAAAACCCATAGGAACCAATCTTAAGATGCATGCTTTGGGTGAGCACATAAGAACCTTTTTTATATGATATGCTAATGCACTAGCTCATTGGAACTCTTGTTTTCTTAGGCATGCAACTAGGGAAAAGATATTATAGACTAAAGGAAAATATCCCAACATTTTAGTTCCATTATCGAGAACCATAGTGCTTATTTACACAATGGTGGGAAGATGCATGAATGACTATCTCTAGAAAATGTCAAACATTGGTTTAATACCATAGAAGATAATTTTTCACTTCATTATCTTGAACTAGGATTTTTTACACATGCATGGGTAGAATATAACCTTTATGACTCACTCTAAAGATTTCTTCATTTAAGTACTCATTCACATGTATGTTTGGCTTCCAACATATGTGTAAGACCATTCAAAGAACTACAGATGGAAAATCTCCTAGTCATTAGAGCATCAATCAGCCTTGGAAACATTAGGAGTACCCTAGATGTGTATAATGAATGTATAGTGGCAAGGAACCCTTAATATCTATATTTTAGAATATGTGATCTTAGCATACTCTTCTCTAAAGGAATCCTAGTTTAACTTCCTTTGGGATCTACCCAAAAGGTATCTTAGGGAATTTTTGTTTGAGATTAAGAAACTTATAGTTGATTAAGAACTTGAAAAATTCCACATGGATGGTTAAAATATCTCTTGCATAATCAACATATACAGTGGGGAAAATAAGAGGCACACTTTGATGTAAGATTGTTGGTTCAACATGGCAGCTAGTCAATAGGAATTATGTTAAGCGTAAGTATGATGAGGCTAGGCAAAGGGATATGATTGGAATCGATCCAAAGAGGGGCCGAGAGGACTCAAGAAGGGATGTGAGGATCTATAGAGAGGTGAAAAGGTACAATGTAGACTCCATAACCATAGGACTACACCTAAAACTAGAACATATATGTGCAAGAGACACAAGTTAAGAATTGGTGACTATAGAACCTAATCTAGATAGGTCCAACTCCCCACCCATAATGCATGTTCATGCCATTGAGTTAGATGACATTATTATAATAAATTAGGATATATATAGCATAGAGTCAAACACTGAAGTTGTTAAAGGTACTTTTGAAGTACAAGATCAAGATAGTAGTTTGTTATTAATTTATTTTCTATTACAATTCAACCCTATGGTTGAGTTTAAAATGCTCGGTGGACCAAGTATAACTAGTGGGTACTGTATAGGCACTTCCATAGTTAATCAACCTACTTTTATGCCCAATGTATCAGTTGCTTCTATTATTTTAGGAGGCATAAGAAGTGGTACTGATGGTGGTTCAATTAGAGGATCTAGAGGTGGTGCAAGAAGCATTGGTGGACATCCCCCACAAGGTACAAGAGGGACTAAAAGTACATCATAACAATGTCCATCACTATCACCCAATCCACCCATTGTTTACTATGGGATGATGTTCCATCTACTTGAGTATCATAGTGTGTAAAATGTAGCTAAACATGTTCACAAGTGTGAACTTATTTGGAAAACACATGGCATTACTTATAACAAATGGAAGGCAACTTAGTTTTCCACTACTCTTTTAGACCATGTGCATAAGTGGTATTGGAAGTTTGATCTACAATAAGTTATGGTGAATTATGAGCAGTTGAAGGCAACTTTTCTCTAGGAATTTAATATCATAGAGTTTAAACAATAGAGTATTACTACCCTAAAGGATATTAAACAAGAACTCACTAAGAGTGTGAGTGAGTATGATGCACATTTTAAAAACACTTTTTCTTTCCAATCTTTGAGATAAATATAACTCAGCATGCCCAGCGGTTTGTAGGAGGCTTGTTGCTTACCTTCTAATGCACATTGTCCCAAAAGACCTTCACTAACCTATGTGAGGCCTTAGAAGTTACCTTTGCATTGAAGTTATTAGAAGTATAGATATAGGTATTATTCCCTTTATGGAAGCCCAAATTATTGCTATGGCATCCCAATTGGAGAATCTCACTACAAATAGTACTCATGATACTTTTAGTGGTTTGTGGTGTGTTGACTATGAAATTGAAGGTCATAATAGGAATAATTGTCTCAGAAAGAGTATTCACACCATGGTGAATCAATCCTATGAGATTTGTTAAGAAGACCATGATGTGAGGGATTTCCCTTATTTTAGCATGATACATAATCAAAAGTATCTTCGTATTGTAAAATATGCAATGCATATACTCATGATACCAATTATTGTCACCTTATTAGTGAGATTCATGAGGCACATGCACATGGTACTCATAAAACTTATGTTTCCAATAACCAGGACAATGGTGGAGGTTGGTCCTATAGAGCTCATGGTCATAGATGCAGAGGTGGTCATTTTCTACCTAGAACCTAATATAAGTGTGGGTCTTCGTAGCATTACCAATGTGACTACCCAATTTATCACACGTGTTTTTTTTTTAAGAATGAGCATCATCGTGAGGAATGCCTAGACTTATATACTATCAGCACCAAGGAGAAAAATGAAAAGGGTGTAGAAATGATACGGATTGAAAAGACTCCAACTACTCAATAGAGACCATGCCCGACTACTCTAACTGGTCCCAAGGTCAATATTAATACACAAAAAGATGCTCCTTTTCAGTCCATTTCAAATCCACCCACTGATAAGGTTCAAGGGGGAAGCCTCGTGTGAATCACCACCTGAATGCTCAGTAATAGAAAGAAGTCTTACATGACATAATGATTTTGGTGTGGGATTTGCAAGGTGAAATTTAGTTCCTTAAGGATAAAGATAATGTTATGCACACTGAAATATAGAAAGCTTCAGATCTTCAAGCCTCACTTCTTAATGAAGACAATGTGCCCCTTTTACAAATTGGATAAGTCATCAAGCACCAAAGCTTATAAAGGGTCATTAGTTGAACCATGCATGATGACAAGAGTCTCATGTACAACTTAGTATGGAGGGTGATAAGTAAATATTGGTAAACATAGTTATTGATGATTGGATCATTTAGGATATCCTAGTTGATACTGACATAGAGGTGAATGTACTCACTAAGGATGCTTGGAGAAAGATGGTAAGCCCTCCTTTACAACCTTCTCCTCATTTATTTTTCATGGCTAATAAAACTTTTGCACTGAGCATAAGATATCTTAAAGATGTCACCATTGACATTCTAGGTGTAAGTTTCAAGGCTAACTTTGAATTAATTGAGTTGACTAAAGCTGATGATTTTCTAGCTCTTTTGGGTCACCCTTGGTGCTATGTAAATAATGTTGAATTAAGATTCAAAAAACACTACATCAGTTTTGAAAATAATGATCAACAAATTATACCATGCTCAAGGTCCCCATTTTATTGAGATAATTAACACTGATGAGAGCATTAATCATATCTATTATGTCACAGCTTGAGGAATTGAGCATATTGATCCTACTCTGGATGGTATATTGCATTGGGTGGATGCACAATCTATTTTTGATACTACCAGTAATGCGTGTAAATGTTGGGATCATGGAAATCATGATCTTACTTGATGAATTTGTGGTGCTATTAGTGTTGAGATGGATTATAAAAAGGATTAGTTCAAGCATTAGTCATGAAAAACATAAAAGAATGCATAAGAACTATCAATCTAGGATAACCTATTTAATAGGGTTTGCAAATGACAATAAGAAGTAATTGAAAGAAAGTACATATACCTATTACCTTCCCAAGAGTGTTATACCATCCAAAAGTAAATCCAAACATGTTTTTCCCCTTGATTTGGTGTTCTTTTCTTTATCAACAATGGATGCCAAGCTCCTCCATCATCTCAAGATCACCATGTATAATCTAGGATCATGATATGAAATCACTAATATGCTTATCAAATGAAGTTATCCTATTGCCAATAAATCATATAATCAAACTATAGAAATGACTTGTAGAGAGAATCTTGCATTATAAGTTTACACAATTTAAGCTTTAAAATCTGAGTGAGAGGCCTTATATTTATAGAGTTTATAAATGATCTAGGATCAACCATGATCATCCATATCAATATTGAGATGTGTAGCCATGAATTAATCTAATAATGTATAATAAATCCATAAATATCCTCATAATGATTTGGGAGGAAGAGGCATTAATGAAGCATGGGTGTCCATAAACCTAATATTTATTACATTTATGGCTTATGGATGCCACCCTATTGATCATGTCATTAGGTGATGCAAATAATAGGAATCATTTTACAATAAATAAATATTTAATTTTCTCCATGGAATTTTTATTTAAGCTCATAATTTGGAAAAATTCACCTAAGTAAGATTAATCAATTTTAGTACAATTCTTTGGAAAATGGTGCACAATTAATCAAACTGGTCAGAAAGTCATATTACTAGGTTGTAATTTAACTCGAGAGGAATTAGAAGGTGATTTTAGTTACGTATAGATCGTGATCTCATTTAGGATGTTATCGACACAAAATAACATAGGCATGTGACGTGTGCTTATGAATTAGAAGAAAAGAGTGATCCAGAGCACCAAAATGTGAAATCATCATTTTGACTCAAAATGATTTGAGAAATATAGGGATCACATAAAATGCATTTCCCCATTTAGGGATACATTAGCCTAAATCAACACCTGTATATGACAAGCTTGAACCATTTAGTGCATTTAAGTGATTTTGGCCCAAATTATGCATTTTGAGTGTAATTCGAGTAGGATTGACAATTTTAACACAAATGGTGTTAGGAATTAAATGTCTACATTTTTCCCCTATTTGAGAAAGCGTAGCAAGACATTCAGGTGAAGCAACATCTTTTCAAAGAAAAGAGTTGTCAAGAAGAAATTATAAATGACCCATGATGCCCCCTTGACAGGATATAATGAGATGAAAGAGAAAGATGGACTCTCAAAAAGAGAAAAAAAGTAAGATTAACCCATGGAGTAGATTAAATCTAGGTGAGCTAATGCTTGCATGCATTGATTCCATCAATGATAAAAATATAATTATAATATAATGGGCCCCAAATATAGGTGGAATAGGAAGGATACAATCTAAAAATAGAAGTGATACACTATGAACACACCCAAAGCTAGGGTGCAAGCTATGCACTTACAGAATGATCAATCTGAGATAAGTTGCACAATAAAACATTACCAAAATGAGGGGAAAAGTCCATAGAGCTTGGAATTAGAATAAAAAGGTAACATTGTCTCCAAACATAGAAGAAATAATAAAGTGCTCCATTAGAGTGAATTTGATCATGTGATAAATAATTTTACCCCAGTAAGACTGATTTTGATCACTAATAAAGAATGGTTTGCCCCTATAGGGATGATTGGATTCAATGGTTGGTCTAAATTTTGTACCCCTATAATGCAAATTGGAAAGTAATAGCTCAAGGAGATAACCTACTACATAGATTAAAGATGAGTTGGCACAAACATAGATGTGATGGTGGAATGGCTATAATATCCACAAAAAACCAGGCATACGAGAATGCACAAAGTGATGAAAGAGATGAAAAGAAGAATGAAGATGGTTGAGCTGACCTGAGATATGTCATGTATCCAAGTGATGCCTACATAATCCAGATGGACCTCAAACCAATGTAGTTCACCCAAAAGTGAGAGAAAATGGAATGAGGGATGAATAAATTTGACCAAGGTTTGATTAGACTCATGATATATGCCAAGAGATGCATGTATAAGCATAGAGTCAACTGTTAATCCTATTGATCTTAGTTTTTAATTGGTGATCTTGAGAGATGTTTATCAGAGTTGTATTGAAATTGAGACTTGAGTCCAAAGCATAAATTACTTGTTATAATAAAATAAAATTAGGCATCACAAGTATGAGGAACTTATAATGATATGGCATTTCAATTGTAGGGATCTAGTTCAAATGTGAATACTTATAACTAAGGATAATGGTAAAAAATGACCAAAAGCAGAGTTACAACTATTTACATTTAAACAAAATATAAAACATAAATGAACCTAACTTAAAATCAAAATATGAACAATCAGGATTCAAGTAGGAAAGAGAATGTTTCAAAAATAAAGGACATCTTAACAACATGAGATCAAGATATAAACAATCAAGATCCATGCAGACCATCAAGATGTACTTGGAAAATAAAAGAACAAGACTAAACAATAATCAAAAGGCCAAACAAACAAACAAAAATCAAATAAACAAATGTTTTTGAACTTTTCTAGGTATTTCAACACAATTGAGAATTAAGAGATACATAATGGTTCAGCGCATGAAATAACGAGAGAGTGCCAACTTAAAATGCTCACAAGACGGTGAGAGCATATGAAAAATGGGGGACTGAAGTGACCTCAACATGAATTGAGCACAACCTATGTAATCCCATTAAGACCTTGAGTCATAGTGATTCTACCTACAAAAGGTGATGAAAAACCAACTAGGTCATAATAAGTTCAAAAATAAAGGCAAATCACAATAGTAATGACCAGGTGACGTAGCAATACATGATAAAAAGGTGTTGTACCCAATTTTCCCAAAGGTGATTATAATCAAGAGTATCAAATGCAATACTTATTTTTCCATAGGCATTTATAATCAATGATACCAAATAAGATGGTAGATGAAAGATAACTTGCCATATCAAATGTCACACTACTTCCATAGACTGTTATTCAACATGGCATTCTAAAACTATTGAAACTAGATCAGAATCCCCCCACAAAAAGTGTAAAAAGAACCAAAGGAACCAAGATCAAAATAGGATAAGAATGAAGCCTAAAAACAAGCCTTGGTCAATAATAAAGACATGGTATAATAAAGTGGTATAAGGAAAATGATAAGATGACACATGGCCATAATGGCAACAGGGTTACCACCAAGTGATAATTGGCTTAGTATGCTCATAAAATGATGAGAGCATGGCTTAGGTTGCTTACAAAGTGATGAGAGCATTCAAGCTTAACAATTGCTCATAAAATGGTAGAAGTGTGGTGAAGGTGACTGCGCTGACTATTAGCTAATTTTTGGCCTACATAGTAAACTTGCCTGAATATAGTTTGTGTCCTAAAGATTAGGTATGGATCAAAACTTGAATATATTTATGGATGGCATGAGTGTTCCAAGGATCACTTGTAGCATGCAAATATTTTTGAAATACTTTAAGTTAAAGTATATTTTATCAATTTTTGAGGGACAGGTCTGTAGATCAAGGAGAATGTTCTTGATCAGGTTTCATGGTGAAACCAAGTAGATCAAAAGTCAGGGATAGGTTAAACAAGCTTCAAAAGTTCATCTGAGATTTTAAAACATCAACAATAGTTTCTCGTACAAGTTCAAATTTAGGCTTTAAAGCTAAGTATAAGTTCTTTCAATTTTTATTTGGCTAAGTATTAATTTTGTTAGGCTTTTAATTGGCTAAGTGTTAGGATGTATTCAGGATAAATTATCTGAAATAAAAATTTTGAAAACTAATTTCTTTCAGATAAAATGTATGATGCAAAACATCCAAGTAATGATTTCTTTCAGATAAATTGTTTGAGATAGGAATCCTACAGACTTGACTCTTTTGGACAAATTGTTCGAAACAAAAGCCCTGAAGACTTAATTATTTTAGGAAAAGTGACCAAAATAGAAATCCCAAAGAAATTATCTATGACAATATGCTCGATGCAAAAACCCTAGGGAAATTGTATTATTTTGGCAAAGTTGATCCAACAGAGAGATGACAAGGGCACAAATGTCAAATTCAAGCATAGAAAATGATCATTGGTTTCAAATATGCAGTGATAATCTCATAGATGTCAAATACCTTCACACAAATGTCAAAATTCAAGCCACAACAAATAGCCATTTGTATTCAAATGGGTCCAAGATCGACAGTCTACATTTAATCATGAGAAATATCTAACAACACGTGTAAGGTCAAGAAGTCAATAAGATGTTTGCATGGCCATTAAAATTTAAGCCATAATATATAGTCATTAGATTTCAAATATCTTGGAGACGTTTATGCAAATGTCAAAGTAAATCTCAACATTCATCCATTTGGGTCCAAAGATTTACGGTCTCATCGATGTCATTGACATTCCCATAGACATCAAATGATAGCTGCACAGACATCAAATTGAGGTTATAATAAATAGCCATTTGTTTTTAAAAATCTTATAGATGGTCGTATGGATGTCAAATACATTCACATGGATGTCAAATATAGGCATGTGAATCTTAAAGTAAAGCCTCATGAAGTAGTCATTTCTTTTCAAATATTCAAGATCAATGGTCGGTGTTTAATTATAAGAAGATCCAAGGGTGAGCGATGACGAACAATATAGTGGGTCTAGCTAGATCTAATGGCTCATGTTCAATCATGTATTCAGATCTGATGATGAGTAGAGGGTCAAAGGGGTCAGTGAATCTCAAAAGTAAATGCGTGAATGATAATTGGCACAAGTGTGTTAGACTAGTTGGAGATCAATGATCAACATTCATTTTTACAAAGGAAGATCAATGGAACAAGAACAAATTCAATAGGTCAATGATTCAATTCAATTTTTGATGGCAAGTCAAACAAAATAGAGCCCAGACATTTTTGACAAAAGTTGATGGGGCAGTTTTTGACCCAAGTAAGTTAAAAAAAAGAACCAAAGTTTGAGCATGATCTATATCAAACCAACAGGACCAAACATTACCAATGAATCTTCATATAGGTAAAATAGGTCTTTTGAGCCTAACACAGAGGTCAAATATGGACTAATAGTGTTGAAGTAGAACTAAGTAGTCTACAGGCTTTCATGGATATTGTGACTATGTGAAAAACCAATAATTGGATTCGATTTCACCTATAATGGACCTAAATTTAATATTGGAGAAAATACAGATGTAAACATGATCAAGGAGAGGTGTCTCACCTATCATTAGGGTCACATTTTTTATAAACAGGTACTGATGGCCACCCAAAGCAAATGTGGCATAATTCAATAAATTTCAAGATAGGGTCTTCGTCAATAAATTAGATAGATAATGACATGGAGTTCTAAGAAGGACACCAGGTAGATGGATAAGGAAAATGAACATTTAATTCATTTATAGAATTTGTTCCTTATTGATAAGTTCATGAGTCAGCATCCTCTAATCAGTGTTAATCCATTAAAATTAGTTGGGCCTCTTTCAATGCATAGCTCTCTCTCTCTCTCTCTTTCCCTTTTCTATAAATATAAGCTTCCAAGCCTTGAAATAAATCCCTCTTTTTTGGTATGACTAAACTCTACTAAAATTTATACTGTAAAACCTTTTGATGCAATAAATACTGAATTCCATCATTTAGCAAGCTAGATTGAAGTGTGTCTTATGAATTCATGTATCATCATTAAGTGAATGTATTTTCCTTCTCTATGTCTGAGTTTTTTCACCTTCATAAAGTGATTAGTAGCTCTCACAAGTCATTATAAGTGTAATTTATATTTTGTTGTTTAGCTTGAAAGTGGTTATCTACCCTCTCATGGTAGTTTGATAACTGACCAATGCTTTATTATGAAATATTTATGTGGGACTAATTTTTCTTTGGTCTTACATACATCCTCTAGTATGTCTTGTGTGATTTTGAGAGATCTAATCGTTTGTGCATCACCTCTTTTATATGCTTTCATAAGTTATTGTTAAAATCTCTCTCCCTATTCCAAGTAAAGTGTTGGTTTAGGTTTAGTATAGGTAATAGATCCAAAATGAAGCCAACCTTCTTCAGAGGTCTAATCTATTATTAGGATACCCACAACCTAGGATCAATCCCATATTGGACTAGATTTGAATAAGAGGACCTAAATAATCCCCTTCTCATCTAGGGTGCAAATCTAGAATACCAGCATTGACCTAAATAGAAATTAAATGTTAACTACATAATCCCAAAGGACCTCAAGTCAATGTAGTTCAACAATAGAACAAATGAAACACAATGGTATAAAATACCTAAAATTAAATGGTCTATAAATTTTCCCCTAAGAAACAAGAAAATTAAAATGGAAGGGTAAATGGCAAATGAAAAATGGTCTTATTGCTCTTACTAACATGGAGATATACATCCTAGTCAACATGCGAGATAACCAGAAATGATCAATCATAAAATTGCTACCCAATACCTCATCTAAATATTTATTCTATTAATAATTTATGGTATATCAAGACTTCAATAATGTTATTGTGATCTTCATTAGTCATTGATTTTACTTCCTTCAAATGTTGAGACAAACTATCATCGTAGCCTCTGAAAAAGAAAGTGCACCCAGGGATGGTAAATAATTTTAGAAACAAAGTAAATGATTTAAGTCGGTAATGAATAAGTGGATGATAATAGATGGGAAACAAATAAAAAATAGGACTTTTAGTCACACATAATGTTGTTGACTCTGGATTTGACATAATTTTGGTTGTGGCAGGGTTGAAGACCTCTGAAGATACTCTCAATAAGACCACTAGATTTTTCTATTGTTTGATCTTGAGAGTAGTTACTAACTAATTATGTTGTAAATTGGAAGCTATATCAATTTTTTCTTTGATAATGTCTTCATTAAGTAGTGAATAACTCTTGTGCTCAACTATTTGTGCCTCGATGAGGTTTTCACTAATGAATTTGTCTTGATTATCTCTTAGTGCCTCTGAGAAGGTTTCATGAATAGATGTTAACATTTGACTTTGATTATCTACTAGCACCTTCAAAAAAGATTCACTAAAAGATGTTGAATTTTAACTTTCATCATCTCTTATCACATTTGAAAATGTTTTGCTAAAATATTGTTCTTATTTTGAATGAATTTGGTCTTGGCCCACTTCATATTCTATAAATGGTATGTCACCATGTATGCAGTTTAACAAAGTGTGATTATATTGGTCCCAATTGATGCTTGTGGGAGGTAGAATGTCAATATAATGAATATTTTGGGTAGTAATAATGGGATGATGAAAGGCATCACAATCCTCCTAAAATATACTAGGATAACCTATGTCGATGATGAAGTAATCATCCTCAAAAATTGTAGAAAGATCACAAATATATTCAAATTGATCCACAAGTAAATTGTAGCCAATGTTGAACAACCATGACTGTACTCTATTTATGAAGCTAAGTCTGAGTCTGAGTCAAGGGACTCTAAATCCAATGTTGAAACTAATAGTGATTATACTTTTGATGCTAAATCTGATGTCGATTCAGTAAGGTAACTTGACTCTAATGTTGTTTCTTCATCTAATGTGGTTATTTCTATAATGTTATGTTGAATGTTAGGTATCAAACAAGTAATGGCCTATGAAAACATAATGGTATCTATAAAAATTGATTCATATAGGAAGGATTCAACATAAATTGGCTTGTCTAAGTGAAGCCCCTCAAAGAGAGGGAACAGTTCGAGGGATGACTCGACAGAACCTTGTCTATCAAAAGGAGACTCCTCAACGAGTGAAAAAAGATAAAAAGATAACTCTGTAGAGATTGGATTGTCAAGGAGATGAGGCTCTTTAAAAATATGTAAAATATGAATAGGTAACTCATCACAGGTTGACTTGTCATAAAAGGGTGTTTCAACAATAACATTGTGATCTTGGTTTACAATTGGTTGCAAAATATCAACTTTAAACACATTTTGATCCCCATAAGATGGCTCTTGAAGAGGTAATGGTTCTTGTTGAGGCTTGAAGATTGGCATAGAATTTCTAAAGTGGGGAATAATTGGTTCAATGTGAATAAAAGTTTATGGTTCAATAATGAGATCTCCAAAAATTAGACTATTGAAGAAGGGATCAATAAAATAAAGTTCATCAAATTGACGTTCTTCAATAATATACTTAATAAATATCGATGATGGGCTAAGAATGGTAATAATTAGATGATGCATGGTTTGGTTGCTTGTGAAAACCAAAGGAGGAGCTCCTAAAATGGTAACCTTCATGCGTTGTGGAGCTTGATGGCTTGCACAACCTGAAGGAGAATAGCCTAAAATGGTAACCTTCATGTGTTGCAAAGCTTGATTGCTCACACAAGCCAAAGGGGGATAACCTAGAATGGTAACCTTCAAGTGTGGCATTTAAATTAAAGGAGGATATCCTAAAATAGTAACCTTTGAGTGTGATGTGTAAATCAAAGGGGCAGGATGAGGATGACACACAAAAATTAGCATGGATTGGATTAGTTTTCAACAAATAGTATCAAACAGCGTGATATCCTCAAACAAGATGGAGCGTTCATGTCCATCAGAATAATTCTCTACCTTGAAACCAAGGTTATAAGAGACCTCACTAGGAGTGTACCTTAGCATCATGTTTTAAAAATATTTGTTCTTTATGTTTACCAAGATTTGGACTATGTTTTGCAAATGTTTAAACAAGGTATGTGTTTTGATCTTTTCTAAACCAATGACAAGGTATCAGAGAGACTATAATAAAAAGGAGGGTGTCATAGTACCACACACCATTTAGAAGAATGTGATCATGAAATTACTTAACCTTGGGTAAAGTTGAAATTGTATAAATTAGAAGAAGGTATGATAAATCAAAGACTTGAGTATAAACTAGTACACCAAATGTAGGTTAAGAGATACATTGATACCATAAAAAATAGTTCAACTTCGATGAGTTACTACTAGGAAACTATAATAAATCCCTTCAGGTTAGGAAGATGACAATGTGAATGAAGAAAATCAAGATGTGGAAACATGCAAGAATTCCTAAGTATAAAACTAGAACCAAATGGGCAGCACAATGCTACCACATGGTAATAGGAATAGTGGTATAAAATGGGTTCTAAAACTTAGAGTGTGAGTGATACACTAGATGACCTAAGTTCATAATGATGAGTTTGTAATAATGAGTCTATAAATGACCTTCAATCCAAATGGGAAATTGAACCCAAGCTACTCAATTCAAGTGCAAATAAAAAATTAAACCTAATTTAACACATTGACTTAGTAACATAGAAAGGTGTTGTTTTGAATTTTAATTATCAATGAAGGAATTAAAGATTTTGGGAAGTGGTTTAGACTCAAATGGGTAGCATAAATATGCTAATTAGATAGTATAAACATAAATGTTTCAGATGAGATTTGAAAAAGGTAAAGATTGATTTGGATTTGACCAGCATAATGCCTCCTTGTTCAATAAATTATGGACAATGTGGTTGATTATGATGTTCTTTTATAATCAAGTTTTGACTCAAATCAAGACCAAGTAATCTAAGACCAAAATACAAATGCAAATAAGTAATTATCCTAAGCCCTAAACTGAAAAGGTTTATTTTATATTATTGAAATCCATCTATATATGTGCACTTAAGAGGAAATTAAGTATTCATCCAAAATAAAAGCACATTAATTGGTAGGGTATTTTCTACCCCCTTTATCCCAAGGGAAAATACAGTGACATGGACCTTCAGGTGCACCCTACATCAATAATACTGTGCAGTAATTGGGGTTATCTAAAACTTATAATTTATGATCATCTAGATGGTCCAAAGTATGGTTAACACAATATATGCAACACATCAATTGAGTTCATACCGATCAACTTACTACGTAAAGGTCTATTCCTTTGCATAGCAATTCCTTTCATCGACTACTTAGTGGAATCCCCTGATTTACCAGACTTGACTTGGGCTTTTATTACAAAAATAAAGGTTAGCTACTCAACCCCTAGCTCTTATAATATGCATACCCTAATTTATATACCCCACCATGGAGTGGGGTCGAAATAATGCTGGGAGATGAAGCCCCAAGTCAAAGATTCCCTAAAGAACTCTTGAAAAGGAAATGACATCCCATCCACAAGCCAAATAACATGAAATAAAATCTAAGTAAAAAGTCTTTTGGGTTGTTTTTAGATCACCCAAACCATATGGGTTTTGGGGAGAGCCTAGACAACTTCCTTTTTATGCCTTGGACAAAGGCACAATCATAATGAAAAGGTGTTTTTGATCCCTGAGTTCCCTATAGGGGATGGGAAGAGAGCATACCCACACACAATTAGTTTTGATAAAATAATCTAACAAGCAAGTGATAGATGATTTACATAAAACAACTTCAATAAATTTATAATTTTAAGTGAAAGTTGAGTTTTATAACACCAAATTGAAAGGTTAAGTGAAGTTCTTGGCCCCTTGGCCTTAATTTGGAAAAACTTTAAAAAACATTCACAAAAACATTTAATCAAACCATTTAATTCCTTTTAAACACCAAAAGAAATGTAAAAAGACTTAATTATGCTCAAAATAAACACTTTTCCTCACAGATCCTGCAAGAAAAATTAGAGAGTCTTGTTTAGCTTTGAATCACAATTGATGTTAAAACAAACAACTTTGGATTTGTTTCTCTTGGGTTCTCTATTTTTTACACATAAAGACCAATGTTGGTTATTGTTGATCGATGTTGATTGCTGCAAGACTGATGTTGGTTAGAGACTTAACCATTACTAGTTGAAATCAATCGATAACGGTCACCTGTGAACCCTTAGGCAAAAACATTGTGATCAAAAATACTTTTTATCTCAATGTTAGGATAAAATATCCAAAAGTAAAGTTTTGGATCAAGAAATATGTTAAGACTAGAGACTTATAAATTCAATTTGATCACTACAAACTTAAGAAATCTCTAAAATGGAAATTGTTGGCCATGTTTTTCTTTGCAACCAAATCAATGTTGGTTGGCCTTGACCGATGCCGGTCACACAGAACTGACATTGGTCACTATGTAACCTGTGTATGCATTAAAAAAATGTTAAAAACATGGGAGAAATATCATAAAAATTGCTTGTTAATGATTTTTAAAGACTCTTAATATTTTTTATAAATGTTAAAGTGTTTTCCTTGCCTGAGAGGGATGTGTGTTCCCATATAGCATGCCAATATGTAGAGATAAATTAAAAAGAGGATTAGTTCAAGCATTAGTAATGAAAAACACAAAATAATGCATAATAATTAACAATCTAGACCAACCTATTCAATGGGGTTTTCAAATGATAATAAGAAATAATTAAAAGAAAGCACATATACCTATTACCTTCCTAAGAGCATTCCACCATCCAAAAGTAGCTCCAAGCGTGTTTTCACCTTCATTTGGTGTTCTTGTATTTGTCAATAATGGATGCCAAGCTCCTTCATCATCTTAAGATCACCATGTATAATCTAGGCTCATGATATGAAATCACTAATATGCCTATCAAATGAAGTTATCCTATTGAAAATTAAGCATGATAATCAAACTACATAAATGACTTGTAGAGAGAATCTTGAATTATAAGTTTACACAATTTAAGCTTTAAAATGTGAGTGAGAGGCCTTTTATTTATAGATTTTCCAAATAGGCTAGGATTAACCATGACTATCCATCTCAAGATTGAGATGTGTGGCCATGATTTAATCTAATATTGTATAATAAATCCATAAATATCCTCATAATGATTTGGGAGGAAGATGCATTAATTAGGCATGGGTGTCCATAAACCTAATATTTTTTGCATTTATGGCTTATAGATGCCACCCCATTGATCATGTCATTAGGTGATGCAGATATTAGGAATCATTTTCCAATAAATAAATATTTAATTTGTTCCATGAAATTCTTACTTAAGCTCATAATTTGGTTTAATTTACCTAAGTAAGATTAATCAATTTTAGTGCAATTCATTGGAAAATGGTGCACAATTAACAAACTAGTTAGAAAGTCATATTACTCGATCATAATTTGACTCAAGAAGAATTATAAGGTGATGTTAGTTGTATATAAACCGTGATCCCATTTAGGATATGGTCGACACAAAATAACATAGGCACGTGATGTGTGCTTACAAATTATAAGAAAAGAGTGATCCAGATCACCAAAATATAAAATCATCATTTTGACACAAAATGATTTGAGAAAATTTAGAAATATTATAAAACATAGTGCCCTATTTAGTGATACATTAGCCTAAATCATCACTTGTATACGATAAGCTCGAACCATTTAGCGTGTTTAAGTGATTTTAGCCTGAATTGCACATTTTGAGTGTAATTCGAGCAAGATTGACAATTTCAACACAAATGGTGTTAGGATTTGGATGTCTAAAATTAGTAGTCAAGAGGATGCTCATGTAAGTAACTTAAATACCATAAGTTTATTTCATTCGTCATGGATGTATTATAGCTCAACCACCCATGTGGTTAGATGAAGCACCTAGATTTCACAGTCAAATAGAAGTTTGGGAGTCTGTGCAGTAGTTGGAAGCTTTCTATGTGTTTGAATATGAACGGATGTGTTCTCTTAGTCATGTTTTTTAAGGAACAAATGCTTAATGGTGGGCAACCTACCATCATAATTTTCTCACTTGGGATCGAGTGCATGTTGTTATACACTATTATTTTCATCTTGATAGTCGTGTTCATGACACCTTAAGTTATGATGGCATTAGTACTCCAAAGGCTCATCTCGAGGCTTGAAAAAACATGTGGAATATGGATGAGACATATTTTTTAGAGAATCTATGGGTTTTTGTATTCTATGGTGCTCTACGCACCTAGGATAGAGCATGGTATGTATATCAAGAATAACACTTGGATACATATTCTTGGATCATCCTTCAAAGTAGTATTATTTTGGTGTCATCGTACTCATCTCCTCGCATGGATTTATGCTTGACCCTACAAGTAATGCCTCAAGCTATTATAGGCACTCCAACACCAGTTAAAGACCATATAAGACATATACATGGCATGCATGAGGATAGCTTGTTCATTTCCAAGAATCTGATATGAAAGCTTCATCTTCTTCACTAATTGATTCTCAATTGGACCATGCATTGAGGGAACATATATAGAAAGATCTAGGTTAATGAAGTACTAGTTATGCCCTACCAGATCCATCCATTGATCACTTGGATTTGCATACTTAAGTATGGAATGTATAATGCCTGAGACACCATACAGAATGACCATAAATCATATTTAGAGCCAATTTATATTATTCAACGTAATATTGGCATAGAGGATGTGCCCAAGATGGCCATTATGGGGATTATTTCTTTGATACTGTGATCTCCAAGGATTTTGAACTATTAAAAGAGTATCAAGACATTTTTCCACATAATTATACTGAGATAAGAGGAGTGCATTCTTCATGGGATAAGATGCACATCAAGTTAGTTAAGGATGTTTGACCAGTCAATAAGAGACTTTATCATATGAATCCTAATCTAATTGCTCAGGTTAAAGAGGAGATTGATAGTAATTTACATGTTGGAGTTATCACTCCTTTTGATGAGTCTAAATGGGTGAGCCCCATGGTGATCAGTATAAATAACAATAGTCATGTTTGTGTTTATGTAGACTATCAGGTACTCAATGTTGCTTGCATAACCAACCCTTTTTTGACACCTTTCATTGAGGAGATTTTAGAAAGAGTTGTTGGGTGAGAGATTTATACCCTCACTGATGGTTTTTCTATATATCATCAAGTCCAGATCATAGAGAAAGATAAACCAAGACCAATTTTACAACAAAATGGGATTCATTCACTTAAAATGTGATGCCCTTCGAGTTGAAGAATGTTCTGACCATGTTCTCATAGATTGTGATCAAGGATTTTAAGGATTTTATTCATAAATTCTTTAAAGTATACTTGGATGATTGGACTATTTATGGTTTGGTGTGGGATCATTGTGCTAATCTTTGCCTTATGCTTGAGCATTATTGACAAATTTAGATTTATTAGAATCTAAAGAAGTGTGTTTTTTCTATTCTATTTCAAATTTTATTGGGTCATGTTATTTATCGTGATGGACTCCTAGTAGATCTGACTAAGATTATAGTCATTCTTTGCCTTCTAGCATCGACCAACTAGTGTGAGGTATGTGCCTCCCTAGGACACATGGGAAACTATCAAAAGTTTATTCAAGGAGATATTAAGATCATAACACTATTGGAAGAACTTTTTAAATAGAATGGTCAATTCATATGGATAGATGCTCACTAACAGGCACTTGTAGCAATCAAAGACAAGCTAATCTCTAACCCCATTCTTTAGATTCTATACTGGATAAATCTTTTTCATGTGTATGTTGATTCCTCATACATGTTTTTGGGTGTTATCCTTGCTCAACCTGATGAGGTAAATCTTGATCATCCCATCTACTTTGCTTGTCAGAAGCTCACTCTAGCTGAACTTAATTACTTGACTACAAAACAAGAAGCCTTAACCATGGTATACGCACTTCAAAAGTTTTGTGAGTATTTTTTAGCCACCCCATTCATTTTATTTATAAACCATGAAGCACTAAAATATCTCATAAATAGGCCAGTGTTACATGGATGCATTTTCTAGTGGATTGTGCTCTTTCAAGAATTTCAATTTTTTGTGATGGTGAAACTGGGTATGGTTAATTATGGACCTGATCACTTATCGGGTGTTGAATATGGTAAACTAATGTGTACCATTGAGGATGAATTACCTGATGCATAGATTTTTCAAGTCATGTGCATGCCTGAGAATCAGAGGATATCATAGATTTTCTTAACACAATATCCCAACCAACCCACCTCATTACTCAAGAGAAGAAATAGTTGGTTATATGTGTTGTTCCTTTCTGATTCATTAGGGGTGACCTTTATAAGCTTGGATGAGATGAAGTATTACAATGTTTCATGATGCATCATGAACGCACTATCATTTTTTAGGAGGTTTATGAAGGTGTCACCATAGGACATTATGTTGATGATGCTACAACCCAACAGGTTTTATTAACTAGGTTATGGTGGCTAACTCTGTTTAAATATGCTAAAGCTTACATGCACCAATGTGATATCTATTAATGTGTGGGTAAACTAAATCGAAGGGATGTTATGCCCTTTATATGATATTAGCTAATGAACCCTTTGAGAAATGGGTTTTTGATTTTTTTGGCCTTGTTACTCTATCAGGGAGGTGTATTAGAGCATGCTATGTCATTACCTCCACTGATTACATAACCCTCTAGACTGAAGCAATGCCAACCTAGGATTATATTGTTGCCACTGCTACTAGATTTCTTTAGGATAATATTATTACAAGGTATGGATGTCTCTTAAGTTTGAATAGTGGTCAAGGAACTCATTTCCTTAAAGAGACAATCCACATTCTTTTGGATGAGCTCATTATTGTGCACCATAAGACTACACCTTACCACCATTAGACCAATGGTACAACTAAAGTGTTAAATAAATAAATTGGTCTTATATTGATGAAGATTTTCAATATTGGTTGTATTAATTGGGATGATCACGTTTTTATGGTATTATGGGCATATCAGAGCACATATAAATGGTTGAACAAGATTACTCCCTTTAATCTTGTCTTTGGTGTTGAATTTGTTTTCCCAATTGAGTTCTTTGTACCTTCTCTATGTATTGCACACTTTGGTTGGTTGGATGAGGAAGAATCTTTGAAAGTGCACCTAGATGATTTGCTTCAGTTGGATGAAACCTATTTTCTAGCGCATTAGAGTCAAGGAGTGGAGAAATAGAAACATAAGGCCTGGCATGATAGACATCTTATGAATAAGAGTTTTTCTCCAGGTATGCAGGTATTATTTTATGACTCCAAGTTCATGCACCATTTAGGAAAACTTTGTGTCCATTGGGATCATCCCTTTATTATTCATAGAGTTCATCTCACAAGCATGTGTAAGTTTTAAAAGTTAGATGGCTAGTTTATTCCAAGCCATTTTAATGATAATCAGCTTCACCCCCACCATTCTAAGTGATGTTTCCCTTTTGTTAATAAGGTGTATGTTATTTGTTTAGTTTAGGATTTTTTTTTTTTTCAATAAGTAATGGTATTAGCTACATGCCATTATTTAGGTTTAGATCAACACTTGGTTCTTTCTTAATTTCTTTGTCATGTCGTGCAGGACCATATACATCTTTTAGTGTGGGGTAATAAGTGTGAAATAAGTTCAACTATGAAGCACCAAGAAAATGATGGAAGGGAATGTGCATGGAAAAAGGGGCATGTAAGTGGAGGTGTATAAGGATAAGTGGATATGCAAGATGCAGTGTGTAACTACTATGAAGAATCAAGATAAAGATTGAAGAGGAAATAGGAGAGCTCAAGGGCCAACTAGAAATCATAATGGTGGGTAGAGTGAGGACCCTATCACTCTGTAAGTCTATTTTAGAATAAGAGTTGGCCCTTGTTGAAGGAGTTCCTCTTGTTAGAAAGGATATTGATAAGTTGGAAACCCTGATGGGGATATTTTTAAATCAATGTAAAGACCAGCCCAATCCCCAATAAGAGAAAACTTGGGCAATGAAAGAATTCACTGAGCCATCAAAGTATGCAAGAGATTTCTGAATAGAGTTGATGATATTTTTCCCATCTTTGATGGGATATTTGTTAAATTGGTACAATCTAGAATTTTTTTGAAATCTTGGCTTCAAGCGAAGGAACTTCAATGCTAGAAATTGATAGAGATTGTGGTGATAATAAAAGATCAAGCTGAGCATACCAAATCATCCATATGTGGAGGCCCTAAAAAATAAAAGAAGCACTCATCCACAAAATTTAAATGCCACTTTCATGACACTCTGAGGATAGGTTTTGATAGAGGTCACTTTGATTGAAGACATTCATAAATATGCTTCTACATCAGTTGAGCGTTTAACCATTCAATCAGGTGATTTTTTACAACAACCTGAGGAAACTAAGAGGCTTAAGGAGGTAGTCGAGGAAATCACTTTTGAGCTCCAAAACACATTGAATCATTGAGTGGAAGTGAAGTAATAGGTAGAATAAACATGACCTGAGTTTTTGGTAAAGGAACCTAAATAAAATACATTGTATAGGATGGAATATTGACTTATTATGGGGTGATCTTGGGCCCTCAAGTTTGAATCAATTTTGGCTAAGTACTTTTTGAAGACAAGCAACGTGGGAGAGGCATGGTGCAAAAGACCATGGCATGAAAAAACATGGCATGGTAAAGGAAAGTCATGTGGAACAAATAAGCATGAAACATGGAGAATCGAAGAATGTAGGACTCAGATATTACAAAAGACTTGGGAAAGATGTAGAAAGTGGAGGTAGTTAGGGAGTAGTTTTCATGAATGTCAAAGAATAATAATTCAAGCATGAATCTATCACTGGCCCATAAGAAGATAGGCACACAATAATAAGGATCTAGCATAGAAACAACATATAAGGGTAGTTAGGCCTGGGTCCTTAAGAATTCTTTGTAAACAACTTACCACGACTCGTTGTTGTTAATGGTCATTGGCGAGTCATCTTTTTTATATTTACTTTTGTAACTGAATGGTTGGGGTAAATCATGTATATATACCCCCTTATTTTACATAGTATTGTTATTGATCATTGTAATTATGGAATCATTTTAATCTTGACGTAACTTATGAATGTAATAAAAGGAAGCTTGTGTTGATGAAATACTTATGTAATTTGTTCATGATTATAATGGAGTTAATATTATTTTGTAATCAATTTGCACCCAACTTCTTTTTCTTTGGTTAAGTAATAATTGAATAGTTAAGAATTAGATATGGAACTAAGTATGAGTTTAAAACTAAGTGATTGTTCGAGCACCCTAGATTAAGAAGCTAAATGAATACACTTTAAGGTGACAAATCCCATGAGAACTGGTCTTAAGTTATGTGTTTTGTGTGAGCATACGAGAACCTTTTCTTGTATGATATGCCAACATGCTAGCTCATTAGAAGTCTTGTTTTCTTAGGTGTGTATCTATAGAAAATATATGCTAGAATAAAGGAAAAGATCTTAATATTACCTGCACTAGAGTATGTCTTTGATGTGCTGCAAAACCAGGATGGAGTATACAAGCACAACATGGTCCATGCCAGATCTGTCACTCTATCAACTAACTTTGTGTTGACTATGACATGGGATATCCCTATTAAGTCACCTTTACTTGTGGATCCTCCTCTTATACCTCCATTAGTACCTATTGATGCCTACATCATCATGGTACCCATGATGGAAACTTTAAAACCTATTGTGGCACAACAATAGCCACATCTACATTTGTTTCAATCATCTCTACATCTACCACTACTACCCCTCTATAGTAGCTCTTGTTACTCTCTATCATTGTTGTAATCTAGTCCAAGGTATTCAATCAACATGATTGAATCAAAATAACATAGATATGAACACTTGCACCACCACCACCCCTCCACTACCTAGCATGTCATTCCCAATACATAGACACTACTATTAGAGCTGTTGGAAGTGGTAATTCGAACTATCTAGGTAGGCAAATAATAAGATGTGGCTCTACCCACCATGTATAATGTCCAATAATATTCACATAGGTCAATCCAAGATAAAACTTAGGCCAACTAACCGTAATGCTTATATAGGTCTACCATATAATATCACCATGATTAATAGTTCATAGTGTTGGGGTATGTGGTATAACACATAACACATGATCTTGCCTCCATCTAAGCACTCAAGGTGAATTATCATTGATAGCATGGGGTAACCTAGTTGGTCAATACATAAAGAACCTCTCATATATCCAACTACTAAGTAAAACAATGGGGTCCACATCCATCTGCCTGTACAAAAGAATGTTATACAAATCATGCTCTAGATACACCCCAAATGATTGCCCTGTGTCATATATAGTACCATGTTTTAAAATAGACTAACATAAGGTGACCAAATATAGTATCACCTTCCCATATGACTTGTGATAGATCACTTGAGTTATTATAAATCCAATAATCACCTTTTATATATCTGGAATGGTTGATATATAGATATCAAATAGATGAACATGCAAACCATCATAATACCTCTCTAACCTAGTCACCCATAAGGTTAAGGCTTGCTTCTCTCGAACTATCTCTAAATTATCACAAATGATAGGTGTACCAACAATAAGAATTCCAAAAAGAGCATGGACATCCTCTAAGGTGATACCCACCTCAATGGTATCCCCATCCACCTCCCATCAAAAAGTGTTTGTTAGTCACTCTAATGCTCCTAAGAACATGGTGACTAAATTAACACTAAAAGGGATCTTATGCATTTGAATAATCCCACTAAAACCTAATGATTCCAAATAGGTATGATCATCAGTTGAAAGTTTATCCAATAAATTGGGTAGCCATATCACATCCACCAAACACTAGAGCCTCCATTATCTCTACAAAAATTCAAACAACAAAACATGTATTAGTCCTTGATCTAAGATAATCCCGAAAATACACTACAAAAAAATTAAATAATTACTTCATTTTCACCAAAATTAACTACTTCATCAACTTGTTTTAATATTTTCTTAACATTTTATACTACATCAGTCACATATTAAACTATGTCAACTTAAAATAACAAATTTATACTAAGTTAGCCAGATAGTTAATTATGCCGACCACTATCAAACCTTAAAGCTACATCAACCACTTTTAATGAAGTTAGTTACTCTATCGGCCACCTGCTACATAATCAGGTAGATCATCATACTACATCATCCACTTTAGACAAAGTTAGCCACTTATTACAACCATGTCAGCCACCTTTGTACACTATTGCATTGACTAAGGTGTATGCAATCAACCTCTTGCATCTTATCAAACTACATTAGCCCATACATACACATTTGACCACATATGGTTAAATTACATCAACCCCCCACTACGCAGTTGATCACCCTATCTCACCTTTGCATTTTGAACTACATTGATCAGGCTAACCCTGTTCAATTTTTGTGGTGTTTTTTCACTTATTTATCATTAATGCCGTAATATTTAATGTCTCTTTTCATGCACTTCCCATTGACCATCTTAATTCCTACTCTACCCTAAAAAATCCCAAGGCTAATTTCACTACATAGATTGGCCCCAATACCTAGTTTTGCAAATTTACCTTATTTTGTAATTAAAATTGACAAAAAATCAAAATTTAATACATTACTTACCTAGACCACACTAGTTGTTGCTGCTATGCATCCCCCAACTCATTTTCCTCACCTCCATGCCATAGTCTCTCTCATCTCTAATTTGTGTTACATAAAGCTCTAGTTTTCTCAAAATAGTAAATTTACAACTGAATAGTTAAACATATTATTTATATTTTAAATTTACAAATTCTTTAACTACCAAAAATTTGATGATAAAATCTATATTTTTTTCATAACTGTGTTTCTAAAAGTTCTTTTTCCAAACTGTAATATTTTCTAAAACATTAATAATGTAGAGAATTTTCTACATATAACACATATTTTTATTAAAAAAAAAATTAAATTTAATCTTATTTTTTAGGTCCACCTAATGTTATCTACAATGGATACCTCTTAATTATTCTCATGCAACTTCTATTCTACAATAACAAGGTAAGTAAAGGTATGTATTTTTCAATTATTTCCTTTCATTTATCTTTATGTTTCATACTGCAAATTATTTAACTCAACATTATGTGTTGTTATGTTCTTTTCCCAAAGCACCATCTTGTGTTACAACTATGTGACACATGATGAGATTCAAGTGGGGCATATGTATACACAATATTTTTAAATTTTATCAATTATTGATGCTTTCTCTCTTATAGGTACCCATTGAATCTCAATCTCTTTGAGTGCATACCTTAAAGGGTGTATTAGGAAAGGGATTGGCAGACCTTTGGTGCTTTGCAAGATTGTTGGATACTATTACCTAAAACTACTAAAGTTACCCTTATCCAATTCCATAAGTAATAAACACTCACTTATACACCCCCTCAAGTAATGCATTGTCCAAAATAGACCCTACCTAAACAAAAAAAACCCTTTACCCACTTTTCTACTACATCAATTGGGTCAACCTTGTTAGGAATTTAGTGTACAATACATAACTCCATTAGCCCAAGCCCATGTATTTTGATGCCTAATGGCTCTATTTATCGCTAAACAAAGTCAACCTGATCAATATTGTCAACTAAATTCTTGGGAGGGTTTAGGGTCAATATTTGGTTATAAATACCCCCTTAACTTCATTTATAAATAGAGGATCATTCAATTATGCATCATTACTATTAACAAATCTACTTATACTATCAATAAGAGGTTCTGTTGCTTAGTTTTTTGCCTTGGAGAAGTAACACTTGTCTTGTGGATGTCTTGGATGTATATGAAAAGTCTTGTAACCTAGAGTTGATCTATCCTTGTGTTTATTACAATTCTCAATAACTTATTTCAAAGCACCATTGGCTAAGGGAGAGATTGAGGCATGATGGGTTCACTTCAACAAGGTAAGTATATTCCTTTCCCTTCATATTTTGATAAGTAGATATTGTAAAACTAATGGATTGAATTGTATCTCTCCTTGCTTAAATTGTTTCTAAGTTATAAAATTATCTTTGCTTGTTTGTTATCTTCCCCATTTGTGCCACAAGCTTTAGTGAGCACTAGATTAACATGCATATTCATTTACTAGATTAGCTTGCATGATCATTTAGTAGATTACCTTTCTTACTATTATTAAAATCATAAGACCTAGTTAGGGTTATCACAAAATGGCATATGACTAGAGGCCTTGGAAACCTCTCCTTTGTCATTGTGTGATAAGGGATCCCTTAAGGTAGGTTTAGTGGATCTATTTTTGGTCATGACAATGCTATAACAAAGTATTGCTAAGTAGATTGTTAGTTGATTACCTTCTCTAAGCTTGGATATTACTAAGTAGGATAAGTTGTAGATATATCTTATTTCATTTGCAAGCATCCCTCTCTCTTAGTGGCTTTGTCAATTTTAAATCGTTTAAGTGTAATATCAATTTATTCATTTTTTTATTTAGATTTATATATTATTGTTATATTTTACATAATGTGAACATATTATAGTTTTATTTTATTTATAAAATAATTTAAAAAAAACCCCACCTAGGGCTTAATAAATCATCAACATCCCATTGAACACAGGCTCCTGAATCTATTTTTTCCCCTTAACACTATAGGTTATAAAAGAATTAGATATTGCAAGTACACATGAGTCACAACATAAGATATGAGGGTAGAAAAATGAAGAGTGAAACTATGCAAACAAAATCTAAAAGTCATGTTTCAATTGATTGTCACCTGAAATGAGCACCAAAGGCAATCCCAACATCAATTTTTTTTCACCTTTAAATTTTTACGTAGCAGTCATCTTG
>JARHVA010000088.1:7362500-7720000 GCA_037957365.1 Torreya grandis
ATAAATCCTTCTACAAACTTTGCACAAGTGGTTATACCCTTCAAACTTTTTCTAAAGGACATTTTTGCTGAAAATGCTCCTTCAGGATCTTGCTTTTAGAGCACTTTATCTGAAAGGTGACCCTTTACAGCTTTTGAAAAGGCCCTTCAAACTTTTCCCAAGTGTCCCTTTAGACTTTTTTTGAAGGACACTTTTGCAATAAAAAGATCCTTCAGACTTTTAGAAGTGGACCAATTTTCAAGAAAGACCCTTCAAAAATCTTGCAAGTGTCCCTTCGAACTTTTGGAAAGTGTCCCCTTACTTGAGAAATGGTCCTTCAAATTTTTTACAAGTGACCCTTCGGAAAGATTATTTTAGACAAAAAGTCTGAAACAATTCTTTCAAAAAAGTTATGGACTTTTTTGAAATGGACCAATTCCTTCAGGGTTTTGAAAGTGACCAATTGTTTCAGAATTTTTAAAGGATCAATTCTTTTAGACTTTTTGTCCAAAAAAAAAGACTAAAAGAAAGAACAAACCCTTCAAAAATGTTGTTGTGGACAAAAGTTTTGAAACAAATCCCTCAAAAATCCTTCTGATGCCCTTTGGAAAATTGAAATGTGCCCTTCAGAAAAGTTGAACACATCCCTTCGTAAGAAAAAAAGACCCTTTGGCAAAATGGAAATGTCCCTTCAAAAAAGTACAAAGTGTCCCTTCACTTGAGAAATGATCCTTCAGCATTCCTAAAATGTACCCTTTGAAAAACTTGTATAGGACCAATTCCTTCAGACTTTTTTGTTTTAGACAAAAAGTCTAAAATAATTCCTTTGAGACTTGGATAAAAAGACTAAACAAAGGCTTCTAAAGGAAATAGCACTTAGTCTTTCTTTATTATGGGGATTAACCAATAAAGATGTTACACTTAGCCAAAAGAAAAATGCAAAACTTGGGAGTGAAAATGGCTAACATTCTTAGCAATCCCAAGGGGAGGCATGCCTGTTATGCCTCAAACCAATTGCCTAAATCCTTCAATTGGGCATGGAGTCATGCATATAGGCACCCAAAAATGACTTGTACAGACCCTTGGATCAAAACACAATCTATTTGATCACACGCACAAAGTCAAAGACACACACCAAATAAAAGGAAGGAAACACACTTGTGTTGCAAAGCACCTAAGGGGCACAACAATAAACCAAAAACAAAACTAGACTAAACACACACACACACACCTAAGCTATTATTTAGAAAACATAACTAGCAAGGACTAATAGTATAACTTTAGATGTGTCCCACTCATAGGGATAGACAATTCTTCTCCATTCATTTTAGTTAGCTAAAAGGATTTGCTTAACTTGCACTTGATAATGATGTAAGGGCCACTCCAAAACGTGTCAAACTTTGTATGTCAACTTGGTTTTACTCTGTCTTTGTCCCATTTCAAAACCAAGTTAGCTTCCTTGAACACTCTTCCACTTGCACTTTTGTCAAAGGACCTCTTCATGAGTACTTGGTGGTGTTTCATGGTCTTGTGTGCATTGTCTCTTGCTTCTTGCAACTGCATTAGTTCTGTCAATCTGACTTCTATTAGAGTATTTTCAAGTAGTTCTATCTATTGTGCAAGTTATAAAGTAGGGAGTTCTTGAGATATAAACAACCTATCCTCTCTCCCATAAACAAGCACAAAGGGAGAATTACCAATTGATCTCTTGGGAGTAATCATGTCAGCCCATAAGGTTGTCTTCAACTTTTTGTGCCATGCTCTTTGATTGTTCTCCAATGTCTTCTTGATGATCTTGATTAGATTCTTGTTAGTAAACTCAGCCAATCCATTACCTTGAGGGTAATAATTGGATGAGGTACTTAAGTAAATTCCATTTCTATTTGCCCAATCAAAAAAATTAGCACTTATGAAAGCAAGTGCATTATCAAAAATGATAACATAGGGAACCCCAAATCTTGTTATAATGCTCTCATAGAACTCAAAGATTGCATTTTCACCTACCTCCTTCAATGCAACAGCCTCTACCCACCTTGTGAAGTAGTCAGTAGCAGTCAATATCCATTTGTGTCTAACACTTGATGGAGGGTTGATCATACATATGAAATCAAGGCCCCATTGCATGAAAGGTTGCTCTACTTGGATAGGATTCAATGGAAGGGATACAAGCTTCTATTTTCCTACAAAGAAGGCACATTGGGGACACTTTTTAGCCTAATGGTAACAGTCCTTAAAAATACTAGGCCAATAGTAACCAGCCCTCATTATCTTTGTAGTTATTATCTTAGGAGAGAAATGACCTCCATCTGTACCACTATGAAACTTTTCCAGTAGCATATCAAATTGATCACTGTTAACACACCTCAACATCACACCATTCATGTCTTTCCTAAAAATAACACCATCTACAAGTAGGGAATGGTCTGCAATATAAAATATCTCCTTTGAGAATTGTTCAAGCCATTGGGACACCCACCATTTTGAAGAAAACTAATGATGTCTTGTGTCCAACTTTGAATATGCACATGATCAGTTGGCTGGGGTTGAACCTAGTTAATCAAGACTTCCTCCTTTGGCTCTTGGAAATCTGAAGCTAATTACTCACATAATCCTTTTCCTCTTACTAAGATTGTAACCTTAATATCCACATCATACTTCATCACCTTTGTAATCCACCCAGCTCTCTTTTCATTAAGGTCTTTGCTTAGGAGAAACTCCTTGGTGGTAGAATGAGAAACCATGACATGTATCTTGTTGTTTGAAACCAAGTGTCTAAATTTATTCAATCCTCTTATCACTGTTAGAGCTTGCTTCTCAACAAATATATACCTGACCTCATAATCTTCCAATCCTTCGCTGAAGAATTTAATTGGTTGTTTTACATCTTCATCATTATTTTGCATAAGAATCACTGAGATTGTATCAAGGTTAACAAAGGTATAGAGTATGAAATCTTTGGTGAAGTTTATGTTTGAGAGAGTAGGATATTCTGTAATTGCTTGCTTGATTACCTCAAAACTACCCTTGCCTTCCTTAGTCCAAAAAAAATCTTAGTTCTTCTTGAGTATGGTTATGATAGGCTTTACCACAGTTGCAAAGCCTAGAATAAACCTTCTTAAAAAAATTATATTCCCCAAGAAGCTTTGCATTATTTTCTTGTGTTGACCTAGAGACAAGCCTAAAATAGCCTCAATCCTCTTAGGGTCAATAGATAAGCCTTTTTTTGAAGCAATATGACCAAATAGTTTACCTTCATGGACAACAAAGATGCACTTTTTTGGATTAAGATATATTTCATACTCCTCGTAATTATCAAACACCTACCTTAGATGTTTCATATGATCAGTAGCATCCTTTGAAAAAATAGTTATATCATCAAGATACACAATCAAAAACTTATTAATCAAACCTTTAAAAGCCATGTCCATTACCCTTTGAAATGTAGTTCCAGCATTAGATAAACCAAATGGCATCTTATTATAGACAAAGGTCCCCCATTTTTTAGTGAAGGTTGTCTTGAACTGATCCTCTTCATTCACTAGTATTTGATTGTAACCTGAATAACTATCAAGAAGTGAGAAGCATTGAAAACCTAAAACAACTTGCAGAATTTGTTCCATGAAACGTAGTGGATAATGATCATTGAGAGATACTTTATTAAGATCTCAAAAATCCACAAAAAGTATTATCTCTCCATTATTCTTTTAGATAGGTAGAATATTAGCCACCCAAGTTGAATATTTGATACGAAGGATAATCCTAGACTCAATCAACTTGGTCAGACTGTCTTCATGAGTTCTTCTATCTTGGGATTGATAGGCCTTTATTTTTTCCAAACTATTTTAGCTACATACTCTAACTCAATGGTGTGATGATATAAGCTTGGATAAAACCCTTTAAAATCTTTGTATTCCCAAGCAAAGATTTCATGAAACTCTTTGCATAATTCAATAAAGGCATGCCTCTCAGATGAAGAACATGCCTTACCAATTTTTAGGAGCTTGTCCTTATAAATCATGACTCTCTCATAGTTCTCCTCTTTTTTTGGCATGCTCACTCTTTCTCTCTTCTTTTGATCATATTCATTGAAAACACTCTCTAAGATAATCAATCCCTTAGGTATCTTGTTTGTCTTCAGCTGAATAACTTGTTCTTCATATTGATCATACAGTCTCTTTTGGTTTCTTAAGGAGAATCCTACCTTATTTTATAATAAGTGTGCAATGTGTTCATCACTTTCAAACACCTTCCATGACACTTCATTATCTAGAATAGAAGGCCTAACAATGACTTTGATATGAGACCAATCTTTCTCCTTTTCTACATGAGCAACTACATCAAATTGTACTCCTATGGTAACCAATCTATCAACATGTTTATTTGAATCCCTTAGTATGGGCTCTATGCTAAAGGCATCAAAGTCAAGTAGATCCCATACCCTATGCTTGTAGGATTTAAGCAAGGGATTCTTGGTTGTAGCTTGATTTCTCACTTGATGGATGACCAATTCACTATCCCCATAAACTTTCAAATTCTTGATCCCTCTCTTCTTTTCCCATTAGAGGCCATGAACTAGGCCTTTATATTCTGCCACATTGTAGGTACAGCTGAAGTGGAATTTATATGAGGATTAGTATCGATTCTTGATGGAGAAACTAACATAACACTAGCTCCTACACCTACTTTGCTTCTTGAGCCATCAAAAAACATTTCTCATATCCCATCAAGTTCATAGTCTTCATTAGTGAGTGAAGGGATTGAAACATCTTTTTCGTGTATACAATAAACTCTCAAATCAGTTTCTTCTATGAAAGTATATGGATCAAGCCCATATGTTTTAGTGTTGTACTTATCAAGGAAAATATCAAAAATACCTTCAAGGGGGGAGGATGCTTCATCATCCATGAGACCTTCTTCTTTGCTAATTAGACAATTCTAATGTGAGTGTATCTCCATGTATGGCTCAATATGAAACCTTGCTAAGGGCTAAGGCCTTAGAGTCACCTAGGTTTTATATATTGTTTTAAAATCTATAAAATACCAATCATAAAAAAGGTATCCTCCTATCTTATACATGAAGTCACTTGACAAGCAGATAGCAAAATGGGTTGGAAGGTCTACCACCACAACGTCTTATAAAATGGGGAAACTTCGGCAATCATGTAGGAAAAATTTCAGACCTCTAACCAATCCCACTATCTTGGTTGGAGTCCCATCAAGATGCAACACACCTTTACTATGTGGTTCATATTTTAGTCCCAATTTATCAACCACCACCTTATGCACGACAGTGGTACTAGCTCCACTATCTACAACACAATTGTGAACCAATTTGTCTCTCATAATGAGTGTGAGGCAGAAGGGTGCAAGATTTTTAGATTTGGTGGAGGGATCTAAGACATGACTTGGATAATTAGTAAATACCACACTATTATGTTTTAAATTTTGAGGGGGTACATGAATGTTCACTAGCTATTCTTATAACAACTCCTTTTGACCAGGCATATGCAAGATTGTCCAAAGAGCTATGCTTGTCTTGGTATTCTTCAAAGAATCAATAATGTTTAGAGGGGAGGTATTCACCTTTTCTTACATGCTTGAAGGTAGCAATGGAGTCTGAACCTGCTACATTGTAGGCTTGATAACCCTACTTGTATTCTGATTTGTTGAGGGGTATGACTAGTAGTAGGTATTGCACTAGGATTCACACTTTGTGGCCTTAGAGAGGCATCACTTGGAGTCACATGTACTCCTAGAACATCTCTTAGAGCTCTCTTCTAATCTCTTATGTTGGATATGATTGATGTGCTTTGATTCAACACATAATCATCTTTCACATGAAAGTTCATCATACCTACACTCTGGCTGCTACCTTCTCCATGAATATCCCTTTGGTTCGGATTCACTTTTTCTAAAGTCATGTAAGGAGTAGCTTATTCTTATGCCACTAACGCTTGGTTGTCTTCTCCATCATCATGCATAAACTAACCTTGAGGTTGTCCCCATTGGTCCAAATGATCCTCCCCTTGGACCAAGTTAGCATGTACTAAAACAACAGCCTTTATGGAAGGAGTGGGATTAGGATTATAGGCATTGGGCTACCTATTGAAACCTTGTTGACCCTATTTTCTTCCTTGGTAGTTGTATTGGGGTGGCACTCTATAGCCTTATTGAGGATAATATTGATGGTTAGGTGGAGTACTTGTCTAGAACTGAGTTTTTTTGAGCTAAGCTTGTAATGATCGAATCTCTTCATATTTATCTACAACATTATCCATCTTCTTAGAAAATGTCCTTAGCTTGACGTTGTCATTAGGAACTTGTGCTACACTTGGAGCTTCAATCAAACTATGAGACAAAAAAGACATGGAAACTCTTAGAGGTAGCTTTCCAACTTATATTAAGCTATTTTTAGCTTCAATAGCTATCTCATATGCATCTAGAAGAGTGAATCTTCCAATTGACTATAACATCATTATCACATCAGTACCAATACCCTGGAGATAAGTAGGGAACAAAAACCTAGGAGGAGGTCTCATGAAAGGCGATAACCTATGCCAGGTCCTTTGAAATCTTTCATTAAAATCTCTTATAGATTTGTTAGGACCTCTCTTTATCACATTCAACTGATGGATAAATGAGGTATGGTCACTCTTATTCTCAAATCTAGTTACCAACAATTCCCCAAAGCCATCCCAACTTGTAATGCAACCACCTTCCAAAGTCTTATACCAGTCAAGTGCCTTGCTTTTTAGAGACATAGTGAGCAATCTAATGGATATGTTGGCTTGGGTGATATTATAGAAGTTACAAAAATTTAAAATGTCTCTAATATGCTTAGATGGGGTAATAGGACTCCTCTCCATTGAAACTAGGGAGACTTTTGGTAACATTGGGAGGAATAGAGCCATATGCAGGAAGGTCAATTGGGTTTTGGGTGTTGAAGGCTGGGAAATGTTGTTGCCTCTCCATTTCTCTTCTTTCTTCTTGATATCTTATTTCTCTAACTTCCTCAACTTCTTCTTCTTCTTCTCCAAAACCTCCTTGCCAAGGATCTCTAAGCATTGGGAATGGTTCAGGGCATTGTTCTTAAAGAAGAGCTTTAGCTAGAGGGGCTTGATCGGACGTCCTAGATGACCTAGTGAGGACCATGAATTATAATGTGGGAAACTTGGTCTACAACCAGATATTCTCACGTTTTGGAGTTTCCAAATGCTGAATTAAGGATATTTATACAACCTTAGGCTTGTCAAGACTAGCATTCACCTTGACATGTAAATAATTCATCCCACCAGGCGTGCCAAAACTATTGTCTCCAAATCTTGCACCCTAGAAGAGAGTGTTCAATCCTCTTCTAGATTTGGGCAACATTGGAACATTTCCAAGCATGTGGGTATACCTATAGAGGAAATGAACATCTAAATTTAAAGGGGCTAGTTCCTTGAATGTATTTATGCAAAACAACCTTTGTCTAAACCAGTTTGATTGAAGAGAAAAGAGTTAGAAATTACATGAAAAAAACTTGTTTTAAGAATGGTGATGCACCAAGATTATCTTCTAAGTGAATATCATACCCTATTGCATGATACAACAAGATACATAGACTATTTCCAAGCTCTAAAGATACTAACACAAGTATTTTAGTATAGAGGAAAGATGTATGAAATGACACAAGGTAAATAAACTAAAAGACAACCTGTACATTCTAAGAACAATTACACACATGCAAAAATTCAACACACTTTGATGCACTCTATATGACCCGTTAGACCTAGAACCCTTACTCAGGCATGAAGGACAAAGGATAGAAAGATGAAAACCATCACTTATTGTCACTATATGTCACTTACACACTCAGGAAATTACTTAAAAATTCAAAGAAAAAAGACTTGTATTAATGCTTAAAGGCAGGATATCATTCCAACAGGGCTTCATTGTACTCTATGTGGTCTCCTTTTAACCTAGCTCAAGGGTTGTATTTATAGCAAAGAGGAAAAGAGATGAAGAGGCCTTTGGAACCAAGAGAAGGAATCAATCTATTAAAAGTCTCCATCTTCAACTATAACCATCTTTGTAAAATATGCTCATTTAGACCATTCCATTGATCCATGTCATTTAAAGTGGTTATGTAGCTAGCTTGCTCTCCCAAAGATGTTTTCCCAATGGTTGAACTAGCAGAAATAGATATTTTTGAGCTAGGTAATGGCATCAATCACTTATGAAAATGAGAGTCCACTTATTACAAATTTGTCATGATGCCTAATAAATTCCCACTTACTCATTGAGGTCTGTAATGGTGTGGAGAAGAGTCACCTTCATTCTATTTGGCCTTGGAGAGGCATCGCCTGAAGTCTATGTGTATGTCTCCATGGCATTTGTCAAAATCTTTTGAAACTCATTCCAACTCAACCACGTCTTTTACTCCTTTTGATTGGCCATCACAAATGATGTAGATCGTGGTCTGATCAATGGTGAGATGAACCCTCTGATGGGCTTTGGTGAATGAAGAATGCAATCCCCTGGATTTTTGAGTGTTTGAATGAGGACCATCGATTTGGTTGAGACCCACTGTTTTGAATGCAAATGGCTAGTCCATGACCCTGAAGTTGATGGTCATGTAAATGTCACTCTATTGGGACTATTTCCTCAAACTTTTTCTCATAGACCCTTCTCTTTTCTCCCTTTAAAACCATCCTTATACAGACTTTCTGAACTATCAACTTTCTAAAAGCATCTTTCTATGCACTTTATAGATTGCTTAAACATGCCCTTTATATGGACTCTATAGGTGTCCCTTTTTTTTGAAACCATCATCTCTCTATGGACTCTACAGGTGTCCTCCCTTTAAACTACTCAAACATGCCCTTCGGCAATCCTTCTGTGGACTATGCACAAGTGTCTATACCCTTTGAAATTTTTTTTAAGGACACTTTTGTCGAGAATTCTCCTTTGGGACCTTGGTTTTAGGGCACATTGTCTAAAAGGTGACCCTTCAGAGCTTTTGAAAAGGCCCTTTGGACTTTTCCCAAGTGTCCCTTCAGACTTTTTCTTAAGGACACTTTTACAACAAAAATATCCTTCAGACTTTTGGAAGTGGACCAGTTGTTGAGAAAGACCATTTAAAAATATTGCAAGTGTCCCTTTGGACTTTTGTAAAGTGTCCCTTTGCTTGAGAAATGTTCCTTCGGATTTTTGCAAGTGACCCTTCAAAAAGATTGTTTCGGACAAAAACTTTAAAATAATTCTTTCAAAAAAGTTGCAAATGACTTTTTTGAAATGGACTAATTCCTTCGAGCTTTTGGAAGTGACTAATTATTTTGGAGTTTTTAAAGGATCAATTCTTTCAGACTTTTTTTCCAAAATAAAAAGTCTAAAAAAAAGAACAAACCCTTCAAAAATGTTGTTTCTGACAAAAAGTCTAAAATAAATCCCTCAAAAATCCTTCTAATGCCCTTTAGAAACTCAAAATGTGCCCTTCAAAAAATTTGAACACATCCCTTCACAAGAGAAAAAGACCCTTCAACAAAATGGAAATGTCCCTTCGAAAAAGTGCAAAGTGTCCCTTCGCTTGAGAAATGATCCTTCGACATTCCTAAAATGTACCTTTTAGAAAACCTGTATAGGATCAATTCCTTCAAATTTTTTTATTTTGGATAAAAAGTCTGAAACAATTCCTTTGAGACTTGGACAAAAATACCAAATAAAGGCTTCTAAAGGAAATAATACTTGGACTTTCTTTGCTATGGGGATGAACCAATAAAGATGTTGCACTTAGCCAAAAGAAAGATGCAAAACCTGGGAGGGAAAATGGCTAACACATACATTATACACATACCCAAGTCTTAAAGAGCTTTAGAAGTCCATTAGAATAATGTATCCAAATCGAAGATATATATTCAAAGTATTAGAAAATTAAGATAAATATTTTATAAGGATAAGCCTATGATAGTTTGTGAATATAGTACATAAAGTAAATATAAAGAGAAGTAAATAGAAATGAAAGTTTTGATAGAAAAACCTTTTCATAATATTTCAAAACCTTTTCATAATTTTTTAATTTATTCTATAGTATACGTGAACAAAATAATATTATAAAAAGGGCCATGTAGTGGCTAATTCTTACCTTGTATTGAAAGTTATTTATGGTTGAGTATTTGTTCATATACACAAGAATTGTAACATGATTAATCTCACAAGTAAATATTTTATATTGAATTGCATAGAATTGAACTAATTAAATCTACTTTGTGGACATATAATTAATATGTGGTAGCTCTCTTAATTAGATTGTGTTAAAAGGATTTGTTGTCACATAAAAATGATTAAAAGTTATGCAATATATTATGACTAGTTTGTACCTTTATTTTACACTTTGTATTGATTATATAGTAATAGTCTTCTAATCTCATACAAAAATTAAATTAATATTGGTGTTAACATTATTTTCATGTTAAAAATAGTTGTTTACATATGATTCAATCTTATAAAAATAGTTATTAGTCCCTGAAGGTAGCTAAACTAATCAATTTGATTTAAATCTTGATTAAACTTTGCCCTCTAGATCACTGAAAATTCATTATTTTTTGTGCATTCAAATATTTATAGTTATGTAATAGTCAAATTGTGTATTTCTTGACAAAGAATATGCAAATCACTATTTAAGTGTGTTGTGATTGGTTAAAACTATGAAGATATTATTTAAGGGCAGACAATTAACGTCATCAAAATGAATGTGTTTTCGGGTATAATGTATCCATTCTTGGCAGCATATATGTCCTGTGTTAATGTTTTTAAATGTTGATCAATACATTGTAGTTGCATCGGTAGCTTGGACATCCACATGATCCAAGCAATCAAATTAAAAAATATTTTTATTGTACACTCATCTTGATCCTATCAATTGTCTTGGTTTTTGCATCTCACCTCTAGAGGATTCAAAGGTTTGAAACAAAGGTTCATTGTATCTTTGTTTCTGTAATGTTCATGTGTTTTATGAGTAGTGAAGCTTTACTAAAAATGTTGTTAACTTTATGTATGAACCTTTAGCCCATCCACACGAAACATCTAATCAAAGTAGTGTTATAGGTATTATAATCATTATACGATTATTTAGCTTTAGGATTTTTCTTTGTGTGCTTTGTGAAGAATTGTATTCCATGAAGTGATTAATTTTCTCACATATTGCATTTTTGAGAAATTATGCATAATGAGCTCTGTTCATACTCTCCCAGATTGAGCCATCCCTTCACATTTCCTTGACACCTCCCGTCACCCTATCTCTTCCTCAATATGCTTCAAATGTTACCCTAGACCCTACAAACACCTCCAAACTACCTCCCAACTCACTATTTTTTGACCACTTTACCATATCAGTCATGATTTTCTCATACCATCCATGATATTTTATTATGGTTTTAGGTTTTATTTTTAGACCATTATATTTTTTTTGTATTTGTGTCACCATTCATGGTATTTTTCAAGCTTCAATCAATCCTTATGTGTAGTGGGAAGAAGAAGAAGAATCATTTTTATTTCCCTAAACTCTGAGAAACATTTGTTTGCTTTCGGCCTCAATGTGAATTACTTGTTGATATGTGATTAAAAAAGCCCTTAAAACCTTACTACAAGCCCTAGAATTTTATTAGATGAACTATAATAAAATTATGCATATGATTTGTGGTTTCTTCTTAAATTATGGTTATTTTATATTTGTCCAACTTTGTGGTGCATTGTTGGGATGATGATTATGATTATGAGCAAATCTATGAACATGAAGTTAATAAAACTAAGGGAAAAATAAAACATCCATTTTATTCTTTCCCTATAACCTTAAAAAGATATAGACTCAATTAAACATCCATGGTGACTGACGACCATCAATTTTTCCATTGGTTTGACTACAAGCTTTCAATCATCGAGTTTTAATTCATAATGCTAGGATGTTTGTAATTGCTTTGTGTTTTTAACCTTTTAGGACTTAGTGTTTATAAATTCTATGTTTGTTAAAGCATTGAGTATGATAAATTAGGGTAATAATATGTAATAAATATAAACATTTATTTTTTATAGAATTGATTAACTTTGACCTTTCTAAAAATAATAATAAATAGTGCAAGTAAGAACTTAGCTAGATAACAACTGAGATGGATGATATAGAGGCTAGAATCTGAGGTAGAAGCTGGTCTATGTGTCATCAATAAGATCCTAGTGTTAAAACCCCTCCTAGACATTACAACCCTAATTAGATAGTAACCCATCATTGGAAATGTGGTAGTAATGTCCCTATATTGGTGGTAGTGCCCCCTACATAGGATTGTCTCAAGCTTCTAGGTGCACTTGTGTCTAGATCTCTGAGGTCTATTCCTACGTGCATAAATTTTGAAACCCTGTATATTGCTTATTTTGATTGATTTTGTGAGCAAACCATAATCATCCATATTGTTAGGGCATATGGTTGATACAAGCTAAAAAGTATGTTTGTTAGTGGGGTAGGTTGGACATCCTCAACACCCCATTATGATGAGAGTTGCCTACATACCAATACTCCAACGAGGGATCAATCCCAATGTAGTCCTCCCCACGTAAGTTCGGGTACAAGTGCAAGTGAAGCTAGTATGATAATGGACTCACTTGCCTTAAATGTACTTGAGATTGGAAATATGGGTAATCTGAGCTTAAGATTATTGTAGATGGTAGTATGTAGAAGGAAAGATAAGGATTAATAACCTTAATTATGCATAAATTATTCTAAGTTTGAATGTATATTTTGCATATGATTTCCCTCTAATTGTTAAAGGGCTAAAATTCATGTATATATACCATTCTGATGCTTTTGTGGGTGTTAAAAGAGGTCTAGGCTGAACCTAGGATGTTTTAGATTTGAAAAGATAGTGGTTTGTGAAAAAGAGAGGGAAAGGACATTACTGCCATTATTGGGACACTAGTGCCATGTGGTACTAGTGTCATTGTTATGGTGCTAGTGTCCAAGTGGCATAACACTGGGCATGAAGGGCCAGGATCAAGAAATGAGGGTCTCATACTACTTTAGGGATGACTAGGGACACCTGTGGCCCACATGAAGGTTGGATAAGAGCGATAATAGGCTCTAGGATAGGGTTAGGGCTAAGCTAGGGATAGGTAGCCTCAAGTAGCACTCTTAGCACATAAATACCACTTTTAGGTGATTACATTTTCCCACCCCACCACCTTTCGCCCTTTATTCTAGAAATGCAATAAAGTGAAATGACTAGGATAAAGTAAAAAGAAACGTACATGGACTTACCTAAGAGGCAAAGCCCATGAAGCTAGGTTTGTGTATGTGAAGCATGCTCTAATTCATGTATTATAAGTGAAATATGCATAAATTAATCCTTACTTAAGACATATCAAAAGTAAATACAAAACTGAGTAAAGAAGCAAAGCTGAGTAAAATTAAGTAAAGAGATAAGAGAGAGGAAAGGAATGAATACACCTCACTGGATACATAAACCAATGCATAAACTTGGTGACAAATTGTGTGTGTACATGTATATAATGATCAATCGATAAAAAACTTAGACTGAGTTGATGGCTTGCTCAATCCTCATGTGTGGGTGGCTCAAGAACAATCCAATTTTGATTCCATCATTTCCCACCTTTGCTTGGTAGATCATGACATGTAAATAACTTGGATTGGACTGATAGTGTGTCTAACCCTCTCATATAGGTGTATCAAGAGATAAATTATGACATTAATACATCATTACCCACCCATGTGTAGTAGATGCATATAAAACTAAAACTACATGATGTAATTCAAAATGTATAAATAAATATGTCAGCTCTGCGGCTATTCAGGTATATTAGGCGGTTTTAGGCCACTCAAGAATGCCAACCACTGTAGATGGAGTAAGGCATGAATTTAATGTGAAATCTAGAATATGATGTCAAATGTATATAGTGTATAGAATGAAATGGAATTTTTCATTCCATCTAATCAACCGATGTGTAAGTGAGCATACAAAAATAATGTGTTGCACACATGCCCCCAAATCTAATATTTGGGAATATGGATCTTGGACTGAGTTGAAATAATCTATATTTGGGTATCTAAACTAAATATGGGAATGGACATGTCATGCATGATTCCCCTAATCTAAGTAAACTAATATGAACCTGATTTAAACTAGTATGAATCTAAGCAAAATTGATAAATCTATGATTGAACCTGTGCAAACCTATAATGTACCTATTGTACTTTTCTAGCCAATTTAAGTTTTTTTGAAATTGAGGCTACTAGACAATAATGACATGTCTTAGATAGCAGTTCCATTATTAGATATGTGGTTATAGTGTCCCAATTTAGGCACCAATGTCCTGCTCTAATTTATGTACAACTATACTAATCTTCATATCTCTATTTTCCCACTGTGTTTACCTGAGTTTGGTTCTATAATTTGAGTCTGTGTGCTAAACATTTACAATGAGTGCATTATAGGAGCCTGATCTTTGTGACAAACCCCTGTGAATGCCCCCTATTTTAAGGGAAGTTGTCAAACCTATGAAAGAATTATCCTCAAAAGAAAAAGCTCTACAAAATGTGTGTTAGCCGGAGCATATATGATATCTACGTAACAATCCAATATAATGTGCACACATAACATCATAATGTAAGATAATCTAAGCATGAGTTTATAATGTGAGAAGGATGTCATGTCTAGCATTCACAAGGGTGTTAATATAGATATAATAATGTACGTAACAACAAATCTCATTAAAAACTAGGTAGCTACCTACGGGGTGGGGCATGATGTCCATCACGACACCCAAGTAGGAAGGGGAGATACATGAGGTCCCTCAAGGCATCTAAAATTGTAGTGTGTAACAAGTGATAGACAAGTGTCATGGCTATGATGCATAATAGAAAGCATACATACAACACACATGAGGCACACAAAGTAGGCTAAGGGGCCACAATACAAGGGACATGGGCACATGTCACTAAATCTGAGAAAATGAGACATATAAATACATGTTTAAATGTCCACATATGCAAGAAACAAGCAAGTTAGCTTGGAGCCACATAGATGGACATGTTCAAATGTCTGCATACATAATAAGGAAGGCACATACAAGGACATGGGCACATGTCCAAAGCAAGCATATTGTGAATAGAAGTGGTGTAGAGCCAAAGAGTAATGGCTTATTCAAATGTCCTCAAATAGAATAATCATAGAGAAACAATCAAGTCTAAACTAGGAAAGCTAGAAATGAAAGTATACATGAACATGTAATGTAAATCTATGTAAGAGCCAAGATGTATATATATTGAGTCTAAAGTAGTAATAACTGACAAAAAATCTGAGTAAGTGTAGCATGAACGGTATTAAGATATAACAATGTTAAATTTGTGATGTAGAGTATAAAAAGATGGAACCTAGTAATCAAAATTGTATAAGGTGCCCCCAAATGGGCAAATGTGTCAAATGAAGACCCATGTATATGTGTAGATGCCTCGAGTGTGTAGATAATAACAAATATGGATTAGCGTAGTGGACTTGAGTCCTGTAGCAATCTATAAGCACTCGATAAGAAAAAGTGAAGCATGTATGTATGATAAAACTGACTATACTAAGATAGCTAGCATATGTAGTGTATGGTAAATATAAGAAATGTAAACATAACAATGCATACAATATGTAATTTTATGTTTTATGAGTAATATTTGAATGTTTTTATATTTTTTAGATATAATCTATGTACCAACAACATGAAAATGAACTATGTACAAGGAGTAAGAGAGAAGGAAAGTATGTAAGAGAAGGGAGGAATAATACTAACCAATGAGTCTCATGGGAGACTCACTATCAATATAGTCTGTGTCAAATAAAGGAACTCTAATCGTGCATGTTGTATGAAAGGGCAACTGTGGTCCCAAAAACTGCTACATTGAGTGATCTATATCTGGCCTTGTTGTGGAGTGATGATAGGAATTTGTGACACTAACTGTGGTGTCTTATGAACTATAGGGTCTTAAGGACCCATCTAGTAGAAGATGTTGTAGGTGGTATAGGTTCCCTATGCTGAGAACCTTAAGAACTTAATAAGATTGATCTTATTGGGTGAATATTTTTTCAATCAGCTAACTGATGTTCAAAATAGGTCTTATCAACCACAACAAGGGAGATTAGTCATCTGAGTGTGTAGGTTTTCTACATCAAAAGGGGACAAATCTCTCCTCTCATCAAGGGGAGGTTCGCTGTTAATTATGAGGAGCTATATACTATATATATAAGCAAAAAATAACACTTAGGGGTAGGGCAACATCATCCATTTCTCTTCTTTCAAAGATGATGCTCACAAACAAAGGAGAAAATCTTGGTGAAAATACTAAAGGCACTTCTCTTCTTTCAGAAGTGATTTTGCAGTAAACAGCAAGAGTTCATTCGGGTAGTGATAAGAAACTAGTAACAAAGGGTAGGAACCAGCAGGATGAAATGGAACACAAAGTCTCCACATCAACTGCCCAAATAGTGAAATACAAAAGATAATGGGGGCACAAAGTAATCTTAGAATCCTCAACACAGAAAGAAACTAAAAACACACACTGAAGACAACTATAATAGCACAAAGTTTGAAAGCAACTGACTTTAGGACATCTTCTTTATCACTTCCACTAGTTCTACCTCTTAAATTAAATAAACAAGAAGGCATCTAGAAGACAGACATAAGAACAATCTCCTAAAATGGCACAAGCTATAACATCAAAAAGACTGTAAGTAACTTGCTTTCTCATTTAGATAAAATAATATGAACAATAATCTGAGCTCAAAGTCTCAGTATTTGCCTTTCAATTTGGGTAGAGTTTTACTTCTATAAATGAAAAAGATCTCCCTCAAAACAATAAAAGAGATTACAATATATAGCAGCCAAGAAAGACTTGGTGCTTTGCTTCATGGAATGGCCCATGCTATGCATTCAATGCCTTGAATGCATTTTCAGTTCTATCAGGGGGCCATGTTGAAATAGGGCAGCTACCTTAACTATGGCATGTAATTTCATCTCATATGTCTTCTCTTAGGTCTAGATCATCTGGAGTCTATGCAATTGTCTATTTTGTCTTTACGTCAAGGGAGACAAACATGCTGTGTCTTCAATGTTTAAGGGCTCAAAAATCTACCTTGTAGACTGTTCCACCTACTAGAATAACTACTGCGTAGATATTTTGGCCTCTCCCCCTCTTTACTATGATTTGAGCCCTCAGGCTATCTTTTCTCCTTTTTGGTTCCTTTGGTTCCTCCTCTCGACGGTTCTTCCTTTCGGCCTGAAGGTATTTGAATGCCTTCAAGTCTGCGTTTAAGCCTTCAAAGATCAACAAACACTTTATTGCCACAAATTTGACGTCTTTAAGTCCGTCATCGTTTGAAAGCTAATGGCTAGTTGATTGTCCTAAATTTGACAGCTGCAGGCCCATCATCCTCCTTAGCGATTCCTTCATGTATTTATTGCTTGCTTTGGTCACTTTTCATCGAGACTCTGAGAGAAGCTTATTGAAAGAAGTTTTATAAGAAACTTGAAACACGGATGCAGACACTTGTCATGCTCTACTGAGTTATAATGGGACACGTGGCACATTCTGCTACTTTTAGAAACAAATTATAATGTGTCTCAACAGATGACACTTGGCAGCTTCTGCTCGACTCTGAGACTTAGACAAAACTTTAGGCAAAATTAAAAAACCCATGCAAAAAGAAAAACCCGTGCCCTGTGTCATAACCCTCCACTGCCTCAAAACTAAAATGCGTAAGGACAAAACTTAGAGCGTGTAATTGAAACTCAAAATAAAATGTAGAGTATCTTACTCTATAAAGGGAAGAGTGAAATTTTCCGCTCGTAGGACCAAAAATAGTTCACATGTCCCAAAATAAGTGACAAATTTTGGGAACAATAGCTGGCTCAAGTTGGAGAACTTCCTTCAGTTGAAATTTTGGAACAACTGAGGGGAGTAGAGACTAGAATCTCTAGTGCCTTGAAGTATGCCATTGGGCTATGGAGTCATGCTACCCCAAAAGGAAGGGCTCCAAAAAATAAAAATGAACAACACACAACAGAAACAAAGGCTATATAAATATACATATCTACAGGTGAACTTATTTGATACTTCAAGAATTGAAGTGCTTCAGATGTTGCCCATTGTGAGGTAGAGAAAAAGGTGTGCCATCTTGATACTTTAACAGGAAGTTGTTTTCACCATTAAGATCATGGATAGTAAAAGGGCCTCTCCATAGGGAATCAAACTTTCCATGCATTCCCTTTGGTTCTCTCCTCTTATCCCATAGGAGGACTTGATCTCCAATTTGGAAATCATGATCTTTCACTTTCTGGTCGAAGAGCTTCTTCACCAAACTTTGATGGGCCATAATTTGATCCACCACCATAGTTCTCTACTCATCTAGATTAGTCAGGCACATGATCCTCTTATCGAAGGAGCTTTCATAATTTTGATCCTCAATTGCCTTAGCCAATTTTAATGCTAGCAATTCCAAGATGATTGGTATCTCAACATTGAGACCATAAAGAAGTTGGAAAGGAAACATACCAATCATCTTTTTTGGTGTAATTCTATCTACCCACAGAACATCAACCAATGTTTTATGCCATGTCCTTTGATTGTCATCCATCAGCTTCTTGATGATAGTCATCAGGTTCTTATTACTTGATTCAGCTTGTCCATTCCCTTGTGGAAAGTAATTAGAAGAATGGGAGAGGGTGATCCCATAATAAAAATAGAACTGAGTGATCTCCTAGGAAGTGAAATAAGCTGCGTTGTCAGTGACAATCTTGGTTGGGACCCCAAACCTGGAAATGATGTTCTCCTTGAGGAAATTACACACTACTTCTGAAGTAGCATGTTTAGTTGGGATAGCTTCCACCCAATTGGTGAAGTAATCTATGGTTGTGAGGATATAATCATGTCTAGCACTTGAAGATGGGTTTACAGCACCAATGAAATTGATGTCCCATTGCTGAAATGGCTCTTCTATAACCACTGGATTGAGAGGTAGAGTAGCTAACTTGGGTCTTCCAATAAATTTTTGGCACAGTTCACACCTTCGTATCTATTTATATGCATCCTAGAATAAAGTAGGCCAGTAATACCTAGCTCTAAGAATCTTGTGGGTAGTCACAAGAGAAAAAAAATGTCCTCCACATGCTAGATTATGGAAAGACCTCAAAAGTTGGTTCTGCTGCTCTTTATCCATGCAACAAAGGAACACTCTATCAAGGCTCCTCTTGTACAGGCCATTGTCCCAGAGGACAAAATTGGCAGATTTCAGTTTGATAGTCCTCTTTTCTTTACGAGATAGGTGGGCAGGACACTCACCATAAGTAAGGAAATGAGCAATACCTAAATACCACTCATTCATGGTGGAGACAAATAGGACTCTTGGTGTGTCTTCTTTTTCTGATTCTTTGTGCTCTATTTATTTTGGCTTGTTATCAACAATTAACTAGCATACGCCATTTCCATGCACCAGCTTCATTGGTTGATGACTAGATCAGACTCTTAAATTTTTGTAATCTAATTGCCTCTTTTCATTCTGAACTCCTATTGGGTTAGTATGGATTTAACCATGGTATCAAGAACCAAGGCAGTAACGTGTGAATTCAACATGTAGAAGCGAAAAAGCTTCACAACCTTTACCACTGCATAGGCATGCTTCTCCATATTTGAGTACTTTAGCTCATGAGCTTTAAGAGGATAACTCATAAAAAAATGAAAGATTTCACACCTTCTTGGTTCCATTGAACTAGAATTATTGAAAGTGTGTGCTCAGAAGCATAACTATACATGGTGAATTCCTTGTTGTAGTCTAGACAAACCAAAATTGGGGCATGGGCAATAGCTATCTTGATATCTTGAAATGCTAATTTGCCTTCTTCAGTCCAATCGAAAGTGGCCTTTTCCTTCATTATGTTTACAATATGACGAGTCTTCTCAACAAAATTGGGAATGAACCTTCGTAAGAAATTCACTTTTCTGAAGAAAGAGTGAACTACAGTCTTACTCATAGGCAGAGTAAGCTCTTGGATGGACTTGACTCTGCCTGAGTCAATTTTTATGCCTCCTTTGGACATAATGTGTCTGAGAAGTTTCCCTTCTATTACCCCAAAATTAGACTTCCTAGGGTTTAAGGAAATGTCATTCTGGCGGCAACATTCCAACACTTATTGCAAGTGGCACACATGATCCAGGCGATGTTTAGAAAAGACAGTCAAGTCATCAAGATATACTACAATGAACTTGCCCATTTTATCCTCAAAAGTAAGATCCATTACTCTCTAAAAAGTGGTGCCAGCATTAATCAGGCCAAATGGCATTCTCCGATAGGCAAAGGTGCCCCAAGGTGTGGTGAACATAGTCTTATGCTAGTTTGCTTCACCAACTTCAACTTAATTATATCTTGAGAAGCCGTCTAGCATTGATAACATCTCTGAACCAGTCACCATCTAAATCACTTGATCCATGATGGGCAAAGGATAGTTATCCTTTAAGGATGACTGATTCAAATTCCTGAAGTCCACACAAAGGCAAATTTTGACATTCTTCTTCCTTACAAGCACTATGTTGGCAATCCATGTGGAATGATGGATTGGGAAAATGATTCTAGCATTCAATATTTTCCATATTTCAGATAGAACATTACCTGATATCTTTGGATTATACTGTCTCAATTTTTGCCTGTAAGGTATCGAATCACTTTTGAGAAAAATGTCATGGCAAATTTCATCAGGTCTGAGTGACTTTAAATCATCATAGGAGTATGCTAAGACGTCCATGTATTGGCTGAGCAAAGTAGTGAATTTGGATCTCTCCTCAAGAGTGCAGAACTTCCCAATGTTCACCATCTTGGGATCTTCCTTGGTACCCAAATTTATCTGATCAAACTCTTGAGAGGAGCTTGAATCTATTAGTTGTTGTTTGATTAATCTGTTATACTTGTCAAACAACTTCTCAAGGGAAACCAGGCCTTTTGGGATTTTATTCCCTTTCAATTCTAGGAACTCTTCACTTACATCTACACCTAATTTAGGGGTTGGTCCAAGCTTCTGAGGCTCACTGCCTTCGAAGTGCAACTATTCAAAGCTATATTTTTGCTCTAGGAAGGCAATGATTTGATTGTCATTATTGAACACCTGTCAATGACTGGCATTATTAAGTACACTTGGTCAAAATACCAGCTCAACAGTGTACTTATCTCCTTTAAAGTCTGGGTAAGGAACTAAGAGAGTTACTAAAATAGCCAGTGCATCAGCTCTACCATTAAATCCCCTGGCTATAGCAGAGATGCTAAAAGCATCAAAGTTTTCAATTTGGTCCCAGACTAGATTATGGTAGTGGCACAATCTCTCGTTCCTGATTTATTACAGGTTTCTCACTTGACAAACCACCAGTTTAGCATCTCCTTTGGCATGAGGGGGTTTGATGCCTTTGTCACGAGCAACCTTCAATCCAAGTAAGCGAGATTCATACTCAGCTATGTTGTTGGTGTTGTTGAACTACAACTTGTATGATGAAGAAAAAATATCTCTTTGAAGAGATATCAACAAAATCCCAACTCCTGAATCAGTAGAGGAGCAGCTACCATCAAATTCCAGAATCCATATCTCATTTGATAATGATTCTTCTTCATTTGGAGGGGGAGATCTTTCCATACTTGCATTGCACCCCATAAATTCTTTAGCTATTACAGTTGAACGTATTTTTAGGTTGACACCTTCAAGAGCTTCAACAAGTGCTTCATGAACTTCTTCCATGGACAGAAAGTAGTTACCCATGCCTGAAGACTCAAACAAAAGTTGAGCTTCAGGTGCTGATGATTGGGTGACCACATATTTTGCTCCTTTTTAAGGGAGCAATCTTTTCATAACACCTTTGAATAGAATCCTTGCTTCGGATAGGTCCATGCTCAATTCACCTCCAACGTCCTTGCATAAATTCTACCCAAGAAGGATGCCATATGATGCTGGGATGTTGGCCACCAAGACAGTCATCTTGATTCTTTTGTCTGAGAACATTGCAAATGCGAATTGAGCATCCTTGATTTGCCCCAGCAGAGGTACTTATTTGTTCTCCATGGAGAAACATCTCCCAAATGTCTTGGTCAGTGTGAAACCAAGGGATTCCACCACTTTTGCAGGCATGACATTATTTGAAGCTCTAGAATCAATGATGTAATTGCTCAACTTATGACCATTTATCAACAGAAAAATGTAGAAAGGTTCTATTTTCCTAGGGGTAGTAAGAGGAGTAATGACAAGGTTGTTTGGGATAGACATGTTCCTTGGGGAATCATGAGTTACCTTCTTAGCTTCTTGTCTTGCTGGGATGGTTTAGTTATTTACACATTGAACCAACTTGTCTAATTGCTCGAGGTTGGACTGCAAAAATTCAAATTCAGTCATTTGAATTTTGGTTTTCTTTATATGATCAATGATATCAAATGTCTAAAATGGACTACGAATAGAGGATGGGAGCTCATCCTTTTAGTTTTTATAAGGGGAAGGATTGGTCTGTGAATTTGAAAATAGAGCTGAAGGTGCAATTAAGGTACTCACATTTTTAGCAGTCATCAAGTCCTTTGGCTAGAAAGACAGAGTGGTTCCCCACTTGGTAATCAAAATTGTTAGTTGAGGTTGCTGCTATGTCTTCTCTTTATCAGCTTGTTGGGCTGATTAATTCTTGGATCGTGTGAAAATAGCGTATGAACCTTCAGCTATTTTACCTTCACTTCTAGGTTCATCCTGATAATTCAGGAAACTAATGTTGGAGTCGCCAGCTAATTCTTCTTCCTCAGTGAAGAGATTAGCCTCATCTTCAAGATTTAACTCATGCTAGAATGAGAAATCTGATTCAGCTTCAAGATATTCAACTGCTGAGTTGGTTGGAGGTGCTTCAATGGCAAAATTATTTTTCTGAGGGGGAGGAAGGTGATTTGTTTGTCCTTGATTTTTAGCTACATTACCTTGACATGACTGATTTGAGAATGTTCTCCTTGGTACATCTTTGTATGAAGGAGCAGAGGACATCCCTTGTGTCATTTACTTTTTGAGAACCAACAACTCATTTGATAGCTTTTACACCATTGGATCAGTGGTGGCTGTAGGTGAGTATTCAGAAGATGAATAAGATTTACCTCTATTTGGATCTCTCCTTATCTTTTCTACCAAGATAAGGTCATATTCTACCTCAGTAGCCAAGTCTTGAGCAGCCTCAATGTCTATGTGGCCAGCACGTCTCAATAGAAAACTCACTTCAGGCAGCTATGAGTTGATGAAGAAGCATTTGAGGTTTTCAGGTGTTGGTTGGGCAATTGTAGGAATTATATTTTTTAGCTTGTCAAACTTTGCTATGAAATTCCTCATAGGTTCAAGAGGTTCCTTCTTCATCTGTGTGAGTTGGGCCAATAAGGCATGTGTATCTTCTACAGGCTTGAACCTGGCTTCAAATTTATCTTTAAGTGTGTCCCAGTCAGTCACTGATCTAGCTTGCAGATGGTAGAACCAGTCTGCAGCAGCACCTTACAATGTTTCTACAAAGAGCCTGACTACCACATCTTCAAATTTCATGCCTATCACACCACAGGCTATGCTGAAAGCTACAATGTGTTCATCAAGATGAACTCTCCCATCACCAAAGACTTTGGATAAATTCTTTTATGAGCTGTGTGGAAGTTCATGTAGAGGTGGAGTAAGGTTTAGTGGACCAAAAGAGTTACCCCAGGGGCCTTGAGCCTCCATGATTAGATTATGGAAAGTAGGGATAACAAATATGGGTGGAGTACGTATAGGCAAAGCTCTACTAACAACAAAAAAAGTAGCTCTGTCTTGTGTTGGTGACCTGGTATGAGTAGGAGGAACACTCCTAGATCGTTGAACTTGAAGTTGTAGAGGGAAACAGTTGAAATTTCCTTGTTGCACCAACTCAAAGATAGGGTCAACAACACCTTGATCTCTCTGGCTTCTGGTATAGCGTGGAGTTGTTAGATTGTGAAACAAACTGGAAAAAGACTGGTCTTGCTTCAACTTGAAGCTTGAGGCTTCAAACTACTTGTCCTTCCCCAGCAGAGTCGCCAATAATCTGTTGGGTGAATATTTTTTCAATCAGCCAATTGATGTTCAAAATAGGTCTTATCAACCACAACAAGGGAGATTAGTCATCTAAATGTGCAATTTTTCTACATCAAAAGGGGACAAATCTCTCTTCTCATCAAGGGGAGGTTCCCTGTTAAATATGAGGAGCTATATACTATACATATAAGCAGAAAATAACACTCAAGGGTAGGGCAACATCATCCATCTCTCTTCTTTCAAAGATGATGCTCACAAACAAAGGAGAAAATCTTGGTGAAAACACTGAAGGCACTTCTCTTCTTTCAAACATGATCTTGTAGTAAACAATAGGAGTTCTTTCAGGTAGTGACAAGAAATTGGTAACAAAGGGTAGGAACCAACATGATGAAATGGAACACAAAGTCTCCACCTCAACTACCTAAAGAGTGAAATACAAAAGATAATGGGGGCACAAAGTCATCCCAAAATCTTCAACACAAAAAGAAACTAAAAACACACTAAAGACAACTATAACAGCACAAAGTCTAAAAGTAACTAACTTCAGGACATCTTCTTTATCACTTCCACTAGTTATACCTATTAAATTAAATAAACAAGAAGGCATTTAGAAGATAGACATAAGAATAATCTCCTAAAATGGCACAAGCTATAATAGCACAAAGACTGCAAGTAACCTACTTTCTCATTTAGATAAAATAATATGAACAATAATCTGAGCTCAAAGTCTCAGTATTTACCTTTTAATTTAGGCAGAGTTTTGCTTTTGTAAATGAAAAAGATCTCCCTCAAAATAATAAAAGAGATTACAATATATAGCAGCCAAGAAAGACTCGGCGCTTTATTTCATGAAATGGCCCATGCTGTGCATTTAATGCCTTGAATGCATTTTGAGTTCTATCAGGGGGCCATGTTGGAATATGGCGACTGCCTTAACTATGGCATGTAATGTCATCTCAAATGTCTTCTCCTAGGTTTGGATCATCTGGTGTCTGTGCAGCTGTCCATTTTGTCTTTACTTTAAGGGAAACAAACACGTCATTTCTTCAATGTTTAAGGGCTCAAAAATCTACCTTGTAGACTATTCCACCTATTGGAATAACTACTGCATAGATATTTTGGCCTCTCCCCCTCTCTGTTGTGATTTGAGCCCTCAAGCTATCTTTTCTCCTTTCTAGTTCCTTTGGTTCCTCCTCTCAACAGTTCTTCCTTTTGGCTTGAAGGTATTTGAATGCCTTCAAGTCCGCGTTTAAGCCTTCAAAGATCAATAGACACTTTATTGCCACAAATTTGATGTCTTCAGGTCCGTCATCATTTGAAAGCTAACGGCTAGTTGGTTGTCCTAAATTTGACGGTTGCAGGCCCATCATCCTCCTTAGTGATTCCTTCGTGTCTTTCCCACTTGCTTTGGTCACTTTCTGTTGGGACTCTGAGAGAAGCTTATTGAAAGAAGCTTTATAAGAAACTTGAAACGTGGATGCAGACAATTGTTGCGCTCTGCTGAGTTATAATGGGACACATGGCACGTTCCACTACTTTTAGAAACAAATTATAATGTGTCCTGATAGATGACACTTGGCAGCTTCTGCTCGACTCTGAGACTTAGACAAAACTTTAGGCAAAATGAAAAACCCGTGCAGAAAGAAAAACTCGTGCCCTGTGTCATAACCCTCCACTACCTCGAAACTGAAATGTGTAGGGACAAAACTTGGAGCGTGCAACTGAAACTCAAAATAAAATGTAGAGTATCTTACTCTACAAAGGGAAGAGCAATTTTTTTGGCTCATAGGACCAAAAATAGTTCACATGTTGTCCCAAAATAAGTGACAAATTTTGGGAACAACAGATCTCATCAGAAAGTGAGGAAAGGGAGGCCCTATAGAATCTAAAACATATCTTTGATGCAGGGGTCTCTCTAATATTAGTTTTTATGGGAGAGTATGCATACATGGGAACACTATAAGAGTAGACCTCACCAGCACTGGTGGATCCACTAAACTCTGTGGCATACTGATAGGAATTGTGCTTAGAGTTGTAACTGGTAAATGTGTTACAATTGGTAATTATGTTATAACTGGTAACTGTGTTGTAACTGGTAATTGTAATGTAACTACATGTGGGATAGCTAGAGGATACTCATATGGAAGACCCTCAACTATGACCACTTAATTTGCATGTATATATTTTAGGCATGTGTGAACTATAGATGGGATGGATCATAGTTGTTGTATCCATGGCCTACCCAGTAACATGTCAAATATGCCTAAACTCAGTACTACTAAGAATCTAATGGCCACATGTGTTGGTCCAAACTATAGTGGAAGTATAATATCCCAAATGGAGCTTTAAACATGGCTAATGAAACCACTGATAATTGTGTTTTTAGGGGATATATATTGCTATGAGTACCCCAAATGTTGTAAAAGTGTGATAATGCACATGTTAATACTTAACCCGTTGTCAACCATAACACTCTAGATAGGATGATGATTTATGGAGGCTCATACAAAGAGTGCATATAAATTTGAATCATTGTCAACAATCACCTGCTTTGATAAGGTGATGAATGATCTAGGTAGAACTATAGTGTGGTACACACTAATTATATTATGTAGTGGGTGTACCTCACTTGTAGTAGTGTGATATAATTCTAGTGGTGGATGTGCCTGATATGTGTGGTGAACACTTGAAGTGCTCCCTACCTCATTTATCGTGTGCTTTAGAAATGGATTTGATAATATTTTTAATGCCTTAGCTTCCATTTGTTGTACTTTGGGTGCCTTTGTGGGTGTGCCCACATCAATAATGTTAGCCTCGATTAAATCTTGTTTCTTATGTTTCAAGTTGATGCATCTATTTATTGTATGGTTTGGTGCCTTATGAAATTCACACATTGCATATTGTGAATAGAAGTGGCATAGAGCCAAATATCAATGGCATATTCAAATGCCCTCGAATAGAAGAAGCGTGGAGAAATAATCAAGTCTAAACTAAGAAAAATAGAAATGAAAGTATACATGAACATGTAATACAAATTTATGTAAGAGCCAAGATGTACATATATTGAGTCTAAAGCAGTAATAGTCGACAAAAAATATGAGTAACTGTAGCATGATCAATATCAATATATAATAATGTTAAATTTGTGATGTAGAGTATATAAAGATAGAACCTGGTAATCAAAATTGTATAGGGTGCCCCCAAATGGGCAAATGTGTCAAATGAAGACCCATGTATCTATGTAGATGCCCTGAGTGGGTAGATAATAACAATACTAGATCAATGTAGTGGACCTGAGTCCTCTAGCAATCTGTAAGCACTCGACAACAACAAGTGAAGTGTGTATGTACGATAAAACTGACTATACTAATATATCTAGCATATATAGTGTGTAGTAAATATAAGAAATGTAAACATAACAATGCATAAAATTTGTAATTTTATGTTTTCTGAGTAATATTAGAATGTTTTTATATTTTTTGGATATAATCTATGTACAAGCAATATGAAAATGAACTATGTACAAGGAGCAAGAGAGAGGGAAAATATAAACAAGAATAGAGGAATAATACTAACCAACAAGTCTCATGGGAGACTCACTGTCAATATATCCCATGTCAAATAAAGGAACTACGATCATGCATGTTGTATGAAAGGGAAACTGTGGTCCCAGAACCTATTGTATTGAGCGATCTATATTTGATCTTGCATGTGGAGTGATGCTAGGAATCAATGACACTAATTGTGGTGTCCTATGAACTGTATGCGTCTTGGGGACCCATTTAGTTAAAGATGTTGTAGGTGGCATAGGTGCCGTTGTTGAGAACCCCTAGAAATTAATAAGATTTATATCAATAGAAAGTGAGGAGAGGGAGGCCCTCTAGAATCTGAAACATATCTCTGATGTAGGGGTCTCTCTAATAATGGTTTTCAGGGGAGAGTGTGCGTATGTGACAACACTATAAGAGTAGACCTCACCTACACTGGTGGCTCTCCTAAACTTTGTGGCATACTGATAGGAATTGTGCTTAGAGTTATAACTGATAATTATGCTATAACTGGTAACTGTGTTGTAACTAATAACTATGTTTTAATTACCTGTGGGATAGGTAGAGGATACTCATATATAAGACCCTCAATTGTGACCACCAAATTTGCATGTATATATTTTAGGCATCTATGCATTATGGATGGGATGGCTTATAGTTTTTATATCCATGGCCTGCCCAATAACATGTTAAATATGTTAGTGTTAGGTACTACTAAGAATCTAGTGGCCACATGTGTGGTCCAACATGTAGTGGAAGTACAATCTCCCAGATGGAGCTCTAAACATGGCCACTAAAACCACTAAAAAATTGTGTTTGTAGGGGATATATCCTACTCTAAATACCCCAAATGTTGTAAAAGTGTGATAGTGCACATGATAATACTTGACCTGTTGTCAACCATAACACTCTAGATAGGATGATGATTTATGTAGGCTCATACAAAGAGTGCATATAAATATTAATCATCATCAATAATATCCTACTCTGAGAAGGTGATGAGTGGTCTAGTTAGAACTCTAATATGGTACACACCAATGATATTATGTAGTGGGTGTACCTCCTCTATAGTAGTGTGATATGATGTTGGTGGTGGATGTACCTGATATGTGTGGTGAACACCTGAAGTGATCCCTACCTCATTTATTGTGTGCTTTAGAAATGGATTTGATAATATTTTTAATGCCTTATCTTCAATTTTTTATACTTTGGGTGCCTCTGTGGGTGTGCCCACATCAATAATGATAGCCTCGATCAAATCTTATATCTGATGTTTCAAGTTGATGCATTTATTTATTATATGGTTTGGTGCCTTGTGAAATTCACATAATGCATATTGTGAATAGGAGTGGCATAGAGGCAAAGAGCAATGGCATATTCAAATGCCCTTGAATAGAAGAAGCATGGAGAAACAATCAAGTCTAAACTAAGAAAACCATAAATGAAAGTATACATGAACATGTAATACAAATCTATGTAAGAGCCAAGATGTACATATATTGAGTCTAAAGTAGTAATAGTCGACAAAAAATATGAGTAAGTGTAGCATGATCAATATCAAGACAAAATAATTTTAAATTTATGATGTAGAGTATATAAAGATAGAACCTTGTAATCAAAACTGTATATGGTGCCCTCAAATGGGCAAATGTGTCAAATGAAGACCCATGTATCTGAGTGGGTTGATAATAACAAATATGGATCAGTGTAGTGGACCTGAGTCCTCTAGCAATTTACAAGCACTCAACAAGAATAATTGAAGCATATATGTATGATAAAATTGACTATACTAATATATCTAACATATGTAGTGTTTGGTAAATATAAGAAATGTAAACATAATAATGCATACAATCTATAATTTTATGTTTTCTGAGTAATATTTGAATGTTTTTATATTTTCTAGATATAAGCTATGTATAACCAACATGAAAATGAACTGTGTATAAGGAGCAAGATAAAAGGAAAGTATGTACAAGAAGGGAGGAACAATACTAACCAATGAGTCTCATAGGAGACTCATTATTAATGTAGCCCGTGTCAAATAAAGGAACTACAATCATGCATGCTATATGAAAGGGTAATTGTGGTCCCAGAACCTATTACATTAAATGATCTATATTTCATCTTGCACATGGAGTAATGCTAGGAATTTGTGACGCTAATTGTGGTGTCCTATGAATTGTAGGGGTCTTACAGACCCATCTAGTAGAAGATGTTGTAGGTGGCATAGGTGCCCTTATTAAGAACCCCTAAAACTTAATAAGACTGATCTCAACATAAAGTGAGGAGAGGGAGGCCCTCTATAATCTAAAACATATCTCTGATGTAGGGGTCTCTCTAATGATGGTCTCCATAGGAGAGTATGCATATGTGGCAACACTATAAGAGTAAACCTCACCTACATGGTGGCTCCACTAAACTTTATGGCGTACTAATAGGAATTATGCTTAGAGTTGTAACTGATAACTATGTTATAACTGGTAACTATGTTGTAACTGGTAATTGTGTTGTAATTGCCAATGGGATAGGTAGAGGATAATCATATGAAAGACCCTCAACTGTGACCACCTGATTTGCATGTATATATTTTAGGCATCTATGCACTATGGATGGGATGGTTCATAGTTGTTGTACCATGGCCTACCCAGTAACATGTCAAATACGCTTGTGCTAGGTACTACTAAGAATCTAGTGGCCACATATGTTGGTCTAATCTATAGTGGAAGTATAATCTCCCAAATGGAGCTCTAAACATGGCCACTAAAGCCACTGATAATTGTGTTATAGGGGATATATCTTTCTTTGAATACCCCAATTACTATAAAAGTGTGATAGTGCACATGTTAATACTTGACCTTATTGACCATAACACTCTAGATAGGATGATGATTTATGCAGACTCGTACAAAGAGTGCATATAAATTTAAATCCTCATCAATAATCTCCTGCTCTAAGAAGGTAATGAGTGGTCTAGTTGGAACTATATTATGGTACACACTAATGATATTGTATAGTGGGTGTGCCTCTTTTGTAGTAGTTTGATATGATGCTGGTGGTAGATATGCATGATATGTGTGGTGAACACCTGAACTGCTCCCTACCTCATTTATTGTGTGCTTTAGAAATGGATTTGATAATATTTTTAATGCCTTAGCGTCCATTTGTTGTACTTTGGGTACCTCTGTGGGTGTCCCGACATCAATAATGTTAACATCGACCAAATCTTATATCTTATGTTTCAAGCTGATGCATCTATTTATTGTATGGCATGGTGCCTTGTGATATTCATATAATGCATATTGTGAATAGAAGTGGCATAGAGCCATAGAGCAATGGCATATTCAAATGCCCTCAAATAAAAGAAGCATAAAAAAATAATCAAGTCTAAACTAGGAAAGCCAGAAATGAAAGTATACATGAACATGTAATATAAATCTGCATAAGCCAAGATGTACATATATTGAGTCTAAATTAGTAATAGTTGACAAAAAATATGAGTAAGTTTAGCATGATCAATATCAAGATATAACAATGTTAAAGTTATGATGTAGATTATATAAAAATAGAACCCGGTAATAAAAATTGTATAGGGTGCCTCCAAATGGGCAAATGTGTCAAATGAAGAACCATGTATATGTGTAGATGCCTTGAGTGGGTAGATAATAACAAATATGGATCAGTGTAGTGGACTTGAGTCCTCTAGTAATCTGGAAGCACCTGACAAAAATAAGTGAAACATGTATGTATGATAAAACTAATTATACTAAAATATCTAACATATGTAGTGTATGGTAAATATAATAAATGTAAACATATCAATGCATACAATCTATAATTTTATGTTTTCTAAGTAAAATTTGAATGTTTTTATATTTTCTAGATATAAGCTATGTAAAACCAACATGAAAATGAATTATGTATAAGTAGTAAGAGAGAAGGAAAGTATGTACAAGAAGGGAGGAACAATACTAACCATTGAGTCTCATAGGAGACTCACTATCAATGTAGCCCATGTCAAATAAAGGAACTACGATCATGCATGTTGTATGAAAGGGCAACTGTGATCCCAAAACCTATTGCATCGAGCGATCTATATAGGTCCTACATGTGGAGTGATGCTAGGAATCCTGTGACACTACTTATGGTGTCCTATGAACTATAGGGGTCTTAGGGACCCATATGGTAGAAGATGTTATAGGTGACATAGGTGCCCTTGTTGAGAACCCCTAGAACTTAATAAGACTGATCTCAATATAAAACGAGGAGAGGGAGGCCCTCTAGAATCTGAAACATATCTCTGATGTAGGGGTCTCTCTAATAATGGTTTCCATGGGAGAGTATACGTATGTGGCAACACTATAAGAGTAGACCTCACCTGAAATGGTGGCTCCACTAAACTCTGTGACGTACTGATAGGAATTATGTTCATAATTACAATTGATAACTATGCTATAACTGGTAACTACGTTGAAACTGGTAACTGTGTTGTAACTACCGATGGGATAAGTAGAGGATACTCATATAGAAGACCCTCAACTGTGACTGCCTAATTTGCATGTATATATTTTAGGCATCTATGCATTATGGATGGGATTGCTCGTAGTTGTTATATCCATGACCTACCTATTAACATGTCAAATACATCTACACTAGGTACTACTAAGAATCTAGTGGCCACATGTGTTGGTCCAACCTATAGTGGAAGTACAATCTCCTAGATGATGCAGTAAACATGGCCATTGAAACCACTGATAATTGTGTTTATTGGGGATATATCCTACTCTGAATACCCCAAATGTTGTAAAAGTGTGATAGTGTACATGCTAATACTTGACCCATTGTCAACCATAACACTATATATAGGATGATGATTTATGGAGGTTCGTACAAATAGTGCATATAAATATGAATCATCATCAATAATCTCCTATTCTGAGAAGGTGATGAGTGGTCTAGCTGGAACTATAGTATGGTACACACCAATGATATTGTGTATTGGGTGTGCATACTCTGTAGTAGAGTGATATGATGTTGGTGGTGGATGTAACTGATATATGTGGTGATCACTTGAAGTACTCCCTACCTCATTTATTATGTGCTTTAGAAATAGATCTGAGAATATTTTCAATGCCATATCTTTTGTTTGTTGTACTTTTGGGTGCCTTTGTGGGTGTGGCCACATCAATAATGTTAGCCTCGATCAAATCTTATATCTTATGTTTCAAGTTGATGCATTTATTTGTTGTATGCCCTGGTACCTTATGATATTCATAGAATGTATTGGAATCATAGTTATTTGGAAGAGATTGTGTCATATCAACCTCTTTGATGGGAGGGAGATATATAACATTGCATTACAAGAGTTACTATAAAACACATACTGACAATTCTAGAAGGTTGGCTAAAACTCTGCATGGAAGAGCTGATAAAACCAGGGGAGGAGATGGATCTAAAGTTAAATTAATGGTAGCCTTTGAATCAATCTTATTTTTAGTGGTCCTTACCTTGTATGGAGGCTTACTATAACTCTTAGCAATTGATTTTGATCCACTTGTATATTTTAGTTTTCCCATTGAGAGAAGCTTGACTACTCTTTCTTTCATTGTGTGGCATAAATCTGTGAAGGTTGGAAACTTCTTAAACAAGATAGCTTCATGCAATGTTGGTAGAAGACTCTGTTTGAAGATGTCCTGAAACTCTTTATCTATCATGGGGCTAGTTAAATGGGCCAATATAGTCTTATATCATAAGACATATTCTACAATAGGCTCATTTGATTTTTGTTTCAATTGTACAACTTGAGCATATGAGATCTTATCACTAATGTTTATGGATAAGTGTGCTAAAAACATGTCTACCAAAGGATTGAATGTGGTGATAGACTGATCTGGTAGATCATACAGCCATTATAAGGCATAATCCTTTAAACCACATGGGAATAACTTAGTGAAGATCCAATTAGACATGTATTCCAAACATGATTGGTGAAAAGCTCAAAGATGGTGCTCTAAGTCACCCTTAGCATCATACAATGTAAGCTTAGATGCCATGAATTCCAGATGGTAGAGGAGTTACCACTATGTGATGTGCTAAAGGTGTATGTAAAAGAACATGATAATCCAAGGCTTGTGATGGCCTAGTGGCTCCATGCTCAAGAAGTAACACCTTAGCCTACAGAGTATGAACCTCCTACATAAAGGATTGTACATCTGGAGTGGAGGAACTAGCCATAAGAAGTGTAGTTGTTACTGAAGGTTGTTGAGTTATAATTAGTTGTTGTGTTCGCTGAGTTGGCCCTAGTGTAGGTGTAACAATGTTATTATTTAGGGGAGTAGAAGATTGACCATTGTTTGATTTTTGAAGTTCTTTGTGAATAACATTGATAAGGTCATCTTACATGTCTGAATGTTTGGAAATAATATCTTGCAATGATCTTTTATTGGTTTCATCAAATCGGTTGTTGAATTTTGCCATTGTAGTTTAGGAGTAGGAAAACAAATTATTGTGTATTTTGAACCTTAAAAAAAACTTATCTATGAAATATTGTAAAAGTTAGGTATTGAGACAAATATGATATTTTAAAACTAATATCTGAGCATAGGAACAAAAAGGGTATAAAACCTAAGAGCAGATAGGGTTAGGGTTTGAGTAATGTTCAAAGTACGTCAGGTTCACCAAAATATTTTAACCTTTTAGGACTTAGCATTTGTAAATCCTATGTTTGTTAAAGAGTTGAGTATGCTAAATTAAGGTAATAATATGCAATAAATACAACCACGAATTTGTTATAGAAGTTACTAACTTTTACCTTTCTAAAAATAGTAATAATAATAATTTTGGTTCAAATCTGCACAAATAAACATCGAATAATTCTTCACATAGAGCAAATAATAAACTTAAATATGATATTATATTTGGGATCTCTTCAAATGAGTAAGTGTTACAATTCTTTAACACAATAAACTCCTATAAATGAGGAGTCAAGTCTATCCTAAATCCCAATAATCTCTCTTGCGATCTTTCACACTTAGAATAGTTACGTGAGTTATGACTACAACTCACTCATTATTATAATATATTTTATTATCACACTATATTATTAATGAGTTATACAAAAACTCATAATAATATTATAAATATATTAACCATAATGTGATCACTAACTATAATTTCCTAATATTCCCCCCTTAGTGCGAACATGAGGAAAATGTTATTCTATACTGCAATTACTAACAATCTCAAATGATGGTTTTTCACTTGGCTAACCACCAACATACAAATAACTAGGATGGTTTTACACTCGACTTACCAACAACCTATAAATAAAGGATAATTTTACTCTTGGTTTACTACTAACTTACAAGCAACTGGATAGTTTTACATGTGATTAACCACAAACCAACCAATAAACAAGATGGTATTACATGCGGTTAACCAACAATCAAATACATGTGATGTTACAACACACTTTTAGTCCTCATCATTATTTTCACCTCGAGGGGAAATACAAAGATGCTCACTTATTATAATACTTGAACATGTATGTATCATCTATTCTTTATTTACATAAAGTAAAAAAACACCACTGAACATATATGAACAAACATGCAACTAAAACACTATGCAACCTTGACATTAGTGGTTGATGAGAGGACATTATTTATCCTCTAACCTCTTATTTCCTCCATCTTCCTATGTGTGAAGCTACTTACTTAGCTGATGTGTCGATGAAGATCAACCTTTGCATCTCTTTTAATGACAAGAGTCCCCCCCACAATCGAACATCGCGTACAAGTGAAAATGCATCTGTGAGGTTGTTTTTTACAATTTTTGAGTTTTGACTCTTTATAATGACACAACACAAATACAACATTCTTTGAATTTAGATCGACACTAAATACCATTGATTACTTTTGGATTAAATATTAATAAATACTTAAAAAACTCATTTTGACTTTTGACAAACATAAAATGATATTGATACTTTTGTTAAAATAAATCCCGCTATTAAACTCTTAAGACTCAAATCACTATAATGTAAATTAATCGACTCTTTGAAACACATACCTAAAAAACAAAATCTAAATGTTTGTTGATTTATAAAGGACTCAAATACTAAATCTAAAGATCAAATTTAAATACTAAAGACACATGTAAAACAATTACGTAAAATAATTATAACAAATCCTAATGACTTTACTTGAGTTTGACATTTATAAAGTCAAAAATACAAAATGATTATGGATTAATTTAAATAACTAACACTTTATGACATATCTAAAAATAATGACACACTAAAAATATATCGTAACAAAATCTAAAAAAATATGACTAAAAATTCATTGACACGACTATAAAGAATTGGATGAATATGAAAGATATACAGATTTGGCAAGCATGGCACTAAATGGAATGACATTGAACTAGAAGAGGAGGCATTGAATAAAGTGAAAGAGAGTCAAGATCTACCAATGATGATGTTCAATACAAAATATCTAATTTTTTTTGCTTCTCCTAGGGTTCTAGTGAGCACAGTCAACATGGATCATGTATAACTGATTGTATCTCTTGTTTATCCACTATACAAACTTCATACATTGAAGAGATCCATCCATCACTAGATCGGTAGATGTCAAAGTAATCACATATAGGTAGTTTCCACTAAATATGAATTATCATGAGTGGTCTAAAATTGCATATTTATGAAATGAATGAACAACAGTCACCATATTTAACCAATTCAATAATTATCCCTTCACCCTTTTAAGATTTATCAGACCTATTTGAATATATAACACACACATATATTTTCATGGTAGATCTGAATATAATATTACTCGACCAAAATAGTCAAATTATAAATGCCATACAACAAACAATATAAATAGTGCATAGTCTAACTTTAGTGCAATATGGCCAATGACCTAATGCAAAATGCCATATGTCGATTTGCAACCATGGATCTACGTCCCATAATGCTCAAGAACTCAAGCATTCTAATACTAGATAATAAGTCTGGTTTAGATCTGCATATATAAACACTGAATAATTCTTCACATATAACAAATAATAAACTTCAATTTGATATTATATTCTGGATCACTTCAAATGAGACAGTGTTACAGATTTATAGCATAATAAACTCCTATAAACGAGGAGTAAAGGTTATCCTGAATCCCATTAATCTCTCTTGTGATCTCTCACACCTAGAATAGTTACGTGAGTTATGACTATAACTCACTTATTATTATAATCTATTTTATTATCACACTATATTATTAATGAGTTGTATGACAACTCATAATAACATTACAAATATATTAACCATAACATGAGTACTAACTATAATTTCCTAATAAATAAATAGTGCAAGTAGGAACATAGCTGGAAAAAAATTGAGACAGATGATCTAGAGGCTAGAACTAGGGTACAAGTTAGTCTGAGTGTTATAAATGGGATCTCGATGTCAGAACCCCTCCTAAATAGTAGTGCCATTATTAGAAATGTGGTGGTAGTGTCCCTGTATTAGCAATAGTGTCCTTTGTGTAGGATTGTCTCGAGCTTCTAGGTGCACCTATGTTTGGACATCTAATGTTTGAACCTATATGCACAAGTTTTGAAACCCTATATTACCTATTTTAGCTAAATTTGTGAGCAAAACCTAATCCTCCATGTTTTTTAGGGCATCTAGTTGATACAAACTAAAAAGTGTGTTTGTTAGTGGGGTAGGTTAGATGTCCTCAACACCTAGTTATGATGAGAATTGTCTACATACCAATACTCTAAAGAGGGATCAAGCTCAATGTAGTTTTCCCCACCTAAGTGTTGGTGCAAGTACAAGTGAAGCTAGTACGATAGTAGATTTGAGTGCCTTAAACATGCTTGAGACTAGAAATCTAGGTAATCTGAGCTTAGGACTATTGTAGATGGTAGTATGCATAAGTAGGGTAGAATACAAATTGATATCCTTAATTATGCACAACTTGTTCTGAGTTTAAATGTGTATTTTGCATTTGATTTCCATCTAGTGGTTAGAAGGATAAAAGTCATGTATATATACCATTCTGATGCTTGTGTGGGTGTTAAAAGAGGTTTAGGTTGATCCTAAGAGGTTTTAGATTTGAAAAGATATCCATTTGCAAAAAAGAGAGGGAAAAGACATTAGTGCCATTATTGGGACACTAGCGCCATGTAACACTAGTGTCCTTATTACGGTGCTAGTGTCCAAGTGGTAGAACACTAGGCATAAAGGGCCAGGATCAAGAAATGAGGATTTGGTATTGCTTTAGGGATGACTAGGGATGCCTGTGACCTACACGAAGGCTGGATAAGTGCGATAATGTGTTCTAAGTTAGGTATAGGGTGATGTTAGCGATAGGTAGTCTTCAGTATCACTCTTAGCACTCAAATACCACTTTTAGGTGTTTACACTTTGTACACATTTAAAAGCTTTTACATTAAACAAAAAATTAATTGTGAGAATTATTCACGACATGTTGGTTATAATCCTATAAATGATGTCACATTTTACAAGACACTTTGATCTAGAAGTCATGCTTAATTTATTTTTGACAAATGTTGTCATTATGGTCAAAGAGGGACATATAAGGTAGGCCATATAAAATTTATCGATTATAAAAGAGTCGTGTATAAATCAAGTGATGGTTTGTTTTTGATAATGTCTAATATAAATATTAAATAGAAAAAGTCTCTCACAAGGAAAAAGGTATTTAGTATAATTATTTTATTGTTAGACCATTTATTGTTAGTTAATTTTGTATTCACATGCCATTTGTAATTGTGGGGCTGTCAAAATGAGAAGGGAATTATTTAAATTATTTGTTTCTTTATTCACATTTGTTAGCTATGCATAACGATCTTTAACAATTTTTCTCCTCCTTATTTTAACTTAGTTGTTCTATGTAAAAATTCTCAGAAAACATAACGAAAAAAATATAATATCCCAAATATGTTGATGGTTACAAATTTTCAGATATATTGAATGTCTAGAAGTGGATGGACAACTATAATATCAACTTTAAGTCCTTAAGCATGGCTATTAACTAGATATTGATAAATTTGTGTTGTAAGCTGAGGAAGTAGCTTGTTTTTTTGGAATATGTATACGATAATTATCCTATAGTTGAAACTGATCATTTGACCAATTACTAAACATGCTGCAAGAGATTTTACCAATTTATTATATATAAAACATTTTGTCAAATTCCACTTGACTAACTATTAATCCTATTTAATTATTGAACTGCAAGCATGTAATATAATATTAAAATGTACTAGGTCTCATTTATAAGATTTTATCTTTCCTATTTCTTATACATTTGAATTAATTTCTTAATTAAATACCATTCTAGTTTATTCTTTAGAATTCAGACAATGGGCTTATACTATGTAGGATCATGTGGATGAGAATTAGAAGGTTGCCATTATATGTGCTTTGTATTTTTTAACAAAGTAAAAAGTACTTAAATATATTCTAAAATAACCATGAAATAAATAATTCTTATTTTTATTGACAACATGTGCTTCCTCAAGGAATCATCCCTTTTGTGTTTGCAAAAGAGTATGGTGTCCACCTAGACATACCCAACACATAATGTCCCACTTGATCTTGATCTATGATCTTGTTCCACCTGAAATAAGAACATAACGAACAAAAAATAAACACTCAAATAGTAATGAGACAAATAGATTTGATTTGACATTACTGTCAGTACTCTTATTTAGTGGTTAAGGTTTTACTATGTTTAATTTTTATGCCAATCCAAAAATATTGACTGTGGTACATATTTTCTCATTTGTGTGATAAACTCACTCTAAACTTTTGTAAAAAAAAATTCATGTACACATTTAGGTTGCTTGACTTCATGCCCCCCTTAGCATAAGCCATTCCATGAATAACTAAGCAAGAAAATAATTCAACAAAAGAAAACAGAGAGTATGAACTAAAATAGAAAATACTAGTAATAACAAATAAAAAATTCAAACTCGCTAAGATTGAATAGACTCCACCATTAACTACTTGTCTAGCTTGATCTTGAACTAGTTAGAACAATAATAAATTAATAAGTCACTAGTTGAAAGTATTCTATCCCATTTGTTTGCTAAGAAGACATCTAAATTTGTACAAAGATAACCTAGGTAGGGGATATCTGGCATTAAGTTTTATTATAATGAGATCAAAAGAACTTTGGTGACCAAATATCTTATATCCCTCCAACTCTCCAATCAATGACTAATTATAATTTCTACATATTGGCTATAAAATATGCAAGCCTGTCAACTTCATCAAATCAACAAATAAATTTGTTTCCGATATAAAACTCTACCATAAATATTTAAAATAAAGTCTTAACAAAAAAACAATTATTTTGCAATCTAGTGTAACATAGCATATTACAATCTACTGAAAATGCAAGTCAAGCAAATTGAATTTAGAGACAAGTTCATGCTTTTAAAAAATTACATTTATACAATATAGGAATGCCTACACAATTTTTTTACTTAGCATTTTTTTCACTATCATTCCTTCTACAAGCTATGCTATCCTTTTAATGCTTTCATTTCTCTCCTTAGCCCATAAAAGCCATCAACAACGTAGTTGTCTTACTCTAATTTAATTTTGTGGGTCCATGTTCTGATACAATGTGATCGAATTGAAATATTCCTCATGTGACAAACAAAATTTAGTAAATGGCATATATCATGTTAACTAACTAACATATGACAATGACTTGTAACTTTTGATGTAAATTGTCATGAATTTCTAGTGCATTAATGTATTTAGACATGCAATAATCCTTACTTAAAAATTTGACAAAGCAATTGGAATCTACCAATCACATAACATTTTTTAGAAAACAATGTAATAAGCCTAAATTCTATAAATCCAGAGTTTGTACTTAAATTTTTTGTGCAAAGGGATTCTATCAAAAAAAATAAAAAATGATTGACATCAAGATAATTCATGCATATAATAATAATTAAAATTGATGGATTGATAATTACTATGTAATTTTTTCAAGCCTTGTTTTCCTAGTCTATAGTTCAACATGACAAACACTATGGTAATCGGTTTTTTATTTTAGCTATCTGGCATTTCAGTTGAATTTGCATCTATCTAAAAAATGTGATCCTTGCAACTCTGCTATAGAAATGCCTTTAACTCTACTTGATTTTGAACTTTGACTTATAATACTTAATTTTTATTTTGGTGCTCTTTAAAGAAAAATCTAATAAACAGAAAAATTTGCTGTGTATGATTGCTTTGGCTGTTGTTTATTGTAAAGTCATTGCATTTTAAAGGGTATTAAAGCTACTGCGATTACCTATTTTACCGTGTAGAAAGAATTGTATTTAGTTCTACATGCTTTGAAAGAACAATGCTACAACGAGTTAAATGCTTCAGAACCATAAATTCTATTTTGTTCATTTTTCATGACTAACTATTGTTTCTGTCCAACAATGTTTCCTCCAATGACTCAACTTATAATAAAATTGATTCTACCCTCAACTCGCAGGGACTTGGCGCATAATGCCCTTGTTTATATACTTGAATGATTAATTTTATTGTTGTATTATTGTAAATTAAACCATCAAATAAAGAATTATGACTTTTAAGGAGATAGACTCTATGTTGGGTCATCTCTTTGATAAATAAAATGACACATCCTTAATTTTTATAATGAATTAGATATTGTAAATATGGAAAAAAGTAAATATGGTCATACGACCATCATATCTAGCCTCTTATTAGATTATTGATAGCTTTTTTATTTAAAAAAAACTTGTAAAACATGATTGCGTATATAACTCAAAATTGACATTGGTGCGATTGCAACATTATAGTTTGGAATACTCATATAGAGTTAGACATTGATTGACTATCTAACCAAAATAACATTTGATGGAATAAAATTAATATTAATCTAAATTGAGGCATGTACAATCACAAAAATAAATTTTAGCATAAGTTAGACGATTTTTATTTACTTCAAAGAGAAGGTGAGATGTCATTAGAGAGAGCAAATTAAAGGGAAAACAATATTTTGTTTGTCGGGGAAAAGAGAGAATGTGTGGTGCGTGGCCTAAGAATATTCTTACATATTTTAAGTGTTCACTTAATAAGTTGCAATTTGTTAAAGCTTTTAAAAGTGTTTTATAAATGTGTCTTATTTTATTAGAAGATGTTTTTCATGGGTGTAACTATTTAATTATGAGAGGGCAAACTCAACAATTTATTAAATGTATTTGATATTTCATCACATTTGCTCAATACAAAATATAAATTTTAATTTTTCTTAAAAATGAAAAAGGTGATTGCGGTAGTATATTTTTGTGACACTTGGTATTTTATGATCTATTTTATGTAACAAGTGATAGATTATTTTGACAAATTTTCTTTTATTAATCGTTTACGTGCACAATTTATATATCTTTCAAAATATATGCTTAAAGTTAGAATCACATTTATAAAGGTGCCAAATAATTACCATAGTGGTCATTACCTAAAAGAACTAAAATTATAATGATACATATTGGTTTAAAAAAAATTAAATCCATCAATTTAATCATATTATAATTAAATTTTCAATAAAAAACTAAATAAATAATTATTATATTGATTAATCAAATAAATAATATTAAATTTGTCACTTTTCTAATTTATTATATTAATATAAATAGAAATAAAATATTCATATGTGAAAAAATATTCTTTAATTTTTGGATATTAAATATGTTAATAATTAAAATAATATATTTTGTTAAAGATCATCATTCATTAAAATTTTTTAGAAATACTAAAATAATATAGTTTATTAAATGTCTTTATTCACTAATTATTTTAAGAATCGTTAAAATAATATATTTTATTAAAAATCCTCATTTATTAAAACAGAATCAATTTTATACTCACAAAATTTAATTCTGAATAGGAAACATAACAATCCCACTTATATAAATGCAAACCAGCTAACCTAGGGAACCAACTTAAGATCCCATGTGGAAAGACAGGTTAAAAAACTAAATCATATAAATTAATACTAAAGAAATGCTTTGAGGCCCTATTTGGGGTTTGTATAAGATTAACCAAAGGTTTTGGACTGTGCATTAAATCATTATATTAATTTATATTACATGAGTCACATGCCTATTTTCGAAGATCCCCGGTACGGGAAAAAGCGTGAAAATTGTTTGTGCTTGTTTGACCACGTGTATATTCTGCGTTGGTTCTTGCCTCCACATTTTGGCCTTTTCCACTTTCTGCCTTTTTTCGACATTGCGCGGAATAGCCGTACATGCATCCAGCGACATGAAGACTCCCCAAGATTATCGGAGAGATCTCCCACCGTTGGATATGCATTCGTCTGTAATCAACGACCCAAACATGCCACTTTGACGGCGACGCTCCAGATGGCAGCTTATAATGTAGTAGTCAGACTAACCGTCGATGCCGTCTAGAGATGCGCGAAACTTAACGACATATACGAACAGTGCCGCATTCAATATACCGTGGGCGGAATGTATTATCAGAGGCGGCCGGAGAAGCAGTGGAGGGTTTGACGCTAAGATTTTGCTGAAGTTGAGCTCAAATAAAGCAAGGTTTGCTGCAAATTTGAGCCCCCAGGGTTTTTTTTTTCCTCTAAATGTTTTACGATTTTATTATTTGAGCACTTTTCAAAGCCGTTTTCTGCATTTGAAAAAAAAGGTTCGATGCGCTTAATAAACAAACGCCGGGAAACTCGATTTGTCTGCATTATTTTAAGCCGAAAATTCGAATATTCACAAGTTGATTTTAATATTTTTCTATATTGATACAGATCTTCGCGTCGAGCACACTACAGAAGTCGAAGCGTTGCATCTTATCGCGGTAAAAACAAAATGTATTTTTTATTGCAAAGGCATTCAGTTATAACCATTTTGTTGAACGGATATGACCCACATCTTCGTTCCTTAACGTTTTAGCAATCTGTATTTTTAGTGGCGTTGAAAACGATTGTTGGCTGGGGTTTTGAAACCTTATTAGTGCATTCTCCTTCTGGTTCAAATTGTATTTAACTGAAGAAGCCATTTTATGTCATTTGACAGACTACTTTTGCGGGCTTTTGACTCCTCTGGTTTCATTTTCCTTATTTTTATCTGGATTTGAATTTTAACTTTGATACTTTTAAGCCGAAGAAGTCATTTTCTTTGTTATTTGACAGAATGCTTTCTGTCGCGATGACCGGTGCCGTTGCGGCTTCTCATTTGCCGTCCTTGAACTTGAATCGCCGAGGCCTGGGGTTTAACCTAACCGGGATTTCATTTCGGAATGACTTTTGTCACAAGATTAGCTTTTCTCTTGCTTCAGTTGACGCACTCGGCGTCACAGGGAATGTCAATGTGTGTCATTTTAGACGGGAAAATGTGGCCATTAGGTGTGAAACTCGAAGTACAGCATTGGTGGAGAAGGCAGCGAGTGGAAATAAGAAGAGCGGGGAACAGCAGCTAACTTGTGTCATGAAATTTGGGGGTTCTTCATTGGCGTCAGCTGATAGAATGAGGGAAGTTGCTGATCTGATTCTCAGTTTTGACGAAGAAAGGCCTGTTATTGTTTTATCTGCCATGGGAAAGACCACTAATAACCTCCTCCAGGTAAATGTATAACATCTCACTTAAGTTGTTTGTGTTTTTATTCATTTATATTCCGCTCATTATTTTTATTGGTTAATTCTTGTCCAGACTCGCACCTGGCCTTGTCAGTTAGGGGAATGGAACATACAGAGTAGGGATGCAGTATTTTACCCAATTTAAAACCCATTTACCACTTAAGCTCATCCCATATATTCTGTGCTTTTAACACCTTACGTCAATTAACCTTAATATCTCATTAAAATGATGCCACCGAGCTGTTCACAAAGCCTTTGTGGTACAGTTGGTGGGTTTTCTTTCTGACTGCCATGTTAAAGGAAAAAAGATTGTAGTGCAGCCCATGAATCACATTTGGAAGTTGGGAGTGGTTCATATTATTTGTGGATATTAAGGATTGTTGTTAAATGAGTTCTTGATTTGTGATGTGCCATTCAATGCATAAACAAAAAAGAAACCAATGCAGCTCAAATGTTCTGAAATGGTGTAATGAACTTACTATATTGCAAAAACAGATTATCAACAATAGATTGCAATTTGACAATTGACAAGAATAGATTAACAAAAATGACTTGCAAATAAGACTAGGATAGTGTAGATACACACAATATAAATGAAATGAAGAGAAGAATGCTGAAATATATGACTAAGCCATTTTGAGGGGGCTACCTCCACAATCCTTACAATAAGATCAAAGTTTGTAATATCATGATCAAATACACAAGCACTACCTCCTACATGTATCATAGTTATGGGGGCTTCATACTCCTATTAGGCCTACTACTACTACTATCAAGAAATGTAAAAATTATTGAATAACTAAGTCAAAGGTTATGTGCACCATAGGTTGGCCCACACATATCGCTGAACACCTACAGGTTAAGTGCGTAACATTCCCCCCTTCAAACAAGCGTTGTCCTCAATGTTGACCAATTGCAAATGCTTCTACATGAAGGCTCCATCTTCCCATTTTGCATCTTCCATTGGCAAGTTCCTCCTCTTGATGAGATATTCCGTGATCACCCTACTCCTCATCTTCTTCATTTGTGTCTTGAGAATAACTTTAGACTCCAAGACGATTCTTCCTTCATCTAGCTACGGTAACTCCATTTGGGATGGAATCTTCTTGCCAACGCCTTTCTTCTAATAGGTAACATGGAAGATCAGATGTATTTTTGTTGATTGAGATAACTCCAATTTGTCTGCCATGTTCCTGATCCTCAATAGGATTTGATAAGGGCGACAATACTTAAGAGAAAGTTTGTTATCCTTCTTTTGCTGCTTTAGCAACATCTGCTTATATGGATGCAACCTCAAAAACACCCAATCTTCTACTTCAAAATGCCTTTCACTTTTGTGTTGGTAAGCTTGTTGCTTCATTCTGTTTTGTCACTTGTGTCATGGCTGGGTTTTCTCTCAAACTAGAAACTACATCTTGTTGGTGTTGAATGTGCTATTCTAGTGTTCGAAACCTTGGTTGCACTTTGATGGATGATGTGATAGATAGAGGATAATATCCATATAGTGTCATAAATGGGGACACTTTTTAAGAAGTATGGAAATGAGTGTTATAGCATCATTTTCTAGTGACAACCAGGTAGCCCATTGGGATTGTTTATTAGAAGTATGACAACATTGATAACCCTTTAAGCACTTATTGACCACTTAAATTTGCCCATTAGATTGAGGGTGATATGAAGAGCCATGAGCTAACCGAGTACCCAAACAAGTCGATAAGCCAATCTAAATTTTAATATTAAATATGGGACCATAATCACTTATTATAATCTTTGGGGTACTAACTAGCTTTTGAATTGTATCTCTAAATGTTGTTGCCACTGTGTTTGCTACAAAAAGATGCAAAAAGTAACATAAATGGCCATATTTTGTGCGTCTACTTACCACCACCATGGTAACACTTTTCCCTTCAGATTTTGGCAACCCTGTGATTAAATCAACATCACCTCCGTCTATCACTTGCTTGGATTAGATTAAGGTTGAAACAAGCTTCGGGTTTTAATTGTCTTTGCAAAGATATAACTTGTCCTTGTATCGAAGGGAGTTACCCTTCCACACAAATTTATCTTAAGCACTCGGATCTTTCTGAAGTTGTTGAATGATATGCCATGTCTTTGGATCCTGTTGCCACTTTGATCTTGCCTCATCCTCTCAGTTCGCCAATAGCATGGACATGACACATGACAAAGCTCTATGTTTTCATCACAATTACCATGTTTGGCCAAATCAGGGCAGTGTTTGATTTGGACTGAACTTTTTGGATCTACTGCATCTATCGAATTGAACATGTCTAGTTTGGTTTGGATGCTTTGATGTTTTGTTTGTTAACCTACAAAATATTATAAAATATAAAAGAAAAAAAATTACAGCCCTAGAACATGACAAATGAATTTCTTGTTGTTAGACTTATTGCTATATATTTTTTCTTCTTCTTGTACATGGTGTATGAACCTACCAAACAATAACAAGACCAACAAATCAAACAATGCATACTTTGAAAATAAATCTAAATTTAGTGGGAACCCGCTACACATGGGGTGAAGCCTTATGGGCTTTTACTCCTCAAATCAAACGAACTCTACACTAAAACTATGATGCCTCCACCTCCATGACAAGCTTTAGCTCAAGGGTCCATCGAGGCTTTGCTGGAGTTGGGGGGACAAGGGACAAGGCATGGACAAGCCTTTCCCCTCTCGCTCTTCTTCTCCCAACCTTATTCATGTTGCAAATGAACCTCCAAAGCTTAGGTTAATCTTTGTGAAGCATCCTTATTGATTAGGGCAAATTTTAGTGTTTGCCCAATCCAACAATTGTGATAGAACTTAATCTAAGGGTGGAGATTGCTTGCTCCGCTTTTGGAGGGAAAAGATTATTTAAACTAAGTTTTTAAGTTGACTTAAACTTTATTAAGCTGTGCACCTTATGTTTTCATGTTGAGTTACTTTTCTAAATGGGGGTGTCGCTTAGGTGACCCCCCTGGTTTAACTTTATGACTTAACATTTTTGTATGTTGGTTGAGCCAAGTTGATTTTTTATAAAGTAAAATTGAAATTAGAACCTAAAGATTGCATGTATGATATATCTATTTATAATAAATATGAATTTTACATTTTTTGTCATATATATATATATGTTTTTTCAAATATGTATATATTATTTTTTTTAATTTTCCAAACTGAAACGAACTTCTCTTAAAAATCCGAACTTCTAAACTTTTTAATCCTTCCAAACGAACCAAGCTTCTCGAACAGGGTAACTATGGTTTTCATCGCATCTAGAGAGTGCATCTGTTGCTACCTTCTCCCCTTTTTTGTAGATAATCTTGAAGTCATGCCCCAACATCTTAGTTACCCTTTTTTATTGCTGTTGTGATGATAGCCTTTATTCCAATAAGTATTTTTGACTATTGTGATTTGTTGTCACTTTGAAGTGTCTTCTAAATCAAATAAGCCCTCAATTACTTGACCACATGAAGAATAGCCAACATTTCCTTCTCATAAATGGGTTTAAGAGTAAATTTTTACCTTTTAGTTGATGACTTTTAAAGGCAATGGGCCTACCTTCTTGCATTAGTATTGCATCCATACCATGCTCTAAGGCATCATACTTCATAATGAAAGTTTTGGTGAAGCTTGGAGTGGCTAGAACTAAAGTAGTGCACATGGCCTCCTTAAGCTTCTCGAATGCTCTAGTTGTTGCCTTGCTCTAATTGAAAGAATCCTTTTTTAAGAGAGTTGCGAGAGGTGCTACCATAGTTCTTGATGAACCTATGGTAGTATCTTGTAAGTCCTACGAATCCTAGTAGGTTCTTGAAGGTTTAAGGGACTTTCCACTCCACCATGGCCTTGATCTTGTCAAGATTTGACTTTACCCTTCATGAGAGACAATGTGACCTATGTACTCCACCTCCTTGACTCAAAAAACACACTTAGAAAGAAGAAAGCAAGAAAGAAATCATATTAATGTCCACAAAAGACCAAAAGTAGGTCAATGTGATTGAAGGATACAACCATTAGCGATAGAAAGTTATAGGAGGAGAGAACCCCTAGAGGCGAGCCAAAGAAATAAAGTACAAAGACAAAATAGAACATTGTGCCACTAACACAAGTAGCAAAGAAACCAATGCAAATAGTAATGAGGGGCAAACAAAAGCCCTGAGAGCATGTGCCAATGAAGTCTGGAGGCAAAACTCATCAAATGTCTTAGTTTGTGCCTAAAGTAAAGGAATCATTTGAGCCATTATCGATCACTGTGAGGGATCTAATAATATTGTCCAGTGAGTATACATGTTCAGAGGAGCTTGGTTGGGGATCCTAGGAGGAAGCAAGACACTTCCTCTAGAATCTCCCCTAATATCCAAGGCCGATGTAACCCTTGTATTAGAGAAGAAGCTTGTCATATTAGTTTGTTCTTGTGGTATAGGGGGCAAGTGGCAAGTAATAGATCCATGTTGTCGGAGAGGGGCAAAGCCACGTCGACGGGGCAGAGCAGTGCTACGATGTTGAGAGATAGCAGTGTTGGAGATTTGAGTAGTCTGAGCAGTAGTGGTGTGCTGGAAGAAGTGCTGCTTGATTGATCTATCAACTCTGATGTGTGATGTACTGGTGTCCAAAGGACGCTTAGTGTTTCCAAACACCTAAATGGGCTGAAATAAAGAGGTGATCAATATGAGAGGTCTAAAGCCTCTAGGCTCCTCTCAGGATTTGCATCGAAAGTGACAGGATCGTGAAGATAAAGAGCCAGGCACCGCTGCTTTGTATAACCGAAGAAAGTAGCTAGAGTGTTGTCTGAGACTCTGTAGAGGTAGTGATATCTTCCTTGGATCTCATAATAAATGGGGCATATGAAAATGAAGTGGTCCTTGGTATTCGCCTCCTAGAGGGAGCAAAGATGATAGATTCGGTCTTGATGGAGAATGTGATGGTTTGTTTTATCTTGTAACTGGAGGGAACAAACTCTCATTTGGCCAAGGGGAAACCTCAAGCCGTGAGACCAGTGGCGTTGGAGATAATGAGGGTGACGAATGATACCGTCCACCACATATAAGAAATGATTGGCATAGAAAGCGAGCTTGGGACTGAGCAGCTCACGGGGGATCCAAGTGATATGGATATATTATTTGTAGATGTCCTCTCTGGCAGCCCTAGTGATGATGTCCTGAGTGGGAAGGAGTCCGGGAGGGGCATCCATGGAATACATGAAAGGGGGTAGCCCGTCAATAGAGATGCCAATAGAAAAAAGGAACAACTTAGTGTCAAAGTACCAACAATGCTAACGTTTGGTGGGGACTAGTGAAGCAATCCTCTCTGAAGAGCAAAGTACTAAGAGGGATATCTCTCATGACCAGAAGTTGAGTCCTCGAGGGATCTGAGTCTGTGGATGTAGAAAGTAATGCTGAAGATAGTCTCAAGGCATAGTGGGTGGGTGGAAAACTCAGCTTGGATGATACACTAAGGAACTGTTTGTTTGCAATGGATTATGTGTTGCAACATGAGAGTCTAGACCCTCTCAATACGGGCCTAATCAATGTCTCCTAGGCTAGGTCCCCAAACCTCTGAACAATACAAAACTGTAGGTTTGATAATAGAATCAAACAAGCATAACTTGGAAGGGATGTCCTGGAAGTGGATCTGAAAACATTGATGTTCCAAAATAGAAAGAGGCATACCCCTTGCAAAGGCGTGGTTGATCATTTTAAAGCATGGACTAGAAAACTAGGCCCCAAAGAAGTCTAGGATGATGTGATCTCAAGAAGTTCCCCTCTGTAGAAAAACTGGAATCTGGAGAGAGTGCTTGGAGATATTGAAGATCATGACCTTAGTTTTGCTAAGGTTGTCCGCAAGTTGTTGGAGTTCTTAGAAGCGAGCAAGGGCATCAAGTTGTTGTAAGCCCTCTGCAAAGTGTGAGAGGAGGACAACATCATCGGGAAAAAGGAGGATGGCTATAAGCACCTCATGCAGGAGACAACCATCGTCCATATGAGTATGTTGCCAAAGAAACCCCTCTAACTCATCAATGTATACGCTGAAAAGGGTCGGTGATTGCGGACATCCTTGTTCAACCCAATGGTACTCTTCACAAAGTCCGACAAATCGTGAGAGGTATGAAGTTGCCCAATGACTGTCTCATAAAGCCTCCAAGTTGTGGTAATCATAGAATCTGGGATGTCAAAATCTCTCAACTTTTGGAAAAGTAGGTGTCTCGGAACCGAGTCAAAGGCTTTCTTGAAGTCAACAAAACAACAAAAGACTTTGGAAGACTTATGACGAGCTTCGTCAATGATAGCTCGAAGTGTAAAGATGTGGTCAATAGTTTGGTAGTCTCTTTTGTAACCCGCCTACCCCTGAGCTCTGATATTATTCCTTTCCAAGTATTCTGACTACTGCATGTCTAACATTGTGACATAAAGTTTGGCAAATGTATGCCCAATCATAATGGTCCTGTAGTTGCTAGGGATAGTGGGATCCCCTGACTTATGTATAGGGTGGATGATGTGTTGGGACCAAGATTGAGGGAACCCTGAAGACACCACTTGATTGAAAAGTCTGGCAAGGGGAAAGGCAAGGGAATCTCAGCTTTGAGACCTTCACAATCAATTGCTTTGTCGGTGCGTCTTTGCTGGTGCGTAATTTCAGAATAGCTCTCTTTATAGAGGAAGTAGAGGAAACAAAGGAGGATGGTGGAGGAGTGGGGGCAATGGCTGCAGGATGGGTTGGAACATTAGAGAGGGAATTGACATAGGAGACACATGCTTCGGGTGTGATGTCAGAAATGGCGATTTTTCTCAAGAGAAGAGTATGCCAAAAATTCTTAGGGGAGTGGTGGAGATCAACAAGGAGTGAAAGCTGTCTAGACACAAGAAACTTTTGTGTCTTACGTTGAAGAAGACAACGGTACTCCTTACGAAGGGTGGGTCATGGGTTAGGGAAAATCGAAGGCTTTGATGAAGGGATTTACACTTATTATCATACCACCGTTTCATGGGGCAAGTTTTGTAACAGGTAGGTGATCTGGAGTAATGAATAGTGTGGGGACAAGAATCAAGGGTAGCATCCTAGAAGGTTTCACATAATGCTGATGTTGCTTGAGAGTCTGTAAGATTTGATCAATATGGTGCAGATGGTGTTCCCATGTTTTGCTGTAGGAAGGCATATTATCAAAGAATACCAAGACCAATTTCCTAAAAAATGGCTTGAATATGGAATTCATCAAACTTTGAAATGTAGACGAGGCATTTATGAGAACAAAGGGCATGGCCATAAACTCATAATGGCCTTCATGTGTTCTGAAAGCTGTTTTGGGAATATCCACATCTTTGATTTTGATTTGATGGTATCTCGATTTGAGAGCTAGTTTGGAAAAAAAGACAGCAGCATGCAACTCATCAATTATAGGAACAAGAAACTTATCTTTGATGGTGAACTAATTGTTCTCTTTGTAGTTTGGGCAAATGTGCCAATTGTCATCCTCCTTACGCACCATCACCACTAGAGAAGAGTATGCATTTTGACTATGATGAATAATACCCGCTTCAAGCATTGTGCACCATTTTCTCAATCTCACTCTTTTGCACGTATGGGTTCTTTTAAGGTTTGATGTTTGGCAGTTGGCTCCGTGGTTTTAGTTGAATGTCTTGCTCTTTGAGTGAAAACACATGAAGTACTCTTGGAAGTTCATCTCTAATTTGCCCAAAGTATTAAGCCATTGGACTTCCAACTCTATATCTGCTCCACCCATGGGATTGACAAACATGGGGCTAGTCAATAGGTAGACTCCAATTGCTAGTTTGATAATGTGGCATTTTCTGAATGACTAACTGTACCACTATGAACAATCATGATTTGAAAATTTGGAACTAGAAAGAGAGCAATTAATATGTGTGGTTAACTTGTTGTTGATGGAACTAAATTGATTAGCATTGCCACTCGTTGTTTCTTCTAAAATCACACTACCTTTAAAGTTTGTGGAGTACCAATCCTTGATATTGTATGACAGGAGATGGTCAGTTATACATCCCCCATTGCTCCTTCTAGTTCCTCTTCGGCCTCAAATTCGTCTTTCTTCTCATCTTTGGTTGCTCCTTTAATGTAAAAAAGTTTTCTTTTTTGCAGATTTATGTTGTCTATTGTATTTGCTGTCGCAATTAAAACATAAGACTTTTGGCCTTTTATCTTCGATTTGTTGAGGCATTAATCTGGCTGGTTGAGGAAAGGATTGTGTCGGGGTGCTGCTTTCTTTGATGCTATTGAATGTCTGTTTTATATTAGCCAAAACCTTTTCCTGTAGCTTTCTTTCCCTAGTAATAGACTCAAATAACAAAGGACGATCAAACTAGCGCACCTCACGTTGAATATGGTCATTTAACACCTAGAAACATGTCGTTCAAGTTCTCCTCCATATCATTCTCCACTCTGAATGATAGGGTCTGAAATTGTTGAATAGATCCTTGATCATATTTGTTTGTCTTAGCTTGGCCAATTGGCGGAAGTAGCTATACACCAGGCTGCTACTATAGGGTACGATCAGCGCCACAAAAATCAACCATGTGACGATAGAGTGATTTTTTTCCCCACAATGACATTGATACTGAATGAATGGATTACATTCCAAATACATGGATGTCATTGTGACCTTTTGCATGCAAGGGACTTGGTGTAATTAAAAAGAAGTTCCATTTGACAGATCCAATTGAGTGGGTCCTTGCCATTGAATTTACACGTCCATCTTCAGTATAAAGTTTTGCGAACTAGAATTACAATTTGGTCATGTGTTGATTAGGTGCTTTCTTAGAGTCCATCATGTGCTGATTTGGAATTCTATTATGGTCGACAGTGTGCTGATCCAAAGAGCTAACAGGTGTAGTCAATTTATTAGTCTTCTAAGTCTTGGACAGCTGAATCGACTGTTGGAATGTTACCAAACTTTGGATAGGTTCTTTGAGCTCATCCAAACTTGATTTGGTTGCCATGCTTGCTTCGAGCCAATTTATATCCTCTTTCTTAGCCATTTCTTTTAGTTCCTCTTGGGTAGCCATATGTGCCAAACTTGCCACATCTCTTTCGGTTCCACAATTTATATCCTCTTTCTTAGCCCACCTAGAAACATGTCATTCAAGTTCTCCTCCATAGCATTCTCCACTCTGAATGATAGGGTCTGAAATTGTTGAATATAATCCTTGATTGTACTTGTCATCTTAGCTTGGCCAATTGGCTGAAGTAGTTTTACACCAGGCTACTACTGTAGTGCATGGTCAGCTCGACAAAAAATGACCATGTGACAATAGAGTGCTTCCCCCCCCCCCCCCCACAATGACAATGACACTGAATGAATGGATCAGGTTCCAAATACATGGATGCCATTGGGACATTGTGCATGCAAGGTACTTGTTTTATCTCTAAAAAAAATTCCATTTGACAGATCCCATTGAGCAGGTTCTTGCCATCAAATTTACATGTCCATCTTCAGCATAAAGTTTTGCGAACTAGAATTACAATTGGTCATGTGTTGATAGGGCGCTTTCTTAGAGTCTGCCATGTGCTGATTTGGAACTCTATTATAGTCGCCAATGTGCTGATCCATCGACCTAATAGGTGTAGTCAAATTATTAGTCTTGGATGGCTGAACCGATTGCTGGAATGCTACCAAACTTTGGATAGATGTTGTGAGCTGATCCAAACTTGACTTGGTTGCCGTGCTTGCTTCGAGCCGATTCATATCCTCTTTCTTAGCCATCTCTTTCAGTCCCTCTTTGGTAGCCATATGTGTAAAGCTTGCTTAGAGCCTAGTTAATTCTTCCCTAGTAGCCAAGCCAACCACAGTTAATTCAAGCTGTGATAGATCTTCGTTTCAAGCTGTCTGGTCTTGCATCTCTTTCAGATAGTCTGTAGTTGTTTTATCCAATAAGCTTGAGTTGAGATGGTCCAATATTTACTCCAAATTGTTTGCACTCTCTTCCCATGTCGAGCCCGATGTCCCTGCTGAATTTGGATCATCTTTGTTAGGAGCCTTTCTTGGTGTGGCTTGACTCTTTCCCCTATGTCTGGCAGGACCCAACATGCTACGATTTTGAATGGCAGCCAGAAAGAGGGTTACTGGACAACTATGCTGATGCAATCATTACACCGAGACGAATCTGAAAATTCACCAAAAATTAGGGTTTCCAGAAACCTATACTGTTGCGATTGCCTCACAAAGACACATCCAATGATTGCTATATTGTGCAACGGTGAAAAAACTTGAATCAAAACTTTTTGTTCTCTATTTTCCCCAAACTGCCTGGCGCAGATGAAAACCCTGTTTTCCCGTATATCAGTTTTTCTTGATTTTGACCAACAAGCCGAATCAAACAAATAGTGCAACAAAAATTCCCCGCCGAACAGAAAAGTTCTTAGAAAGCAGAACAAAATTTGCAAGAAAAAGAATTGATTTACTTGGAATAATGATTTTCGCTTCCTTCTGTAGCCTTAACGTGCCACAATTTTTTGGTCCAAATCAAAGCTCTAATGCCACTTGTAATGAGCTTACTATATCACAAAAGTAGATTAACAGCAATATATCACAATTCAGTGAATGGCACAGACAGATTAATAACAATCACTTACAAATAAGACCAGAGTAGAGCAGAATAGAGCAGATCCATTTGATATAAGTGAAATGAAGAGCAGAATACTGAAATATTTGACTGAGCCACTTTGAGGGGGCATCCTCCACAATCCTTACAATAAGAGCAAAATTTGTTAACTGATGATAAAATACTCAAGCACTTCCTCTTATATATACCATAATTGGGTTATGTGGACTCCATACTCCAATTAGGTCGACTACTGCTACTCTTAATAAATAGAGATTATCAAATGCCTAAGATGACTATGTCAAAGGTTAGTCGGCCCATACATATCCCTAGACAACTATAGGTTAGGTTAAAGATGTAGCAAATGGGTACTAGAATAAGTGACAAGTCACTCTTTTGAAATTTTTTTGCCTTGCAAATATGCTTCTTTATATTGTTTGCTTTTAAGAAAATTTATTGTTTGTGATAGAATAGGACTCAGATTTCAATCTTTAGACATTTTTGCTCATGGTAGAATTTGTAACTGTGGCAGAATATACGACCCCTAGAATGGATTGTTAGTCAGCTTTAATTCTTCTTGATTATGACAAGGAATCGCTGTAGGTTGTTCCTGTTTGAATTGTGAATCAGCAGTTGTTTCTCTCAACCAAATGCTGCTTTGTGTTCTGATTCAGTCAACGAGAATGCAGCATTGTGTTGTTTCTCACTAGTCTAGGAAGCTGCACCTGAACCAAGATTAAGCACATAACCTTAAGTAGACTTTCTGCCATCTATATTACCCATACATTCTAAATCTGTGCAATTAACAAGCTGAAAACTGTTGTATTTGTTAAATCAATTCTGAAATTCATTGTGTACTGCAAGTGTTTTAGCATAGATATAGAATTCGCAGGATATCGGCAAAAAATCGCCAAACTCGCAAGTCAAGTTGCAGGGCGAGTAACTCGCCTGCAGCTTGTGTGGCAAGTTTCTGCAGAGGACTTGTGAGTCCATGTGGAAAACTCGCTGGTTAGCAAAGTATTTTTTTGGATAATTTATTATTATTATTTTTTTTCCATGTCTATGGATTTGAAGGATTTTGCAACAATTTTCCTTTTTATGTGTTCTCTAATTTCATTGCTTATAATTATAATTTTTGAAAGCATTCTGTATGTTATCTCAATTCGTTTTATGAATTTATATATATTTTTAAGTAGCAGAGTTTTTAACCGAGTCCTGAGTCCAAGTCCGAGTCAAAAGTTTGGGCTGCCGAGTTTTAAAACCATGTGCTTTAGTATATGTTTGCCGCATTATCGTGACACCATTCCTACAATATTTATGAATTTTTAAATCTGGTTCTGTACTAGTTATAAATCAAACGTCCTACCAATTTATTGTGGAGTTATTCATTCTCTGTTTTCAAAGTATCAGTAGCTGTTAGTTTCAATCCAACTTCCAAGGGTGTGGAAGCAGTTTTGCTTTCTAACACCTGGAACATTATTAACATCACTTTTGCATACTTGGTCTGAGAATATAAGGTTCCATAATTAAAGACTAAGACAGTAATGTAGCAGAGTCCCAAGTCAGCCCTTTAAAAGGTTGATTTAAGTGGAATTTTACCTGATCAACAAGAAAATATTGACTACCATTTACTACCAAACCATCAACATAAACTGCAGCAATCTCTAACTTACCTTCATAAGTTTTTACCTATATATTTGGATCTTTTAACTTGCCCCTATGAAACCTTCAGACTGTTCCATGGACACTTATTCAAACAAATTACCATTAAAAAACAATTTTGACATCCATCAGGTGCACACATCAGCCAAAGGGGATGGTAAGCGGTAGCACCAACCTGATGGTGACATCTTTAGCAGTTAGTGAAGGTTTTCTCACATTCAACTCCTTTTTGTGCATCCTTGGCCACAAATTTGGCTTTGTGTTTGTCTATTCCATAGTAGCAAAACGTGTGATTTAAATGCAATTAGTCACAATTAATTCTTATACTTGGCCCAAAATGCTTTTTTCAACCTGTTTTTTGCGTTTTTTTCAGCAAATCAATCCGCAAGGCCTTGTATGATGGGGCAATTTGAAATGTTGTCTACAGTTAAAAAAACTTAAATACACCCAAAACTTAAAAAAAAATAAACCTAACTCTAACCACTAAACCTAACCCTCATTTGTGGTAGATGTTATATTTGACATTCATTTGAACATATTTAATATTTTTAGTAAGAAAATATGGCAGAAATATTTCTCATTAGAACTCCTTAATAATCTACCTTTGGATTAATATTTCATGGGCCAGATGTAGGTAGGGATACATTTATGCCTTCTATAGCACTTGCACAACACATGGAGTGCAAACCATGCTAGAGAGTATTGATTGGAAAAATATTGTTCACAAGTAGGCAAAGAAGGCATCTCTAAATTTTGGTACAACTCTAGTGTATCGCAGATACAATTGTAGTTGCAAGTTTTGGGTTCACTGCGCCATCATACGAGGCTTTGTATACTAATTTGTTGAAGAGTGTTGTACAGGATGTGAGTGATGTTCTTCCAAAGCATCATAAGGAATGGAAAAAATCAGGATGCATTACAATGTCATATGGATAGACAAATGAAGCCACACACTCATCAACTTCCTTGTGCCATGTGGCATTGGCATAGTTTTTATTGAGTGTCGATGAATTTGAGATGATAAAATCAGGCAAGACACTCTTTCATCTATTTGATGAGGTTGTGATTGAGGTGGAGCCACAAAATGTGGTCCAATTCATTACAAATAATGTTGTTTGTGTGGTTGCTAGAAGGCTTCTTATGGATAAATATGGAACTATGTTTGGGACTCCATATGTGGCACATTGTTTTAAATCAACCTTGGATGACATAGGCAAAATTGCATGGGTGAAAGAGGATTTGCAAAAAATCCCACATACGAGTGCCTAATATAATGCACACATTCATAGATGGCAAGAAGCTTTTTCAGTGAGGGGTGACAAGGTTTACAACCCACTTTCTTCCGTTGCAAACTCTTTTTCAACAACAAATGAATTTAATATAAATGTTCATTTCAATTGAGTGGATGGAATTTTCCTTTGTGAAACATATGGAGGGCAAAATAACAGTTGACTATGTTTTATCACTATCTTTTTGGGAAGAGATAGATATAATTTTGTTATTCTCTGAGCCTCTAGTTCAAATTTTGAGACTCATCGATGGGGATAAACCCCCATGGGTTATTTATATTAGGCAATTGATAGGGCCAAAGACACTATTAAGAACAGATTGGAGAATAACGGGGCCAAGTAAATGCCATTATGAGAGATAGTTGATAAAAGATGGGATTGATAGATGCATTCTCGTCTCCATGCAACTGGATATTTCTTGAATCCAATGTTATTCTTTAGTGGCTAATTTCAAAATGATGCAGAGGTCGAATTGGGCCTATTTAAGTGAATGGAGAGAATGTTTCATAGGGATCTTTTGAGGAAGCTATGGGAGAGTTTTTGATGTACAAGCAAGGAAGGGGTTTCTTCTCTAGTAAGACAACCATCACAAGGAGAAAGACCTTCAAACTAGGTAGACAATTTTTTACATACGTACGGTGAAAATGTTAAGTTTTGATTGAATTGTGCAAGTTACAATGTTGACAAAATCTGTTTTTCAGTATAATGGTGAGATTTTTTTGGCACATAAACCAAACACCTTCGATGGATAGCTATGCACATTTTGAGTTAGCCATGCAGTTCACCTGCTTGCGAGCATAGTTGGAGTGTGTTCAAGCATATATATTCCAAAAAACGCAATCAATGCATTCAAGAATAGATAAATGATTTGGTGTTTGTTCACCACAATCTTTACTTGAAGATGAAGAAAGCTCAAGGTTAGGAAATGTTGCATTTCTAATTCTCAATTCATATGAAAAGTTGATCTATATTCTTCTAAAATATTATTCTCCAAATCATTAACATATGCATCCTATTTGATAATGTTAGGTACCATCGAGGAAGATCAATCGATTGAACTTGATAAAATCAATCCAAAATTCGAATGGTTGAAAAATAATGATCCTATTTATGACGCTGACTTTGACTTGTTGGAGAAGGTTGGGTACGACACTGAGGTTGTCTCTCAAATTAGGAAAGGTTTTAACCCTAGAGCTTCAACATCTATAGTTGCTGATCCCTAGTCTACCTTGTTGCCATTGGCTCCCTCCCATTTTTGGTTCCTTTGTAAACGGCAATAGTACGCATTTTGAAATGCAAATGTAATATAAATTAGATGGTCTTAGAAATTAATGAAAGAAAACAGTTGACTGATTTTGACGGCGTACAATCTCATTTAACTTCCCTTCATAATCTACATCTATTCTCTATGCAATTGAAATGCCTAATATGTATCTCTATGCTTTTAAATTCAAAAATAAACTGTTTTTTCTTTTTTTTCCATATTTTTTCGACTGTTTTATACTTTTTCGACTTTTCCCCGACTTTTCTTGATTTTTTCCCGATTAATCAAGATTTTTTAAAAAACACTTACACTTATAAAAACCGATTTTTTTCCCAAACGATTTTTGCTACTATGGTCTATTCTACCATCTACTTTATATTTCATCTTGAAGACCCATTTGCTAGCACTTGCTTGCTTGCCACATGGTATACTAGCAAGCTTCCATGCGTTATTCGTATAAAAGCATCATAAATGCATCTATCCACTTTGATTGTTTGCATGCTTCAGTAATAGAGGTGGGTTCAGATGAGGCACTTACCACGTCATTGAACAAAGCAATATTAACTGTTTGGTTATATACTAGATTCTATACATTTTACCAATTCTGTTTAAACATAGTCTGGGTTAATAAATTCATTTATATTATTACTACTAGTTAGTTCATGTAGCTGATTTACATCTTTTTATGGATTCAAATCTTATGATTTTGCAAAGACAATAATTCTACTAAAAACTTTTTTAGTGACAGGATTGTAGAAGGGATAAGGTTGGATTCCTCACTATTAAAAAAAAACAAAACAAAAAAATAACAGTCGTCTTTGACTGTCCATTTTGGTTCTCTTTTCCTTAAGAAAATGAATGAGATCAATACTGCCAAAAGTGTGAAGCTGATTCACCTTGGGTGTCCATCCATTGCAAGCTTCTCGTTGAGTCATACAGTGAACAACTTTGGTTGGACTCCGATTCATCAGATCAATTACTTTTCTAACAACTTTACCCCAAATACGACTTATCATGCCCTTTACCATTGACCATACATGTTACCATCTCAGGTATTTGCCTATTTTTCCTCTCTGCCACCCCATTTTGCTGAGGGTTATATGCTGCTGTTAGCTTCCTTTCAATACCTTCAGATTCACAATACGTAGAAATTTCTCCTGATACACACTCCTTTACATCATCAGTCTGTAAGGTTTTTAATAACTTACCACATTGTATCTCAGTAAGCTGTGTGAATATAAGAATAATTTCAACTTGTGAGTTTTAACACAAATATCTGGGCAACAAGATCTTCCGAAGCAAGCAGTTTTTTGATGCTGAGGGGTTTCTGTCCTCAATCAAGGGAGTCCAGGGAATTTATTTCAGATAGTTCTGATGCCTAAAAAAATCCGTTCAGTCAGCTCTACCATGATAACCCTGCATTATGTGCTAAGATACATGGATGAAATGCTTATGTTCAGAGTATCCATAAGCAAGGATTTGTTTCTATGTCTTGGACAATCTTCATAGATGTCAGCTATGTAACAAGATTTGCCAATTTTTTGGCTTGAAAATGGAAATTTGCCGTATTTTTTACACTGCAGAAAAGTTTGGAATGTTTGGGCGGGAAAATGCAGCAAAAACGTGCAGCAAACAAAGACCGCAAAAAACCCTTCTTGCCTCTTTATAACATCTCCTTCCTCTGCAAAATACACTGCAAAAATGCACTAGATGAAGGCAAAAGTCGAGATCAGGCTGTGAGTGGATATACGAGCGACTAAAATGGCATGTGCATGGCAGCCCGAAGCCTGTGCGTGGAGGCCTGAGCTGTGAGGATAGGGTTTCTGCAGTGGGTGGAGGACAAATTGACGGTCGCGGCAGACAGGAGCAGCAGACGAACTGTCATAGCTTTTTGAATGGTAATGTTTTACTTTGGCTTATGACTAGTTTAGTCATGATCATTGTTTTTTATTTAATTAAATTTGTTTGTTTTTTTTTGTTTTGTTTATGTTTTTTTTTTGGTTTTTTATTCTTTTTCGATTATGTATTTTAAATATTTTATTCTTTTTAGCATTATTAATTTTAATTTTATATTTTTCATTATATTTAATTTAAAATTTCATGTTATTAATTTAATATTTTTAATTTATATTGTATTTTAAATATTTTATTCTTTTTATTATTATTAATTTTAATTTTTATATTTTTTATATTTAATTTAAAATTCCATGTTATTAATTTTTATATTTTGATTTTTCGTTACGTAATATATTTAAAATTCATATTTTTCTATTGTTCGAACTTGAACTGAACTTCATCCTTGTTGAACCCAAACTAGAACGAACCTTACGATTTAGGTTCGAGCTTAATGGCAATTTTTTTTCCAATTTTATCTATTGGCGAACTTGAATCATCCTCGTCAAACTCGAACTCTAACTTGAACCTTGTGACTTAAGATGCAGTGTTTGCCAGAGGCTGGAAAAAGTTTTTGACTCTCAGTGCCATAAAATTTTGCCAAATTTCTAGGGGATGAAAATCACACTCAAAATGCAGATCGGTCCCCAAAATTCTTAAGTGCCCTTATAAAGGTGTATTTAAGATGCAGAAGGACCTCCCTGAAATGTTAATGGGAAACACAATCAGGGAAATCACAATGGAATGAATGGATTCACAGAGATGGGAGAGAGATTTATAGGAACAATATGGGATGGTAAGAGAGATCTAGAGGATGATGGGTGAGGGATCAGATGACAAGCGGGGAGGGAATGGGACAGGGATTTACATTCATGGTATTTTGTGAGCATTTTCAGAGCAACTTTCAGTACAGATGCAAACCATTTTCAGAGATTGACATGAGTAGCCTTGATTCTGCTTTAAAAGTTGAGCTGTGTTGGTTTGCTTGGGTCAGCTCTATGTGGGTTGCCTGGGTCACCTGCTCATGAATCTCGGAACCCGAGAGTGAGCCCACAAACCATAGCTTCGTTTTCTTATATCTTAAAAATTATTTTATCAGATAATGATAGCATTAGAAGCGTAAGGCCCTCAGGTTTTTTCTCATCTCATTTGGATAACAGGGTTGCATCAGTTGGTTGCTGGTCTGAACTGCAAACTACATCCCATAATTCTTTACATCATAAAAATTATAACTACCATTTAAACTATGAAAACAAAACATAAGAATGTTTTGGTCTGACACATTCCCTTATCAAATAAATTTAATTAAGATATTAAAGTTCTGGGAACAAAAACCTATTTGAAAAATAGAAATAATTTAATAAAAATATAATTGATAAATGAAATTTCCATTATGAAAAGCATAATTTTTTGTTCTGATATCACCATTACAAAGAAAAGCCAAAGCGCTCAGGCAAGCCAATAAGAATTTGTTCTTATATCTTCTATAATTGCTAGTCCATCTATAGCAGACAATATTGCATGAGGAAAAACTACTTATTACCAATGTAACTGGATTCTTCATAACTCCCCCCTGTACCCAGACTGGTTTTATTCTGGTTCGGATGCCAGGTCTGATTCCCCTTGGAAATGTTCATCGTTCTTCAGATTTACCGAGCCCTCCTTGGAAACATTCCGCAAACACTGGGTATTTCGGGAAAGGACCTGGATGTACCAGTTGTTTTTGGGATGAACCCGTGGCAGACTCTGCTGAAACTTAAAAAGCAAACAAAACAAAACAAAAAAGAACTAACTTAATCAAAAGTAACCCAGCCTATTCTTAACCCTACCCCAAACCTAATCCAAACACCTGCAAATCTCAATTAAGTTTTGTTTATTTTAATGCTGATTATGCACATTGATCTTATATTATGGTTAAGTTTTTTTATATATTTTATGTACAGACGTTTCCAAGACAAACTGTACCCAAGCTCCCTGGAAAATTGGCGTTTCACATTCTTGGTAACATAGCTTATTACAATTAGTCTTGCCATACTTATAGACAAGGAAGCCCCCTTCTATATTTAGACTTCTTTCAAAATAAGCCTATCAATACTTTATCCTCCGAAACCTGAGGATATTGATACAAATACTGATATGGTATCGGATACAGATACAGATTATTTTTTAAGACCACCTGATATGAATACCGTTGGCAACCCCCTCTCCCCCTCCCCACATACACACACACATATATGCATTATGTTTAATTTTTTATAATTATAATCTAGATTATAGATTAAAAGAAATAAATAATAAAAATAAAAATAAATTTATAATAATTATCAATTTTAAAATATAAACAATTTTTTTTTTTTGGATAGATTTCAGGGTTGGAGGGACCCTTGCCCAGTAAAAAAAAAGCAAAAGGCAGAAGGCTTGGCTTGAAGGATTAAATCCAACATGGCATATGACCAACAAACAAAGAATGTTCTTGAAAAACCAACAGACCGAGAAAACAGTAATCTTTTATATAACCTTTAGAATATGCGGAAAACTCAGTAGACATTTCCCATCCAGCCAAACCGAACCATTTGAGACAAGAATAAAATTCCAGAGAGAATTTAGAGCTACTCCTGCTAAATTATCTCTCAGGAAGTGAATCTACTACTGAAAAACTCACCTGCGGCCAGCAAGAGTCTGCCGACCCCTACTGGAAAGTAGAGCTTCCATAATCCATAGGGAGCCACTCAATTTAATTCAAAGCCTCTAATCAAAGTCTTTCACCTTCAGTCCTCCTACCTCTTTTCTTTTTCGGCCCTAAGTTTGTTTTTTTCAGAACACAGTTTCTTTGATCAATGGACAGTACTTCACTGGAATTGAGTTCCTCTTCATCGTCTTCATCTTCTTTTTCTTGTGACTACCGAATCCTTATTACCCAAGCTGTGAAAAGAACCTTCTTTCTCTGATAGAACCTGATCCTGAAGCTTTGAGGATTCTGTCTCGCAATCTGAAATTAAACCTTCCAAACACATGTTGGCCCTAGGCTCCTTCCTGCTGAGAGGAGAGAGCTGCTCTAAGCTGTTCTTCGAAAATTCCTGTTGCTTACCCAAAACCTCAAGCAAGGAGCTCTTCACTGCAAGATTTTCCTTTAAATCTGAAATTAAATCTGTAGTTGTCACCAAAGGAGATGTCATCTCCTTATCAAGACAAGAAGAATCTAACTTACCTAAATCGTTTTTAGCTAAGACAGAGGATTCTTTCAAGAGTTCAGAACCATACTTAGGGTAGTGTCCACAAGAATTAGCTAGTTTCTCAAAGTTGCTAACCAGATCAAAATTTAGACACCCAATCTTCCTTGCCCAGTTTCTTAAAAGATTAGGACCCGCATCTGAACTGAAAGTCCTAGGGCAAGCTGCCACTTTTTTGCCCATGCTGATTGCATTTAAAACATCTAAATGAAAGCCCTTCATAATTAACGAATTGAGTCCATAAACTGAAGGAAGACCGAATCTTGATAGAGTGAAAGAAGAGTTTAGAAAAATCAGCCAAAATACACATCTTGACAAACTGTTGTTGCGCTACATGATCTTGATCAAGTTTAACAAAAACACCAAACTTCTCAACAAGCTGTCGGAGCAAAAAGGGATCAGTCAGGGTTAAGGGAGAATTATACAGCCTGATCCAAACCGAACTTTCGAAATTACTATTACAGCTGGATCAAAGAATGGGGTCCACGGGCACATGAAAATACCTTGCTTGCCCAGAAACCAAGGGCCACTATTCCAAACTGACTCCTTATACTCCACATAATGAAAAAGAATTAGGAAAAAACCATTCGAAAGCAGAGATATTTTTACCTTAACTAGCTTACGCCAAATTTCTTTAGCCCAGGTAGAAATCTTCTCCCATGAGAATGCTTCCCCAAACATCTACAAATTAGAGATTTACAGCCGGTCTCCAAATTCAAAGCTCGAATAGTTTCATTAGGAACTTCCAACACCGGGGAATCATTAGAAAAAACAAAAGGCACATCTCCAAAATAACTAGGTTCACAATCAGGCTGAGTTTCTTTTTCCCCCCTCTCCTTTGGGCTTGCCATAGCCTCCGAAACTCAGGTAGGCTATCCTCACCCACACCACCCTTGATCAAAACAAGAGTCAACACCATATCCCTTTGGATAAGCTGCGGGGATAAATAAGGGTTTAATTATACGATTCTCGCCTTGCAGAAGACAACAATGATAGGGATTTTGATTATTGCTGCATTCAAGAAATCCCAGATTGCGATCCTTTGAAACCCTAAAAACTTGCTCAGCTCTTCCTTCAGACCCAAAGCCTCCAACCTTCTCTGATCCTTGCTTTAAACTTTTGGCCTTCCCTTTACCAACACCGCCAATTGGAACCAACACCTCCCCCTTGCTAGCCGCAACTTGTCTAACCCCCTGAGATTTGCCCCCCACAAACAACTAGACTCCTTGCTCTTTATCGCCATTCGCCGCTGTCTCTAGGCATCGAGCCCTGCTCCCTTTCTGTCACTCCATCATGATTTTCACTCCAAATATAAACAATTTTATTATACATTAGATTAAAATTAAATTTTATTATTATTTATAAATTGATTAGCAATTTAAGTTCAAACACATTGTGAATCGAATTATAAATAAATTTAAGATTTAAACTTACATAACAATTGTTTTAAAATATAAAATATTTAACCTAGCTCTAACTTAAATTACGCAAGTTTGCTAAAACATAAATTTGACATATGTTTTATCTCAAACGAAAGGATAACAAGTGAAGCAGAGGCAACGTGAAATTTTGAAGGAAAAGAGCAAATCAACACTCATTCACCTCCATATCCTTCATTGTTGTTGTTAAAATGCATGTAAGGGGGCTTGTTTGCATTTTTTTAGGCCGATAGGCGTACTACAATGGCAGTCAGGGGAGCGGGGGGGAAGAGGGGGTGATAGTGAGCTTTAATGTCTACGAGTGCAAAACAATTAATGAGCAACCTTAAATTTGACGTCCATTTGACTATCATAAGGCAATTTTTCTTAAAATTGCGATATCTTAGACATTTAGTGGAGTTTGGAGCCCCAAATTCCCAAAAATGTTTTTTCGAGTCCTATGTAGTGGTGCAACTAGATTGAGGCTATCTATCACCAATCAATAAAAAATTCATGGAGAAGGCGATGAAGTTAGATTGATATCTATCAATATTTTTAAAATAAAATTATTTAATATATTTGTTATAGTTATTATCTTTTTAGCCTTTTAAGGGGTTTTCTTCCAAGTTAATTTTTTTAGATTTTAAATTAGATATGGCCATAGACAACCTGCATACCATATCTAGAGGTATCTAATACGACCCAATTATGGGCACATATTTGGATACAATTGGGTATGCTATTTGGGCCGTATTTGAGCCGTGTTGTACCTGTATCCATATCCAACATGCAAATATGCTTGCCCTAGTTGTAGGTGTGTTATATCTGACAACCTTGTCCGAAAACAATCTTTAGCCATTGCATGACGTTATTTTCTTTATTCTTCTAAATCAATCTTATTCTTTTGCATGGCTTTATTTTCATTATTCTATTCTCCATAGATTTATGCCTTAGTAACTGTACTTTTGTATCATTGATTGATGCATTATTCTTATTTTCTTCTTGGAATAAACTTTTTCGTTGTTCACATTCAACATTCTCTAATTTCAAGAGTTCTAGTGAAATGTATCTGGCTCATTATGCCTTTGATCTGAGACTTGGGTGATCCGATGCTCTAGGAAGGACTCAATGGACAATCACACTTAACAGATTAAATGGACTGTTGTGGAAATGTATATAAAATGATAAAGGTTGAAGGAAATATCTAAGTGCTATGAGACAAGGGAAGAAAATAAGGGATCAATAGACACCAAATTAGAATTGTAGGTTGCAAGGTTATACTATGCAATAGTTTTGTAAAATGATCCGAGAGGTTCAATGTTATAGGATGTCTAACCACAAATGTACTTCTAATCCTAACTCTGCTACTCTAAAGAATGGAAGAATACACTAATATACAAGTGTAGAAGACGAAGTGTCGATTGGACTGCTGCAAGTGTAATGATCAACTGCTTCGTAACAATGCCTAATCATTGTTTTGTTGTCTTTTGGTAATGCCATTGTGCAAAATAATACTTACATTGTCCGAGCAGTGCGGCATCAACAAAGAGGAGATAGGACTTCATGGTATGATCACATGTGCTTGGGATGACCCAAGAGATGCTTGTGAAGACGAAAAATGGTAGAGTATTGCCGCTATACCATGAGTTGTATAAATGCTCAAATCCTCTTGGATTAGTCGCCCCCTCCTTGAAGAGCAATGGTCCCCATTGTATGTAGTTGTGGAAAGTTGTTGGCAACCTAACTTTTGTAAACCATTTTCCATAGGAACTTGACCTGCTTTGACGATATGAAAAAGAGGGATCTCTTATTGTCTTGTTTGTTTGACCCTAACATCAATTATTTGATCCAATTATGCAAGTGTGTTGCAATCAGGATTGATTTCTCTTAGCTGAAGTGTCTTTGCAATGTCTGAAGTGTCCAACAAAGGTGGAAAATAATGGTGCAAGAGTTACGCATTGAAGACTAGATGTAAACTAAGGTAGGAAGGAAGATTGAGCTCGAAAGCGTTATCTCATACTTGCTTGGTGAAGGCATAAGGCCCATGTTGAAGTGGACGAAGCTTGCAGTAAGGCCTCGCCTGGTTTTCCTTCTGCAAATGAAAGCCATACTCGATCACCAACTTGAAAGGTGTAGGGTGTTCGATGTTGATCATGGCGTTTCTTGTACTTAGCATTGGCCTTACGTAGAATGGTTTACACTTTTTTTTTTAATGTGATCAATGAACTTAACTTTGTCATCTTCTTTTTGAGTTGGAGTTGTTACTATTGATGACGACATAGGATAAGCTAATCAATGAGTGCTAGATGTTGGAAACCCAAGCAAAAATAAAAATGGTTGCGTGCATTAGAGCTTTGCAAATCTCTGTTGTAGTTATGTCGAATGAAAGGAAGGATTTCATACCATGTGCGTTGCTTCCTAGAATTGTGCATTCTAAGGATATGCACAATCATCTTGTTTACCACTTACGTCTGTACATTAGTTTGAGGATGGAATGAGATAGACTTGTTTAACTTTGTGTCCATCACAGACCAAAATGCTTTCCAAAAATTTCTCAAGAATCTTGTATCCTTATCAGAGATGATAGTGACTTGTAGTCCAAAGTGGATCCAACCATGCTGAAAATACAACCGAGTTGCTTCTAGAGCTGAGATTGATTTCTTACAAGGTATGAGAATTGCCATATTTGAGAATCTGTCAACTACTACATGAACACAATCATGACCATATGCTTGGTTGTAGGGTGAGAGAAAGTCCATGGAAATGGTTTCCCACGATATCAAGGGAATGAAAAAAGTTGTGTACATACCTTGCTTCTTGTTGACTAGTTTGGAAAGAAATATTTTTACAATATTGCAAGGGTCTTTTCAACTCCAAAATGTTATGCAATCTTTGTTGAAATGAGCCTCCCATATTAGTTTTAGTCGCACCTCCTTGTGTGGTACACACAAGTGACCAAGGTGATATAAGAGTCAATCTTGCAAGTAGAAATATGTAACAAAATTATTGTTATGCAAATTATGATAGATTTTTGCAAAGTATGAATCAGAGGAACACAATCTTGACCAAATGTTAGTCTCACGTCCACGTGTCAAGTACAATGAAGCGTTGAACCTAAAGTCGACTCAAACAATCTGCTACTGGATTGACACTTCCCTCTTTATGCTTGATGTTGAAATAAAACTGCTGAAGATACAAATACTGTTTTTGATGTCATTCTTGTTACAATTTGTTTTGTATTTGCAGGAACTATAGCAGTTTGTGATGTGTGGATCTCGGTCTTCTTTGCCAATATATAATGCTTTCAATGCTTACATGCTTAACCAATGGCATAAAGCTTTTGTTCATACGTAGGATATTTCCTTATCAGAGTAGTGAATGTTTCACTGTTGTAAGGGATTGGGTGACCATGTTGAGTGAAGACTGCTCCAAATGCATATATAGATGCATCAGTGTTTATTTCAAATGGTTGTTGAAGATCAAGTAGCACAAATATTGGCGTGGAACATACTGTGCATTTCAAATATTTCAATGCTTTCTTTTGTGTGACTCACCAGGTGAAAGTTGCTTTGGCTGCTTTGGCACCACCTTTGGTAAGTTGATTAAGAGGTCAAGTCACATGAGAGAAACCAAGTACAAATCTCATGTAGAAATTTGCTAATCCTAAGATGTTGTGAAGCCTTGCTAGAGTCTTTGGTGTAGGTCATTCCTAGATGTCGTGGATCTTGGCTGGGTCCACATGAAGTCTTTTTGCATCTACAATGTATCCTAGATATCTCTCGCATAGCAAACAAACATTTCTCCATTTTAGCACACAACTTTTGCTATGGCAAAGTATGAAGTGTAGTTCGCATACTCAGACTCGACTCAGACTTGGTAGACCAAAATTTTTCGGACTTAGCAACTTAAAAAATACTCAAATTTCTTTTAAAACATAATTTTATATACAAAATACAACTACAAAATGTATCAAATGAGTTTGTAAAACGATAGTGAAGTGTTTTCTATTAGATTTGAATACAAATAGAGCATGAAATCGTATCATTATGTGAATACAACAAGTTGATAACTATTATAAATTATGAATTTATGATGATTGTCATTGAAAATCATCATCATAAATTGCATATCCATGCAAGGTACAAATTACAAGAATTTACAATTCCCTCTTCCCCGTTCTAATAAAAAATTGGAGAGACGGTCTAGTCCTCGCATTCTGTTGTAGCTCCTTCCTCTGCCTAGAAGGCTGTACCTATGGCTCCACCCTAGTACTAGATGGCAGTGACTCCTCCTTTGCTTCATGTTCGACATCATCTACAAGGATGTCATCCAATACAATCTCTCTTGCTTTTGCTGTACCACTACTGACACTTTCCATAGATTGCCTCTCAAAATCAACAATCTCGTCCTCTATGAACAAGGGGGTCTCCTCATTTTGCTTACTCAAATCATTATGTGATGAAAACGTGTGGGCATGTGGGCTTAAAAAGAAGCAAATGCAACGTCCAAATCGTGTCTAGTCCCAAACCGCATACGAGTTACAGGGTCAGAGCTTGCCAAATACTTGTGACTAGTCACTGTGACTTCTGGACTGAAACTCGCCAAAATTTACCCATGTAGACTCATGAATGTAAACAACAAAAACTTGCATGATAAAAAAAACCACAAGTAACTCGACTGGTAGTTGAACTATGGTATGAAGCACTTGTTCAATATGGCGCAAATGTTCATTGCATGTTTTGTTGAAGATTAGGATGTCATCAAGATAAATTACAACAAATGTAGTGAATGGCCGAAGGATGTCATTCATCATCCACATGAATGTTACAGGGGCATTAGTTAAGCCCAAGGGCATAACCAACCACTCAAATAGGTGTTCCTTGGCTTTGAAGGTTGTCGTCCAAATGTTTTAAGGTTCAACAAGAATGTGATGATACATAGACTTAAGATTGATTATGGTGAAGAATTTGGCACCACGGAGTTGGTCTAGTAGGTCCTCTACCTTGGGAAGAGTGCAGGGGTTCTTCACAATGATCTTTTTGAGAGCTCTGTAATTGATGCACAACCTACATGTGCCATCCTTCTTTGGTGCGGGCACAATTGGGCTTCCACAAGGTGTGATCTATGGCTGATGTGTTCTTTATCATATAGTTCATGGATCTGTAGCTTGATCTCTTCTTTATCAAGAAATGATCTGCAGTATAGAGATGCATTAGTAGAGGTAGTCCTAGGATCAAATCAATTGTATGCTTTACTGCTCAGTGTATAGGCACTTATTTAGGAAATTGAGATATATCCATGTATTCTTCTAGCGCATTGTTCAACTGCTGCATGTGTACTGAAGGAAATGTGGTATGCATTTGAACCGCAAGGATGTCCTTACGTTCAAGTCTAACCATCAAATGCACAAACTTCTTACTAGAACCAATTAGCTTCTTACATAGCTTGGCACTAATGACTGAGAGCCTAGGAAGTACTTTTGGGATGCGGTATCTTTTATTACCAACATCCATGACAACATTTTTAGGATTTGCTTCATACATTGCATGTCGATTGTAACTATATGGCTGTTCAAGTAAACCATCAGATACCTCTAATAGTGCTACATCACAAAAGACTGCATCTTTAAAAGGCTTGATTTTGCACACTAGTTGACACTGTTGAGTGATGTGTTTTTGGGAGCCTGAACTAAACCATCCAATAGATTATGGTTGTGGGTGAGACATTAGTGGCAGGGTCAATCTGCAAGCTTTTTTAGGAGAAATCAAGTTCTTTTGACTTCTGTTATTATTGGTTAAGTGTATTGGTTGTCCATTGATTCATTTTTGAGAATGGAACAATCTTTCTGCTTCATTTGAATTTGTATTGGAGGAAGAAGCGGTGTTTGTGGTACCTTCCATAACACTAGGTTCAGAGTTCATGATCCACTTACTTTTGTCAAGTGCTGCAATGTTAGTACCTGCTGCTTCTAGTTGTGCAAGTAGAGTTTTCCTAGCGTGACACTTTTCATTGAAGTGACTATTGGAGTTATGAATCAATATATCATTGCCTAGTTTTGGATTGTTTATTTTGACCATTTGACAATGTGTTCTTTTGAGAATTGCTTGAAGGGCCATGCCCTTGTTTAGGATTCCACTTGAATCTCGGCTTGGAATTCATAGTTTGGGCTTTGTCCTGAGACTTGGAATCTTCTTCTTAGACTTTTACTTTGAATTTGCAAGCAAATCTATAAGCTTCTCCCAGAGAGGAGATTGGAGAAAATCCATATCAGATTGTATGTATGGTCTCAAGCCTGAACTATATTTCAAAATGAGCTTTTGCTTAGATTTTTGAACATTCAATTTGTCAATCGAAGTGTAAAAGTCGTCTGTATATTCTTGAATAGATTGATCATAGCCTTGGTGCAATTGTGGAAACTTGATGTACTGATCATCATAGTTTCCAACAGGTTAGTAGGTCACTTTGAGTGCTTCTACAAAACCATTCCAAGTATCTACATAGGATTCTCAGTCATCCTTCATGAGCTATGTAGTGGTTATCCCACCATTTCTTTACTGCTAAAGAAACTTTTAGAATAGAAAAGGTCATATTTTCTTTGTCAGAGAATTGATTTACCACGGTGTATGAGCATATAACATTCAGTCTATTATCTAGGGCATTTGCATCTATTTTGTCTTCAAGCATAAGGATATCTATGTTTATAGAGTGCATTTTGTCCTGAGACTTGGAATCTTTTTTCTTAGACTTCTGCTTAGCTTTTGCTTTGAATTTGCAAGCAATTTGTAGGCTTCTTCCAAAGAGGAGATCTGGAGAAAATCCATATTAATTTGGATTATGGTCTCAACCTTGACCTATACTTCAAAATGAGATTTTGCTTAGATTCTTGAACATTCAATTTGGCAATCAAAGAGGGAAAGGTGTTTGTATTATGTTGAACAAATTGATAACAACCTTGGTGCAATTGTGAAAACTTGATGTATTGCTCATCATAGTTTCCAATAGGGTAGTAGGTCGCTTTGAGTGCTTCTACAAAACCATTTTAAGTATCTACAAAGGAGTTTAAGTCATCCTCTTCATAAGCAATGCAATGGTCATCCCCCCATTTCTTTACATAAAGAAACTTTCAAAATATAAAAGGTTATCTTTTCTTTGTTAGAGAATTGATTTGCCGTGTTGTATGAATATATTAGATTCAACCCATTATCTAGGGCATTTGCATCTATTTTGTCTTCAAACATAGGGATGTCTATATTTATGGATTGTGCTTTGTCCTGAGACTTGAAATCTTCTTTCTTTGACTTATGCTTCGCTTTTGCATTGAATTTGTAAGCAAATTTGTAGGCTTCTCCTAGAGAGGAGATCTAGAGAAAATCCATATCGGATTGGATGTATGGTCTCAATCCTGACCTCTAATTTAAAATGAGATTTTGCTTAGATTCTTGAACATTAAATTTGACAACCAAAGTGTGAAAGGTGTTTGTATATTCTTGATCATATTGATCATAGCCTTGTCACAATTGTGAAAACTTGATGTAATGATCATCATAGTTTCCAATAGGGTAGTAGGTCACTTTGAGCGCTTCTACAAAACTATTCCAAGCATCTACAGAGAGGTGTAAGTCATCATCTTCATGAGAAGAGAAAAAGGTTATCTTTTCTTTGTCAAAGAATTGATTTATAGAGTTGTATGAACATATTAGATTCAGCCAATTATCCAGGGCATTTGCATCTATTTTGTCTTCAAACATAGGGATGTCTATATTTATTTAAACCTTGTAAGGAGTTTGTCCACCGAAAAGCTGTTGTGAAGGAGCTGTGTCAGGAGTATGAACAGACTTAAGAAGTTGATTAAAGTAATCGATGATGCTTGATCTTTCACGTGTGTGGCGTTCTTCCAAATCTTTTTGTTGCCTTTGCAAATAATCCTCTATCATTTTCTAAAACATATTTGAAGCCTGTGTCGCTAAAGTAAATATGTTTGCCATTTGAGGACGTGAAGAAAGGTATGATGAAGGGTCATGAGTTTCAAGGCCTAACTTTGTGTAATCAAATATTGTAGGAATGGGGATACAAATAATGAAGGTTTTAGATGAAACCTTCAATACCACTAGGATATAAGATGAACTGTGTATGCTTGGATACCACTGATCCGTGGCCCAGGAGCAACTTGATGGATAATCACATTTAATGGATTAAATGGATTGTTGTGGAATCATATATGAAATGCTAAAGGCCGAAGGATGTCAAAGTACAATGAGTTAAGGGAAGAAAATAAGGGAACAATTGACACTATATTAGAATTGTAGGTTGCAAGTTTATATTAGACAAGAGTTCTGTACAATGATTCAAGAGGTCAGATGTTACATGATGTCTAACAACTAATGTATTTCCTATTCTAACTTTGCTACCTCTTCAAACTCTGCTACTACAAAGAATGGAAGAATACACTAATATACAAGTGTAGATGGATGAAGTTATAGTTGAATCATTACAAGTGTAATGATCAATTGCTTCGTAACAATTCTTAATCATTATTTTGTCATCTTCTCGTAATGCTATTGTGTAGTTGCACAGAACATTGCTGACACTGTTGGAGCCATAGTTCACATAATCGGTTCGGGTGAGTACTTGCCAAAGGCCCAAAATGGGTAACCGGCGGTTATTCGACCTACTCGCTTGAATAACTGACAATAACCGACAAAGGCAAAAAATACTTGAATTTATAAAAATAACATTTATTTTAGAAACTACAGAAGCAAAATAGATGAAATGAGTATGTAAAACATAGGGAAAGTGTTTTCTATTAGATTTGAATAATTAGAAACTATAAAATCGCATAATCATGCGAATACAACAAAGTCACAAAGTACAAACTACAATGATACTTATAGACTTATGGTCTTATACAAGAATCTACAAGACTAAAAGTACAAATTACAATAATCTATAAGTTTTTCTTCCTTGCTCTCTGAAAAAATAAGGGAGGTTGAGAAACTCTAGTCCTCCTAGTTGGCTGACCCGTCTCGTTTTGTCTAGAAGGCTCCACCTGCCCCTGTGGCTCCACCTCTACCTCTGCCTCTGGCTCATTTCCAAAGATGTCCTCCAATTCAATCTCTCCTCCTGCTTCAGCTGCACCCTTCATAGCTTGCCTCTCGAAATCAACAATCTCTTCCTCTGTGAACACGGGGGCCTCCTCCTATGCAATCCAATTGTTGTAGGGATCCATCTCATCTAGATCGATAGGCTCTTTTGATGCGTTCTCCAACTTCTTTGTGCGAAGTCGAAGGCACAAAAACCAATTCATTAAGACGTTGTTGGCTCAACTTGCTGCGCTTCCTCGTGTGAATGGAGTCAAACAAACTCCAATTGCGCTCACATCTAGAAGCGCTACAAGGTTGAGATAAAATTTGGAGGGCTAGCTTTTGAAGGTTTGGGTTATTTTCACCCCAATCTTCCCACCACAACCCTACAAACAAGATATTCAAAACTTTGTAAGAAATTAATGATTGTAAATTTGTAAATATATAATTGGTAAGGTACAAGTAAGGACTTCATTTTGTATTACCTGGTGACTGCGTGGCTCTCTCTCAGATAGCTAGTGTTGAAGAAAAGAGCCTTGTCTTTGCTTGCTTGTAGTTCTGCAACTCTGCAATAATGAGGTCCCTCACCTCAACGTCATGTGTCATACTCTCAATGCATGTTGAGAGTCCCTCCATAACCTCTCCATTAGCATCTATGAAGCCATTGGAGTAGAAAAACTTGAGATTAAGGTAGTACCCTGTTGCATGGATGGGTTGGTGGAGTTGATCGTTCCACCTCCAATCAATCAACTCCCAAATGGGTTCAAATATGGCATGATCCCTTCTATAATAATTTTGGACTGCTTTTTTGGACCTATCCTTGGCCTCATAAATATATCCCATTGGATTTTGATCTCCATCCACCAATCGCAAAACTCTCATCAAAAGCTTCGACAACTACAAAGTTACAAACAAATTAAAGTTAGTTTTACAAATTTATAGATAAATTATAAAATAAATAGAAAACAAAAGAAACAACTTGAAATTTAAATTGCAATTTCAAGTTACTTTGACGATCTCTGTAGCTCCCGTTTCGAAGGCTTCACTGAAAACTATCTTCGAAACCTTCACTACATCAGCTTTTTTGGAATAAGATGACTCCATCCATGTTTGAGAGACAAACATTTGCTTCAAAGGAGTCAACAAACTACACAAACTTTGCAATGTAAAGAAAGTTCATTGCAAACCTGGTGACCCTTGCGTGAACAAGCTCTTTTTCCTTGGTGTGCTCTCGCATCAAGCTGAAAATCCAAAGGTGATTGTAGATATATTTAATTATTTCTCTAGCTTCTTTTACAACTGGTTGCACCCAATCAAGTTTGCGTATGCCTTCCAAGGTCAAGGCAATGGGTTGCACAAGGTGTCCAAAAGAGAGATGGATGTCTCTCCTTAAGAAGTCTCTCAGCCGTCACATATGTTGCTGCATTGTGTGTGATAATTTGGACAACATTTTCGATGCCCACCTCTAAGACAACGTCTTCTAGCATTAAGCTCAAAGTTCTTGCATTTTTATTTTATTTGATGTATCAATCGACTTAAAAAAAACTAGCTCACCATTTGAAGACGCCAAAAAATTAATGAGGGTGCGATTCTTTCCATCTGTCCATCTATTAGAAAGAATGGTGCATCCAAATTTACGTCACAACCTCATCTGATTTTCGACAATCACTTTTGCATCTTCAATTGCATTCTTGAGCAACTTCCCACTCAAGTCTTTTGGAGAGGGTGCCTTGTACCTTTTTTTTGCAACTGTCAAAGTTGTAATTAAATATTCCTAGTACAAGCTGCTTGCTACGTTGAAGTGAAGGTTGTTGAATTACCAAAAATTTACAGACGTTTTATTTGTTTTTGCATGTGTTTGCTTGTTCCATCTTGTAGCTTGGAGTGAAGGTTGTGCCACATGTGTGTTTCTACGCACAAAAAATGACTGCAACTGAGTCGAAGCCGGTGCAGATGTGCCATAGCGTTTGCGTGGACGACTAGAGTCCACAATTTCTGTCATTGTTGTCGTTTCTTCCTCTGTCGATGTGGCACCGATGGTCGTTATTAGAGTGCTTGCATCTTTGCCCTTTCTACTTTCTTTTCGTCCAGTGATGTAAGCTCTGCCATCATCTCTTGTTTTGCTTCTTCAATGACATTGGGACAAGGCGTGACGTCGTGACAAGGAATGCATTAAAGATGGTACTTCATACAACATAAAAAAAATTAAAAATTAAAAACATTCAATACAAATTATTAATTAAAATACAATAAATAAATGATAATTATAAACTATAAAACAGAATCTAAAATACATTTATGATTTACAATTTTAACGAATAAATTATAATCTTTAACGGTTATTGTTAAAAACAACAATAAATAAATTGTAATGATATATCACGGAAACTAAACACAACGCCAATGGTTAAAAAACAACATTTTTAATCAAAATTTAAAAAAATTTAGGCCTAAATTGTAAATACTAAACACGAAAATTTAACAGAATGTATGAAATTTGATGGAATGCATGCAATTAAAATGGAATGCATCAAATTTGTATCTAAACATAAAAAATATTTATCAAATATGTTTTTAATTAAATTTCAATTCCTTTACATGCTTGAAAATTAAAAAAAAAATGCATGAAATTTGACGGAATGCATTAAATTTGTATACTAAGCATCACAAATATTTATCAAACATGTTTTCAATTAAATTACAATTCCTTTACATGCTTGGAAATCAAAAAACAAAAAAACCAATGCACTAACCTGGGAATTTCTTTGCTAAATTCTCCTCAATCCACTCTTGAATGCTCCAAATCTTGTGTGAATGAAATGTGAGGGGGTGGGTTCCATTTTATAACACTAGATTCCGCATATTTTTCGTGTTTGGAGAGAAACCCATGGTTTCTCAGCGATTCTGTGTGGGTTCCGCGGGGCCCAGAACTGACGAGTAACCGTCATTTTTACCAAAAAAAAAATATTATTGGCATTTGGCGGTTTCGATTGGCGGTTATTCGCTGTGTGGAATTCCCGGCGAGTAACTGACCAACCGATGGTTACTCATCGATTATTCCATCTATGGTTGGAGCTGTGTGGCAACAACGAAGAGGGGTTAGGACTTTGCGTTATGACCATGGGTGCTTGGGATGATCCTAAAGCTACTGGTGAAGATGACACATGGCACATAACATTGCCGTTATACCACAAATCATTAATATGCCCAAATCCTCTTGGATCATTGGGGTTCTAGAGAATCCAATAACGTAGGGGTTAATGGTAGATTCCAATTGTTTGTGCTACCAGACCCTCCAGATTTAGTGAGGTGCAATTTTTAATGCATTTCATGTATAAGCATTTTTTTCTTTTATTATCTACTTTGATATAAGAATAATAAGAACATGTCAAGCAATTGGCTGTGTGAACTGATACTTTTTTTGTAGCAGTAATTTAAGCAGTCTAGACCAACTCCTTGATACAGGACCGGATTTTGCAAATTGATGCAGGCTGACATAATTCTGGGAAATTCTGGCATGTAGGCTGACTCCCATCTTGATTAATATATCTTCTTCATACTAGCTTCAAAATAGTTACCAATCATTAAAAATTGCTTACTGCAGGGCAGTTTTTGGTTTGCTGGATGAATTCTATATAATTCATGAAATATGTAAATGCATGACCTACTTCTTCAGCCGTCACTTCAACTTTTTTTTCTTGAATATTGGGTGTTCTATGCCTTCACACTTATTGCAAGGATAAATTAGGTTTGTACTTAATATATTTCAAAAGGAAAGTACTGGGCCTTTAAGAAACGATTCTAAAATTGAATGGATGAGAGAGATGTGTTGATGTTAAATATAACAACCAAAAAATAGATCATAAAGAGGTTACCTAAATAACTGCGTTTTACATCTTAAAAGTTGAAAATTTATTGCACTTTATTTTAGTACATTGACTACAGTCACTTTGTTATGTTATAGACTAGGTTATATACAAATGAACACTACATGAAATTGACTTAAAATAAATTTCATCAGTTTCATTGCCAGAAAAAGGTCCTTATAACTCCAGTTATGCCCCTCGTCAAGCCTATGCAACACCCACTTTCATTGATCAACAAAAAGAGTCCAATCCCAAAGGGGATACAAAAAAATCTTATTATCTGACGTGGTCTGGTAACCTCCAGTTTGGGTTTAACCACTCTAGGTCTGTGTCCTGGCAAATATGAGTAACTTTTGTGTTTTTATCACTATCCATTGCACCAGTACCTTTTACAATGATGTCTAAATACAGTATGGCACTTCAATTTATACTTAAATGAGCTTTGAAGTTAAAGCAGAATTGTTGACAAGGTGCATCTTGAGAAGTTGACTCAGAGATTGAAAATCCCTTTAATTTGTCCTTGGAGTTATGCAGCTCCCAACTTTTATCATAGCGGATCAGCTGCGAGGACAAGAAGATATGATACTAAGGCACATCCTTGCAGCCTTGCCTCATACATCTTTGCAACTGGACAGGATTTGAATGGCAACTATTAACATTGTTGCTTGATGCGTTTTGAGAGGTCCTTTTCTTAGGCTTCTGTAAAGAACTTTCCAAAACCCAACCATTTGAGATTAATACAATCTGAGTTTAATAAAAAAAATAAGAAGCTTTGTAGTATGTTTACCGTGCGCATTCAATGCCTTCCCAGGCTCTGATAAGGCTACCTAGAATGAGTGTGTCTTCAACGAGGACAGTGATGAGAGGGATATGTCGATCACCATATTCTAACCATGTGCCTGTTGTTTTCTTTAGTAATGCATTTCACCAGTCCAACATTAATGACATCTTTAATTGTGCAGTTCCTAAGACCTTGTTAGTGTACTTACAATAAATTCTTTTCAGTTACATTCTGCATCTCCATATTGTTCTTAGATCTCCATTCTATGTTAAATTTCCTGGGGGTCTTTAAGAGCAAGTACTTGTTCAAGAAACTAGAGGTTGCATTTCTCCATCCTTAATTTATTAGGAGTGAGCCTTGAGTTTAGAGGGTGTGCGGCTAGGTTGGTTGCTCTTTATTTTCCTTGTCATAGAGATCCATCTCTAGCAGCTTGTGGGCTTGACTTATTTGATACCTAACTCGCTTTTCCTTGTATCTCCCAGTTCTGACCATCATTCTGCTGTGTCCATACAGGAACATGATGGTACCCTGAATAGCAGCTTTTGATTAAAGTATTTGACCCTATTCTCCGCACAGATCAGGGACCAAGTTCTAGAGTCTTCCAATAGCTCCAAGGTACTTGGATTTTAACGGAGAGACATTGAGTTTATAGGGAATCCTTTGTGCAAGTTGAAATCCTCTTATATAAAAATAGTACTGAAATCCTTAGATGATTTGAGCTCGTCACTGTTCCTCCTGAACTGTCCTGCTCTATTCACAAACAATAGTTGTAGTGTGAAGGATGGCATAAGTTCCGTCCACACTTGAGTTCTGGCTTCATCTATTTATTTGTATATGGGCCATTAGAAGACAAGTTTTGCTCCTGATTGAGTTTTTGATACCTATTCCAATGCGTTTTCTGCAGGGCCAGATTACGCGCAACAGATAGAAGAATACTTACAATGCTGGCTTATCACTTAAGCTTGAAGACTTAAGTGCTCACCCAAGGCACAAAAAGAGAACAACGAGAATCCCATTGACATAAGAGCTACAGAGGTAACAAGCATGCTCAAAGATGACACATTCAAACCCTAGCATCTTCTAAAGCAAATTAAACCACACATCATCTGACAATAACTTTCCATTTCATTGTCATCAAGTATTTACATACAATGTATAAGCCATATATTCAAAAATTCCATTCACACAATGCTCATAAACGTTTGAGCCACAAACATATACAATAGTTACAAAATCCTTCCACGGTTGAATATATCTGCAAATCCTAGGCTTGATCTTTACTTTACCTTTAACTTCTAAAATGTGACATTACAAAATGTCTCAAATGAGAGGTTGAGGGGTCTATTTATAGGTTTCAAGGACCCCCTTGACCCCTGCCAGCTAGTTCTAATTTGGCCTTCACTTGTCTAGTTTGCCAACTGTTCACGCATGTTCCAACAAATATTCTTCTATCTATGGTCAATCATTGACAATCCACGTGATCGTTTTCTTGGTGCTTGTAACCTCTTGGATTTGTGTATCTTGTGATCCATTTCGGGTTTCTTTCCAACATGTCAATGCATCTCCAAAATTGTGCTTTCTCTAAGCCATGCATCACAAATCATAGTTCTTGAGTGTTGCATTGCATCTGTGCATCATCCATTCCCATACTTTGCAAGATTGCCCAGTATGAGTCTATGTGTCTTACGTACACATCTTTATACTTAGCCATTATTATGGTTGCCTTATGTATACAAAATTGGGGGCCAACATTTCCCCATGCTACCCTGTTATTTGTCCTCAAACAACTATTTTCAACTCCTTTAAGGCTGCACTTTTGAAGACCTTAGGGATCATTTCATTAACTTTCTTCTCAAACTCATCCCACACAATCATTGTGTTGCCAATAGTCCTTTTGACTTTCACGCATTCCCTGTTATTGCCCCTATCTTTGCCATCTCTTCTGCTTTCTCTGCGTAGGATTTTTCAAAATTTCCCACTTCTTTCTTGAGCTATGTAGCTACATTCCACATGTTGTGTTCTTCATTTAGCGCCTCAGTGTATAACTCCACAAATATATCATCCCAATCCATGTGTTGTTTATTAACTTTGTACTTCCAGGGATTCCGTTTTGTGATCCTCTTTTGCGTCTCTCTAACGTCTATCTCATTCATTATAAGAGCATTTAATTCTTGGCTTTTCTCATCATCTTTCTTTAGTTGTGTGTCAGTGTATTCTAATGTGTTCCCTAGTTCCTTGAACAATGTATTCTAAGGTGTTCCCTAGGATTTTTCAAAATTTCCCACTTCTTTCTTGCAATGTGTAGCTGCATTCCACATGTTGTGTTCTTCATTTAGCACCTCAATGTATAACTCCGCAAATTTATCATCCCCATCCATGTGTTGTTTATTAACTTTGTACTTCCAGGCATTCCGTTTTGTCATCATCTTTTGCCTCTCTCTCATGTTTGTCTCATTCATCCTTAGAGCATTCAGTTCTTGGCTCTTCACATCATCTTCCTTTAGTCGCATGTCAATGTATTGTAAGGTGTTCCCTAGTTCCTTGAACACATTAGTTGTGATCCTTGCTCTTTATTTTGCTTCTCTAAGCAATCCTTGTAATTTCTTGGCTTGCTTTTCCCAAGCTGTCTTGGTTGCTTCTAGTTTCTTCTTCCTCACTCTTCCTCCGAAGGCTGTATAAACTTTTGCTAAAGGAGTCTTGCGCGATAACCTATGGATAACTGCACCAAGCTTTTGAACTAGCTCCAATCCTTCTGTAGCAGATTTTCCCCACATTTGCGATCTCTCCTTTTCAATGGTGAAGATTATTTCTTCTATCTTGCTCACCACCCGCGCATTTCCTATTTTCCTTTTTTCATCTTCTTTGACTCCTTATTTTTGTCACCAATTGGATGAAACCCAAGCCTACTTGTTTGATGTCTATCTAGTGCCGATTGCAAGTGACATCCTTCAGTAGATCCTCAGGTCCTTCCATTGATATGCCCTTTGGATTGTTGGATACTCACCATGCGCATCCAACAACCTTTGCAACTTCTTCCTAGTGTAGTCCTCCTCTCCTTCACCCTGTTGTTGTCTGACATCTTCACCTTAGGACTCCACATAGATCAACACTTGATTCAACAGGCCTAGTTCCACAATGTTAACCGGTTATACAATGTTAAGTGTTTCCTCCTCACTCTCTGGTGCACTTGCTTCTTTGCGCATTTGTTCCTCTTGGTCCTTCACGGGCTCCTCTGAGATAAGATGCAGGTTTTCTCTTTCAATTTTTTGTTGCTTCTTCTTTGCGACCCCACTTCCCTTCTTCCTCTTCTTTGGGGTTTGTGTACATCTTTTTCCTTAGGCAATGTCTCTTTGGTTTCCTTCAAGCCGCTATCCTCTCCTCTTGCCGCCTTAGATTTGGATTTGGATTCAGACACCTGTTTTTTCCTCCTATGTCTCTTGCTTGCTTTCCATGGTGTCGTGTACACCATCTTTTCTGTTCTCCTTTCCTTTTTGAGCATTCTCTTTCTTTCTTTTCTTTTTTTCTATGACATGCGCATCATCCTTCTCCTTCTCCCATGTTGGCGGTTCATCCATCCAAGCGGTTCTGACGTATAATGGGTTCAAGACGTGTGACAATAACACTTCAATTATTCATTCATCACAATCTCCTTTGCAGGATCTAACTCTATACCATCATCCTCAAAGTCTTCATTTTCATCTGTCACTTTCTTTCTGACTATGATGAAATACTTCCTCAAGCGGATCCTATCCTTGTACACTTATTCAATCTTCATTGTTATGTGCAGGATTCCTTCCAATCTTGCTATCACTCTCTCCATGTAGTGCACAAGGACTACATATGGAAACTTCATCCAAGAGCTCTTCGTCCTATCTTTCTACATCACCTTCACCAATGTGCAATGATTCATTACACAAGATGTAGCATAACCTTTGTATGCTTCTACTAGTTTCTTGTGCACTGTATATTTGGATCAGAATGCTAGGTTCACAATGTTGAACCACTCCAACATTTTTGCCTTATAGGTGTCGTTCACCTGGTTTGCACACTAAGTGTGCATGCAACTTTTTCTCCCGTGGAATCTCTGAACTCTTCTCTGGGATGCCTACCTCCTCTAGTAGCATTAGAATCAAGTATATTTCCCATTGAGAGACTCCTGTAGCGTGTGCCTCCTCAATTGCTCAGTTGATTTTCTTGGCTATATATTTGGCAAAGTTAAACTCGACCTCATCCTTTGCTATCTAGTAAGCCACATATACTATGGGCTTGGAAGTAGCTCCTCATCGCTTTGCAATGGTTAGCTTTGCGCTGATCAAACGTACAATTACCAGCATAGGCAATGTAAAGATGTCTTTCAACTCTATGGTATATCCTATTCGGTGCAAATCTAACTTTGTTGCAACCTTATCAATCTTGTCATTCTCTAGCATCGCTATGTGCATATCCCCACCTTCATTATTCAGCCCCGAAATTTGGCTGATTTGTGTTGGCGAAACCTTCATACTTTTTCTTGTGAAGTATGTTCTTTGTTGTTGTGTCCTTGACAATAACCATTTTGTTAGCTCATTTGGCTTCCCTAAATAGGGAAACTGTCATAGCTTGAAAATACTTGTATCTCTGAAATGGGTTCTCAAAGTAACCCTACTCTTCAATCTTCTTTGTGCATCCAATGTTGCAGTAATTTAGTTCTTCAAATCTATTTTTCTGTGATTGAAGTTTTCAATCACACATTCCCCAGGGATAATTCCTCTCCTATGTGCATGCCTTTTACAACCTTCATAGGTGAAGCCTCAAACACCTTAATCTTCTTGTGCCCTTTTGTATTGGGTGATTTGCTAGTAGCCTTGATTAGGGTCTTTTGCTATTCTACCTCTTTTACATCCTCGATCTTTGATTCACTGGCCGTCATCAACACCTCCTTCTCCTCCTCCATCAGAGTGGTCGTCATAGTTGATGCTTTCTTCTTCACCATTGCTGCAATTTCCCAATCCTGTGTAGCTTAAATCGAACAACAATTTTCCTTTCACCAATCCCCTTTCTGATCAGCTCTGCAATTTTCCCTTTCACATGTTCAACACTTCTCTACTCCTTCAATGGCGTCGTATTCTCCCTCACGATACCCTAATCACCGTTTGCAACTCTAATAGCTTGAATGCCCAAGATTTCCTTTTTGCACAAAAATACTAGAGCTCTTTGAATATCACAATTCACAAATGATTCTCAAAGACTATCTTGTTCCTTGTATAGCCTTAGGTGCCTTTATTTCAACACCTACTCGCGAACTGTTTGCTTTGCTATCATCCAATGGTAGAAATTTTCAAAAAATATGATCATTTCGTACATTTCCCAAGTCTTCTCTTCATTGAATCTTCTCATACTGTTGCGTTCATAACCCAATGCATATCTTCCATCTCAGCACCCTTCTTATTGCACAGTGTGGTGTGCCCATCACATCCTATGTGAACACCATCCTGTGCAACATACATCATGCACAACTTCCCTTATGCCTTTCTGCATAAATATTCAAAAATATTCCCACCAAGCAAAATGACTTTCACTTCTCACAACCAATATGTGCTAAGTGCTCTTGCACATCATCTTGTTGTTGGCTGCCTTGGTCAATCACCTCTTTTTGCTTTTTATGGAGCCATATTCCCACTTATTTACATAGCTCCACTGTGCGTGATTACCCCTCCTAGAGATACTTAGATGTTTGACATAAGGATCTCGAAAGACCCCACACAAACGGATTTATCGGATAATCTGCACTTATTACACACACCACACAAAACAAGTTAATGGAAACAAACTACAAAAAACAAGATTTTTTTTGTGTTTACATTTTCTCAAGTGGCCTTATCTCATTCAACCTCATGTGTGGTCATTTGAAGTAGGGCTTGAGCCTCCTTCCATTGCAATGCCCTTCAAGCAATATTCACCATCCAATTTGCGCAACTTGCATGTGCCGGTTTCCAAAATGTGGTAAATAATATATGGCCCCATCTATCTGATTTGGAGTTTTCTTGGGTGCTTTGTGTAACCAGAATCGTACAAAAGCTCCTTAGCACCAATGCACAATTTCTTACTTTGGTGTGCTTGTGCCAAACCTTTTGACAGGTCTTTTCTACCCCCTGGCTCCATCTTGCCATTGGCCTTTTTCATCCAGCTTCATCAACTTCACTAGTCTCTTGTCTAACGATGCACGTTCTTTCAACCCTCCTGCATGCACAATCCTCAATGAAGGAATCAAGAACTTCATTGACAACACAACCTCTCCCATAAACCAGCTGGAATGGTGTGTACTTGTTTAGCGGTTTGTATGTTGTTCTATAGGCGCATGACATAGCTGAAATCAAGTCATCCCAATCTTTATGCCCAACATCACAGATCTAAGTGAGTGCACTCCCCAAAATTTTGTTAAAGTCCTCCATTGTACCATTAGCTTGTGGATGATACGGTGTTGTCTTGTGATGCACAACCTTAAATTCTTTCAACCATAAGTGCATCGTCTCCGCAAGAAAACGAGTTGCTCTATCATTTGTCAAACTTAAAGGACATCCATATGTTGTGATGATATTCTCCCACAAGAACTTGGCTGCAATTGTTGTTGTACAATCCTTTTTAGGTGCATCTCAGCACACCTTGTCAAGTAGTCAGTAGTCGTTATGATATGACGCACACCGCTACGTCACACAACAGGGTTTATTGGACCCACAAAATCCACAACCCATTTGTCAAATGGTTCGTGGGTGACAATTAGGATTAATGGCATCTTACCTAGTCTATTAGGCTTTTCCATCCTTTGGGAGATATCACATTTATGCACGTATTCCTTTGTATACTTGAATAATGTCACCCACCAATACCCAGCTAATAGGATCTTGCATGCAATTGCCTCCCCTACATAGTGTTCCCCAACAATGCCCTCATGGCATTCACGCAACATATTTGCACATTCATGTCCTAATACACACCTACACAATACTTCATCTCTCCCTAACTTGTATAATTCTTGCCTATCAACTGATATGATGCAACCCTTACTGACAATTGCTTTATTTGTTTTGCCATCATCACTTGGGGCCAACCTTGAAGTGAAGAATGCGTCTATGTTTGCCATTTCTGTAGGAGCTCTCTGCACTTTGTATAGCCGCGTGTTTGGCATGTCATCTACAATTGGCCGAGTAACCTCACCTGTCTTGATGGGAAACAAATGGTTTGGTCTCGCATTCAATCTTCAATGTTTCACTACCACCAAAAACGGAAACTCCTGGAATAACACTATCCATTGACAAATATGGCCATGTAACACCGACTTGTTCATCAAGTATTTGAGTGCTTTGTGATACTTCCCGAACTTCTGTATCGCATAAACCATTGCTAGCGCTTCCCTCACTGTCATGGTATAATTTCGGCCAGCCTTGGGTAACTTCCTACTTGCAAATGAGATAGGATGATCAATCTTCTCTTCACCAGGCTTCACAAGCATTTCTTCCACCACAACTCTGAATGCATTAGCATGCACATGAAATGGAATTTTCCTGTTTGGAAACTGTAGAATTGGCACTGGCCAATTTTCCCTTAAGCATTTCGAATGTATGCTTGTTGCGTCATGGACCATCTTTCTTTAGCAATTCCTCCAAAGGCCCTACAACATGCACTTAAATTACGGATAATCTTTCTGTAATATCTACAATGTCCCAAGAATGCGCGCACCTCCTTATGCGTATGTGGTGCTTCAAGTTGCAGTATCATTACTACCTTCGTAGGGTCAACCAACATGCCTTCTTTGTAGATGACATGTCTAAGCAATGTATTAAATGACACTGCGAATGCATACTTATTCGGATTCAAGGATATCTGAAGTTGTCTACACCTCTCAAACATCACGTGCAAATTAATGTATTGATCCTTAACTAATCTATACACAATCCAGTCATTTAGATGCACCCATAAGAACTTGTGTATGAAATCTTTGAATGCTTCAAGAACAATTTGCGGGAACACAGTAGGCTTATTATTCAACCCAAATGGCATCACATTATACGCAAATGACCCCCATTCCATGGCAAAAGTGGTTTTAGACTTGTCTTCATCCGTGATTTGAATTTGGTGATACCTCGAAAACCCATATGTAAAAGTGTAGATTTCACAGCCAGCCATTCCTTCCAACACTTCCTTCATGAATGGTGTTGTGAACAGATAGATGAATAAATGGCCATTAAACCATACCTGAGTTTCCCTTAGGATCCATGGGTCTGCAGGAAGAAAATGTGACATATAATCGTACAGCTGCATTTTACCAAATGAATCATTGGGGTGTAAACTGGTAAAAAAGGGTCAAACAGGGTGCAATGACACAAACAGCCCCGCCAAGCATTTCGTCATGTCTGAGAGCTAGAAAAATCCAAAAACTATTCATCAATTTATAAGGGCAGGATGTTTTCCAAGAGTATTGTTAGGTTAAAGGTACCCTATGGTTAGTATCCCAGGGCTTAAAATTCCTATGCCTAAATCTGGAAAATTTTTAATGGGCCCAGATTCTTATGGTAATGCAATGGGCAAGCCTGAGTTTTAGCCTGAACTATTGTCCCTCCATCTGAACCTGGATCATCGTCTTATGTTTGCAATGTACCTCACTTGTCTGTTACGATAAAGTCCACTATGGTTTATATGTTGCGTAATTGGTTTGCCATAGTTTTGGGGTGCTTTTTACAATAGAAAAAAGTTATGTGAAACTTGTTACAATTGAAGACTCAAACCAGTATAGTAATTAGGCTCTCAATCTAATATGTTTGTATATAAACGAACTTGGGTGCTCTGTTTTTAGTATTACATATTATTGGGGTTATTTGCATTTCTCTGTTTAGATTTTATTCTTCCCAGCTGGAAACTTTTTGATTTATTTCTTTAGTGAATATAGAGGTTGGTGATATACTGTTTTGATAATTTTGGGTTTCGTCCTTGTGCATGCATTGACACCTTATTAAAAATTAGTTGAACCCTGCAATTTATGCAACCTAAAAACCAACTATGAACTATTGGAGAATGCATCTGCCGTCAACGCTTTGGGATACATGGCATTTATAGACAATGTAAGAATGGAAGAGGAAGTATATTCATTTGAGAAAATGACCTACCAAGGCAGTTTCCGATTAATAGACACCAAAGATTTGATATAATTCATTTTTGTAGATTTGCTTTCATTTTGACCGCAATATTAATCACAGCACATGGACTATTGGATGCAACATTAACATAATTAACCAGAGAAAGGCATCTAATTCAAATGCTGAAGACAAATTGCACTACTTGCTGAAATTGTCTTCTCTCTTGAAACTTGGTGGTGCCAATATCTGATTTCGTGGGACTATGTAATGTCCCCAAATGGGACAATTCAACCAAAGTTAGGGTTTTCTGCCAAACCCTAAAAATCTGGAAAATCACCTTGAAAATTCCAGCAAACCCTAGCTGGAAAATTCTTCCACAAATACACCAAACCCTTGCCCAAACCCTTAGTGCTAAGGTTTATTAAAACAAAGATAAATCACAGCTTATATTTTATTCCATTATCATCATATAAAATATATAAAAATTGCCAAATATTCCAGAGTTAAGATGCAGCAACAAATACCTCTGTTGTGGCCCAATATTGATGTCAATCAATTATAATATTATGGAATAATATTATCAAATTAATTCTGAATATTCTGAGTTAAATCACAGCCCAAAATGGTCCTAAATTCCTTCCTTAGCAAATCGCCTAAGGGGGAAAAATATAATAAATGCAAACTCCATGCAGCCCTAAGAATTAGGGGTCTTCAAGCATCAGAACTCCAACGCAGCGCTTCATAAAAGGGGTCTTCACTATTCCAGCAACTCGTCACCCTCAAGATGACCTCGAATCAGCTCCAAACTCTTCCCAAGCAAATCGCTAGGTTTGCAAACCCACGTCCAGCTTATCCAAGTGATTCGCTGCCCTAGGAGAGGGCTCAATCCACAGAAAATCTGAATATTTAGTGCAAATACAACACCTGAAAATGGCACTGCCCTGAGTAGGATGGAAGGTTTCTGTCTCCACACCCTTGTGCTCTTGAAGGTTTTTGTCTTCAAGCCACCAATTGAAGCGTTACATGCTTAGACATAAATTTCATATTCTAAATTGCATACCTTCAGGTGGAACCCTCCTTTGCTTTTTATAAGGAATGCTCCAAAAGGAATACCCAAGATAGGAGGGAAAACTTCCTTTTCAAATATTAAAAAGAGCATCCTTATCATTCTTACTTTAGAGTTTAGACCTTAGGCACCCAGCACCCATGACCCTCAAATAGCCCCAAATTAAGGGAGAATTAGAACAATAAAGCACCTTCTTATCACCTTCTTATCAATTACTCTTAAGGGTCCTCAAGTGTTCCCCTTTCCTTTCTTTTCCTTTAGCCTTTTGGGAACAACTTAAGGCCAAAGCTCTCATGTGTGCTTATATCAAAAAGGGGGACACGACAGACTAATATGCTAATCTTTCCATGTGCATTTATGTGTTTGAATTTTGAACAATGCTGCTTCTCTACTCTCTTGAAAGTTAGTGGTGCCAATCTTTTATTTTGTGAGAAAAACATACTACACTTTCCACATGTATTTATGTGTTTGAACCTAAGTTGCTGCATTTGGCAAATTGTATTTGAGAAAAATCGAAATTCGTTGAATAGTAAACAGGCCCTAAAAAATCGTTGAAATTCACAAATAGATTCATAGATAGAAAGGGAAATCAAATCAGAAAATGTAACCAAAAAAACTGTTTTAAAAATCATTTTTTATTCGCACTGCTCTTTCCATTTAGTTTTTTCTGATCACTCTTTGCTATTTAGTTGTTTGTTGGTGTCGTGGAAAAGCTGTGAGGTGAAGTTGTGAGGTGGAGAGGTTGTGAAGAACCTGCAGAAACCTCACGAAGCAGCGAAGAAGTGCTGTGAAGCAGCAAAGAAGTGCCGTTTAACTTCATTGTGTTTTAACTTATAGTATTATTCTTAGATTTAGGTTATGATTGTATAAAGTTATAAAATTACAAGGGCTTTTAATTTTTTTTTTAAAGATTTATAGTTTTAGGTTTTTATTCTATAATGATAGTTTACTAAATATATGTTGAATAGTTTATTTGAAAAATTATTTTTAATAATTTAAAATTTGTTATATATATATTTGTTTTCAAAAAATATATAAGTATTTAATTGGATAGATTTAGATTATATTATTTAGTTTAAATTTATTTATTTAGTTAAAAGTAAATTTTTATAATTTTATTTTATAGTTTTATCTTTCTAAAAAAAATTATAGGATTTTATTTTATAGATTTAGTTTTGTAGATTTGGAATTCAGGTTTATTTTTTATGTATTTCTTTTAGTTGAATTCAATCACAAATGTTATGGCTGGTTTTTTTAGCAATGATTTTTTTACGAATTTGAACACAAATTCGAATGCGGCAACTTAGGTTTGAACTATGCAGCTTATCATCTGGGTCAGTCAGTAGAGAAGACTGATATATCAGTTTTCATTTTCTGTAAGCTTCAAAACAGTGTGGGATTCATTAGTAAAAAAATCTTAAATTCTCTCTCGTTCTACACTTCAAAATTTCATACCACTTTACTTTTTGACATTTTGTTGAATGAGAAAATAATCATCTAATTTGCGTATAATTCAGGTCCAGAGAACCAAAAAAGTCTCATCAAATAAGTTGTGAGCACCTACTCTGGCCTCTAAGGAGTTGCCTTTTCTCCATACGTGTGAATCTGTGATATTTGAGATGCATTTTAACCTTTTGAGTTTAATGACTTTAGCTCATTAGATTATGATTCGAGTTTCTAAATTCATGCTAACCTTTGTAAATGCTCAACAACTCTTGAACATTGTTTATAGGCTGGGGAGAAGGCAGTCACCTGTGGCGTAGCAATGGTACCTGGAATTGAGGAATTAGCATTCATAAAGGAGCTACATTTAAGGTAAGAATTGCATCATCACAAAATGGTAGCTGTGAGTGTAAGCATTTCATGTGCAATAATAATAAAAATGTATTTGTAACTGAAAGTGAAATTTGTTCTTTAAATAGAACTGTTGAAGAGCTTGGAGTCGACCAGTTAACTATATCAGGTGAGAATTGCACTTTTTTTACTGACGGAATTTGACTGTCCTTGCAAGACTAATTAATGCTATTACAACTAGACTACATTCTCTTGTCAAATTACAGCTTATAAAATGAAACAGTGTCCATGGTAGAAGCTTAATGTTATAATTTAAAAAAAATAAGCATGAGAACAATAGCATAATGCCAAAGCTATGGTGATGCTGTGCTTGGTGACTTTTTTATCCGATTAACTGTATCATCTATTGTACACCTATTCTTTTGAGTTTTTCTAAGTTTTAGGTGAAAACTTCTGCTAGAGGAAATTCAGCATCACAAGGATTGGCCTCTTAAGGGTGTTCTTGATTAGGAAACAACTTTGTTATAGAAAAATGAATTCTTTATGTTTTAATAAGATTGAACGAGATATTTGTTTTTCTATCCTATCATGCCAACCATTGTATTCAATTTCTTATTAAGTATGCAGCTAATTATGAGTTGCTGGTTTGGTTTTTGATAGTTGAAGCTGCATGGTCCTGCTGCTATCTAATATATTTGTCGTGTTTTAAAGAAGAAAATTTTTGGTTTCTTTGCACCATTCTATTACCCTCTTGTATTGGGGACTATTAGAGTCTCATACTCATGCTCCTTGTTGTGGGACTTTCTCATCGAACAATTGCATTTTTTGTTATAAATTTATAATTTGAGGACTAGTTCATGCTCCTTGTTGTGGGCCTTTCTCATCGAACAATTGCATTTTTTGTTATAAATTTATAATTTGAGGACTAGTTCATGCTCCTTGTTGTGGGCCTTTCTCATCGAACAATTGCTTTTTTAGTTATAAATGTATAATTTGAGGATTAGTATTGCTTAGGATCAATGTCAATGAGCCCCATTGGTGATCGTCTTCAATGTTTGCATAGATGTGTTTGTGAATTCCTCATTCTCACTTGCATCTAAAACTTCTGATCTTGTTTCAGAGCCTCTGTCATTATCTGCTTGTAGCCTTTGCAGGTATCTGCTCCTTTGGATGCAAATTGATATTTCTACTGCAGTTGTCTGAAACTTTGGCATAAATTGCACACTCTGCAAGACAATAAGGGATTTGCAAGTCCAAGAGTGACCGCTGTAACATTTCAATGTTTTGCATGTTTAGCGTCTGTCATGGACCTAGATACATCCACAACCTCATTTTTGTATTACTGTTGGGGTTAAACATTCATTTTTTTCTACATTGCAGGGGTACGCCCTCCCCCTCGGCGCCTCCTGTTCGGAGATGCCTTCGGCACGGGGACGTCTCGGGTACTCTTGGAAGCGTCACGGAGATGTCCGTGGACGTACCGGAAACGTCTGGCATGGCCACGGACGCCTCCGGGAGTACCCGGGACGTCTCCGAGTGTGCCCGAGGGATTCCGGCAGAAAAATGGCGAATTTTTTTAAAAAAAAAAACCTCAGAAAATCCTTAAAAAAAAAACCCTAAAAACTAAGCAACCCTAAATGTAAATCCAGTCCAAACCCAACAGTATATAAATAAAATAAACATTTAAGTATAAGTTTACATGTTTCTTGTACTTTAAGTTATATTTTATTTATATACTTTCAAGATGTTTGAGAGGGGTTTCGGACTGCTAGGAGCTATAATGCAAATTCTAGGTTTTGGAGGATCCTATCATATTTCAAGAGTTAGTCAGAATCCAGGGTTTTAGGGTTTCAAACTTAGCTATATTTCAGGGTTTCAAGATTTCAAGGCGACATCATAGGAGGTATGAAGGCTGCATGAAGGGATGTATGCGTGATAGAATAGTATGAGAATATCTCTCGCAAAGTGCCACAAGCCGATCCCACCCCATTCCCTGTGCACCCCTTAAGGCATGCACTCGTGAGATTCAATGCACCGATGAGCCCTTGTGAGAGAAAGTGTCAGTAAATGATAAAGTTGAAAAATAATGGGAGTGGCATTCATGATTTTGTGGACAATCGAGATGATTTATTCTAGATTTGAATGTACATCTTGTCTTTGAAGTAATGAATGAATGAATATTATATATTTTAAAGTGTTTTATCATTTATAAACAAATATTTTCACACTATGTAGTTTCAAGTGTTTTACTAAAAAAATGAGTAAAATATATATATATATATACACACACACACACACACAGACATACCCATGACATATCCAAATCAAGGTTTTTGAAAAATGACGTACCCGCGTACCCGAGACGTCCCCGTATTCGTACCCGTACCTGTACCCAAACAACATAGATTTTTTTGGATACTCTATTCTCCGAAACAGCCATGGTGGGTCTACATAACAAGAAAGGCACTATAGGAAATCATCAATGAACACACTAGTAGGCAAACTGCACAAGATAACTAGAATCAAAACCTATGTTACTAGAAATGGGAAACACAATGAGCAAAAAATGGGGGTCGAAAGGTTTTCAGGATAAGAAACTGTTTAAGGTTTTTACATTTTTTAATGTATATATGCAAGAAGTATTGAACATTAAGCATCACCAGACAAAAAATTAACAAATTATTCATACTTTATGTTTTTACATTCAAATGCCATCTACATCAAAGTCTTCATTCTTTTCATCCTACCTGAGCCATATCGTGTATCTGTACCTCAAAACTCTGGTCATCAACGAATGCAATTAATACTTACGATGATTTATTTTCTATCATATGCCCAAGATGGGAAAACATGAGATTGCTAATATTATTCCTACTAAACTGCCCGACTCCAGAAACTTCTGAATAGGCTGAAAGAGGGTAATTTTAACCATTCTTTTGGCGAATTTCTACATTTTTCTTAACCTACGAGTTAGCTGTTTCTTTCCAAGACGAGAATAGTTCACAATTGCTCACAATGAGATTATATTAATTGCCATAGTCGTGGTAGACAAAAAAGTTCAAGTGATATATTGAAGTTGCTAAATTTATCTTTTTTAAATAACTTCATCCATTTTTGAATTTCATGAGAAAAACTTTTTCTACACAGTCAATGGCATTGGTCAATGTGTCTATTCCTAATTGATCCTTCTTTAGAGTTAAAACATAACTTTATGGCAAGACCTAACTTTTAATTTATTGACCTAAAGGTTAATTTAGATTGACATTTTCCTTACTACTCTATGCATTTGATAATCTATAAACTACCAAGAGCCCAAAACAATGCCCCTATCCCTTTTGCATTAAATAATTAGGGTTCATGGCTAAGACTTAATATTGAATAGCATTACTTATTTTATATGGTCTGAAGTATTTAAATTCTATACTATTGAACACATTTTTTAAAAGAAAATCCTATGTCTTGTACAAATGTCTGTTTTGAATTTTAGGCGTAACCTTTTTTCTGAACTTTATGAGCTGTGCTACTATGCCTATAGATCATTAGTGATAATTTTAAGGAACCCACATTTTTATAAGTCAAGAAACTCTTGTGAATCTTTCTCAATACTAGATTCTTAAATTAGCATTAATATAAAAATATGCTATTTCGAGAATTGAACATCGTAGTTTGTATGTGACTAAAGAGAGATGGTTGGCTACACAAACGAGCGGATAAATGTCAAGGTCTGGGCAAAGGTGAGAAAAGATACGATAGATTAGTGGCTCATCAGGGCAGCAAAACAAAAGAACGATTGGCTGATGGTAACAAAAGAGAAATGGGCGGAAAAACAAAAGAAAGACTGTAGATGAAAGGTTCCATAAGGTTGCCAACATAGGGCACTTATTTCTATTCCTCGTAATTGCAGAATTCGTCATCAAGATCCCTCCGATTGGCAAAGGGCCTTTAGATACCCGGCTAACGCGATCGAGGGAATTTATGCTCTTTAGCTTTAAGTTGATGGATAACAAAAACCTTTACTTTCACTCTCCCTCCTCGTCTTATTGAATGAGTTCCCCAACCTCTTGAAGTTGGTCGAGTGCCTAGAGCTCGACATCAGTTGAGTCCCTCATCTTCTTGGGCACCTCAACTTTTCCCCCTTGATCTAGGGGGATCTAGGTCACTAGATCTTACCGTAGTTTTCTGCTGTTGTATATTGAGCTCTGTGCTAATGTTAGCAACCTTCCACAACCACGTGCCAATTTGTAAGATCTAACTCTACTTTTGCGTTACCGCACAACACCTATCGTGTCAGTATTGTAGACCACAACTCATCAGTAACGATAGTTAGTTATGCCACAATATTCACCTCTTATTAAGTGGTTGTTACCAACTCTTGTACAGTTCAATCGACGCTTCATCTCCCTCCATTTTATATTAATGTACACTTCCATTCTTTTTAGCTGGTTACATAGACAAGAATAAAGTTAAGGAGTACATAAACCCCAGGTATTTGATCACTCAGATATTGTACATACTTTAGCATAATAAAGCTTTGCTATTACAGTTCTACATTGGCTCACTTCTTTTCTTTCCTTGTTCTTTAACGCATTGCACCTTCATATCCTCTATCATTCATAATTCGCTTCCACTCATAACCCTTTTAAATTCGTTTAAATAGGTTGTCCATTGTGTCTCCTACGCCCCAAATCAATGGTATAAAGAGCATTCACTCTTCATATCATTTTTGAGTGGTATCGTGGTGTATTTGAACTTTGTCCCTGTTTGTATGCCCACTCATACGAGGTTTGATTACAAGAAGTTAGGGTTTGAGACTCGTGACCCTTCGTCGTGCCTTCCTTCACGTCCTCAAATGGGAGACAAATTTTCATCAATGCCAACTTTAGAAATGTTCTAGAAGATAATAGAAGATGCATTGCAAAGACAACGAGAAGATTTGGAAGAACGTCATGCACGTGAAATATTGTTGATTATTTCTCGTTACTTCCGGAGCAACAAACTCTAAAGCAACGAACTCCTTCTGACACGTCTCATTCTCATTTACCGTTTGGTGGTCAAACGCCATACAAGGTACAAGTCAATTTAGACATTGCTATGTTTGAAGGCAAAATAGATACAAACGCACTAGATAATTGGCTTAACCTAATTTGTTCATATTACACAGTTCATCATTTCTCTGACTGAGAAAAGATTACATTTGCTTGTCTGAAAGTTTCTTTAACAGTAAAGAAATGGTGGGAAAACTACTGCATTGCACATGAAAATCATGAAGATGAAGATAACTTAGACACATCTGTAGACACATGGAATGGTTTTGTAGAAGCATTCAAAGAAACCTATTATCCTAGTGGCAACTATGATGATCAATACATCAGGTTCTCTTAGTTGTGCCAAGTCCAAGAACAATCTGTTCAACAATACACAAATACCTTTCATACTTTGGTGTCCAAACTTGGGATTCAAGATTCAGAACAAAACCTTGTTTTGAAGTATCGGTCGTGCTTGAGACCACATATCCATTTAGATATGGATTTCTTATAGATCTCTTCAATCGGAGAAGCCTCCATATTTTCTTGTAAGTTTGAAGCAAAGGCCAAGGCCAAGACTAATAAGATTCTAAGTCTCAAACCAAGTAGCAATCTAAATCTTCTTAGTAGATTTGCAAACCAGGGAATAGCTCCAAGCATTCTCTACAAAAAAAGCAACAATCATCAAATGATCAGAATAAATAGTCCAAAACTTGCAAGTGGTGTTCAGTTCACAACTCCAACAATGATTTCAATGAAGAGCGTCCCACTAGGAAGACTCTACTTGCATAGCTTGAAGCAACATGTACAAACACTATATCATTGGAGAAAGGTAAGCAAATCATGGAATTTGAACCTTATGCCATGGTGGGTACCACAAACATCTCTACTACCCCAACTGAAACAGAGGAATCAAAAAGATTTTTCCATTCTTAAATGTGGATCAATGCTCAACTAATACACTTCATTGTTGACAATCGAAGTCAAAAGAACGTAACTTGTTGACACCTCACCCATTTTCATCATTGACAATGGAAGTCAAAAGAACTTGATTTCTCTTGAAGCAATTCACAGATTGAACTTGCCATTGATGCCTTACCCACAACCCTCTATTGGATGGTTCAATGCGGGATCTGAGAAACACATCACTTAACAATGTCAATCGGTGTATGACATCAAGCCTTTTCAAGATATAGTCCTTTGCAATGTAGCTCCATTAGAGGCATGTGATGTTTTACTTGGTCAACCTTATCTTTACCATTGACATGCAGTTTGAGGCAAATCCTAGAAATGTTGTCATATATGTTGGTGATAAGAGATACCGCATTCGGGAAGTAGTTCGTAAGCTATCACTCATTAGTGCCAAACAATGTAAGAAGCTAGTCACGTTTAGTAAGAAGTTTGTGCTTTTGATGGTAAGATCTGAAGATAAGAATGTCCTTGCAACACCAATCCATATTGCAGTTCCTCTAGCAGTAGCAATATAAACCTTAGAGTTGAACCACAAGTTGGAAGCATACAAGGATATCTTTCAATCACCAAAGTGCCTACTACTGTGTGGTGAAGCACACTATTGATTTGATTGTAGGACTACCTCTACCTAATGTTTCGTTATACCGTAGATCATTTTTGGAGAATGTAGAAATCAAGCGACATATCTATGAACTCGTGGACAAAGGACATATCAGGCTCAACTCATCGCCTTGCGGCAACCCCATTGAGGTTATGTCAAAGGAGGACAACACATGAATGTTGTGCATTAATTATAGAGCTCTCAACAAGATCATAGTGTAGAACTACTATACTTTTTCAAGGATTGAGGGTTTGCTGGACAAGCCTTGTGGTGCAAAATACTTCACTAAAATCGATCTTAAGTCGGGGTATCATCAGATTCTTGTTGAACCTATAGATGTATGGAAGAGAGCCTTCAAGGCTAAAAAAGGTTTATTTGAATGGTTAGTCATGCCCTTTGGATTGACTAACACGCGAGCGACATTCATGCAAATGAGTGACATTCTCAGGGCATTCACTACTTCATTTGTTGTAGTCTATCTTGATGACGTCCTAATCCTTAGCAAAGGATGGATGAACATCTGTGCCATATAGAGCAAGTGTTTAACACTTTGCAGAAACACAAGTTTTATACAAATATGGAAAAATGTTCATTTTATATGCGGGAGATACAATATCTACGATACATAGTAGATGCACAAGGAGTGTATGTGGAGCCAACTAAGATTCAAGTCATCTAGGAATGGCCACAGTGAAAGAATCTCACAGAGCTTTGCAGTTAATTGGGATTAGCAAATTTCTATAGAGGGTTTGTATTTGGTTTTTCTCATGTGACTTGGTCTTTGAACCAAGTTCCAAAGGTGGTGCTAAAGAAAAGTTCATCTGGGAAGTCGCACAAGAGAAAGCATTTGAAGAATTGAAATGTAGACTCTATTTCGCACCAATACTTTCGTTAGGATATTTTCAACAACCATATGAGCTTGAGACACACACCTCTGACTTCACATTTGGAGCAGTCCTCACTCAAGATGGTCACTTGATTGCTTACCATAGTGAAATGTTAACCACACCGGTAAGAAACTACCCAACCTATGATTGTGAGCTTTATGATATTGTTCACACATATAAGCATTGGAAGCATTATATCTTGGGCAATGAGATTATGATCTATGCAGATCACAAGTTGCAACAAGAGTGGCATCAAAAATGGCCTTATTGTTAGTAGTTCCATCTGAACATCAAGCATAAGAAGGGAAGTGCAAATCTATTTGCAAATTATTTGATATGTTCGCTTGTTCAAGCTCTCCTTTCCGTACTTGATGCATGTGGACACAAAGTTAGCGCACGATCAAAATTGTAGCCATCTGACATGGATTTTGTAGATATTTAGCAGGATTTGCTTTGTAGTAATTCAATTCCAGATTTCTACTTGCAAGATGGACTCCTATATCACCATGGGGAATTGTACGTTTCGTATGAGGCAGAGAGACATAAACTAATATGGGAGGCTCATTTTAGTAGAGTTGCAGGACATTTTGGAGTTGAAAAGACTCTTGCGGTGTTGCAAAAGTATTTCATTTGGCCACATCTCAGGTCTGATGTATCCAAATATATCAAGTCTTGTACCGCATGTGCAATTGCCAAGCCGGTTAACAAGAAGCAAGGTTTGTATACATATCTACCGGTTCCATTGAGATTGTGGGAATCCGTTTCCATGAATTTTCTCTTAGGCTACCCTACTACCAATCATGGTAATGATTGCGTTTATGTAGTAGTTAATAGATTCTCAAAGATGGCAATTCTCATACCTTGTAAGAAAGCAATATCAGCTTTGGAAACAACTCAACTGTACTTTAAACATGTTTGGATTCACTTTGGAATCCCAAAAACAATTCTACCTAATAGAGATACAAGGTTCCTGAGCAATTTTTGGAAAGCGCTTTGGTTTATGCTAGACACGAACAAATCTACTGCCTTTCATCAACAGACTGATGGACAAAAGCAAGTGGTATATAGGATGTTAGTGCAACTTCTGAGTGTGTACAATTCAAAGAAGCAACACACTTGGGATGAAAGCCTACCTTTTATTCAACACAACTACAACAAAGCTCTGCGCAACTCTATCGCACATAGTCCTTTTCAGGTCTGCTTGAGTTTCCAACCTTTGGCACACATTGATGTTGGTTATCCTATTCCGCCATCAACAATGGCAACTCCTCCAACTCAAAATAAAGTTGAGAAAGTTGTTCAGTTCATTGAGCACATTCAACACATTCAACAAGTGCAAATCATTCTGCAATAGGCTTATGCAAAATACAAGTAATGCCATGACAAGCATTGGACATTGCACATCTTCCAGGGTGGTGATCGAGTCTGGCTACATCTACACAAGGAAAGACTGACATGACCTTATCGCGAGTTTTGTCCACTTCGGTACGAGCCCTATACCATCACCAAGCAAGTAGGAGAGAACACTTTCGAGCTCAATCTTCCATCTTACCTTGGGTTGCATCCAATCTTCAACGCAAAACTCTTGCGCCATTACTTTCCACCTCTGTGGGATACCTCAAAGATTGCAAAGACTCTTCAATAGACATAGATCAATCTAGATTGCAGCATCCAAACATAATCAGATCTAGTCATTGATGCTTGGGTAAAACAGACATGTTGGCAAGATATCCCTCACTTCTAGATCGTCAAAGCAAGTCAAGTGCCTTCCTAGGGAAAATGTTTTATAGAAGTGTATGTTGCCAATTTGTTTCCACATCTCTTATTGCAACTACATGCAATGGGGACCATTGCTTATCAAGGAGGGGCGATTGATGTAGGAAGATCTAGGTCACTAGATCTTATTGTAGTTTACTGTTGCATATCTAGCTTCGAGCTAACGTCAACAACACCGACATTATGTTCCACACCTACATGCCAGTTTGTAAGATTTGACTCTACTTCTGCGTTACCACACAACTCCTGCAATGTCAGTACTATAGACCACATATTGTCAATAACGGCAATGAGTGATGTCACAGCATTCATCGGTTATGATGCTGTTGTTACCAACTCTTGTTATGGTTCAACCAACGCTGCATCTCCCTTCATTGTATATTAATGTACACTTCCATACTTTATTGTTGGTTACATAGACTAATGAAGTTAGGGAGTACATAGACACCAAACATTTGATATCTCAGATGTTGTATAAATCTTAAGCATAATAAAGCTTTGCTATTACAGTTCTACATTGACTCACTTCTTCTTATCTTTCCTTGTTCTTTAATGCATTGCACCTTCATATCCCATGTCATTCTTAATTCGCTTCCATTCATAACCCTCTTAAATCTGTTTAAGTAGGTGGTCCATCGGGTCTCCTCTTGGGCCCTAGATCACCCCTTCTCGTCCTCGTCTAATCGGACGAGTTCCTCAATCTACTTGACTTCCTTGATCTCTCGAACTTTGATGAGTTCCTAAATGCCCTCACAATAGTGGAATTCCCTATCCTCTCGATTGAGTGCCTTAAAAGTCGAGAACAAAAAAGCCCCCAACTTTCGCATCCTATTAATCATGAAATATGCGGCATTCTATTATTTTTGTCTAGTGAAAAGAAAGAAAAGAGATGGATTCATTTGACCAAATAAAGATGGAAGAATTAGCAGTAGCATAATTGTTCTATCTTGCTCTGTTATGATACTCAGCCAAATTGTATTGTTGTGTTAGAAGAAGGCTAGCCATATATTTTCATTGAAAATTAAACAAGGATTGTAGAAGATATCAATAGTTTTCCATTCCTAATCTCTCTCTTGCATGGGATCAATTTCCCCTTTTATTTCCTTAAGATTTTATATGTTTTCTATAGAAAGTCTACAAATTATCAAAGAAAAATAGTTTCATGCAAGCTGAGCGAATCTTCATTTTCAAATGTTTTCAAATAGGGTATCCTAGAATTCCTTTGGAGTAGAGGGGGTGCGTCTCATTGACTTTCAATGACCAAAGTCGTGCTTTATCCCTTTTGACCACTTTTTGTTTACTTTTTGACCTGGAGGATTGTCGACGCTATTAAGTACAAAATTCTTTCCTTCCAAGGTAAAATAAATGATATACATATTTTTTTAAATACATTACAAAAGTGCCTAATTATTTGAAACTTTGAGCCATTGCACCTCAATGCATTATTTGTGCCCCCTAGAGGAATGGAGTATGTAGAAGAATCTGGGAAATAATCACCCATGGGGAGTTTAATGATATGCCACTTCTCTTTTGTCAGACAATGGAGGTTCCATTTGCAATAATGAATTAGAATTTGGATACAGGATAGGCAATGTGTTTTTTAGGTTTGTTGTCAATTTCTTATCAATAAAATTATCGTTCACTGCGTCTACCTTTGTCTTTTTGATGTCTCTTTCCATGTTAACAGTTCAGGGGGTGGTAATTCCTACCAAGGCATGGAGTGAGATGGCTGGGTTATCGTCTTCTATCAATTTTTTTTGGCAATTGTTTGGATCCTCTTTCTTTTGTTCCTCATCCTTGGGTTTGTCAATGAATGAGTTTTAAATAATTATGAGATGCTTCTCTGCGCACATATGACCCTTGTGCCATTTGCTATTGCAATTATTGCACAAACCTTTAGCTCGCTACTACTTGTTGCTGTGATGCTAGACAGGTAATTTGTGTAGGTGTAGTTATTTTGGTTGCACCCTTGTCCTTTACAGAACTTGTAGCTATCTGCATTCTTCATCTCAATGTTCTTGGCCATCTAGATTCCATCCTCTATGGTTGTTGGCTTGTGGAACTTGAATTCATGTTGGATTACATCACACAATCAACTAATGTGTAGTTTGTAGGTCATCATCCATCTCGGTAGACCTTTGTGGACAATATTTGGTGTTTGAAATTATAGTCCACTACTGATATTGTTTATGGAGATTGGTTAGCTAAACGAAGCAGTCCCTGGTTATGTGTTTTCAAATTGAGCCACTAAATCTTGATAGAATTTGTTCCATGTGGATGGTTTCTGTTTCATTCATCTGTTAAGAACTCATTGGTAGCATTGATATTGATCTGATTCCAAATAGAATGAGGTGAATGCCATTAAATTGCCCCAAGGGATTTGTGGAAGTGTGAAGTATCGTTCCATTAAGTTGATCCGTGATGTTACATCATTAGGATCAACCTTCAAAGGTTGATCATTGGGAGATCAAAAATGAGGGTTTTGGCCCAAGATTTGGTCCAATCCCTGAAGGCATGAATTGATGCCACTGGATGAATGGGTGGGGCCTTGTAACATTTTTTTGTAAAACTCTGAACATTTTAAGGATGATTGCACCTAACTAATTCTTGATGCCAGACATCTCTCCTTATATCTTGTGCTATGGTGGACCATTTTGATTTGTGCAGAGTTGCCATATTGTTCCCTAACCATTGTCTAGTTATGTGCTAAGGTAACTTTGAAATTGTCTTGAAACTCATTCATGGTTAGCTTTGCTTGACTTTGCATATTCAATGTCTTCCCAATACTTGAATGCTGTTGTTCCTTCTCTAATGGTCTTCATTTTCAAGGGATCATTTATGGTTGATGTAATCATACCCTTCTATGGCATCTTCTCATCCACTTTCCTATGCTTCCCTCTAACACCATCTATGGCTCTAGGGTTAGTACACTCAAATCAAGTGTATCCTTTACCAACACAACAACCCAACATAAATGGAAATTTATCACATGTTTGGAATTTATAGAATGCGGACAGTAAGTAAAATGCAAGCAAAGCTTACCCATTGGAAAAGTGAGTGGCTTTCTTTAGTGGGAAGAATACATTTGATACAAGCTGTTTTGCAAGCAATGCCAGTCTACCTTTTAACATTCACGCCAATTCCATGAGAAGTGGAAAAAGAGCTGATAAACATCCGGAGCAATTTCCCATGGAGAGGAGTTGAATAAAAGTATAAGCATCTGCTAACTAATAAGATGGACAAAATCAACTTTTATGAAATCTATTTGAATGCAGTTATGTGTATTGTTTATTTTTTGATGTTTCGGTTCTAAATTTTAGATGCATAAGCACCTGCTAATAAGTTGGAAAAAATCACTTATATGAAATCTGTTTGGATGTGGCTGTGCTTATCCTTTATTTATTTACGTTTTGGTTCTAAATTTTAGACTCCATTTATAAATGTTAGATCCCATTTCAAGGATATTTGGATCAATGGTAGGCTAAGTAACCACATTCGAATTCGTGTTCTATTCGAATTCGCGGAGGATAAAATTCGGAAAAAAATCATTGTTAAAAAATCTGAGATAAAATCATGATTAAATTCGGCTAAAAGAAATAATATAAAATAATAATTTAATTTTTTTAAATAAAAATTAAACTAAATTTTGAATAAATATCTTTAACCTCAATATCAAAAAAATTAAAACCTAAACTATGCATTATTATATAAAGTTATTCATTTATAACTTTATATATATTAATATAATAATCTAATATTAAAACCTATTTGACCCGAAAATATTTCCTCCTACAATAAAGTTTAATTGAGACAGTTCTTCGCGTACTTGAAAATATATATAACTTTATATATATTAATCTAATAATATAAAATGAAAACCTAAAATTAAGGACTTGTCTCTGTTCTTCGTAGTTTGTCAGCGACCCGACTGTTGTCTTTGCTTCGACTGTTAGTGTGTGGATGTGGAGTTGTCTTGGTTTGGCACAAGTTTGCAGTTTGTGTGGACGCACATGCACTCACACAGTGGACTTTGGAGTTGTGAATGCAGACTGGTCATTGTAGTCACGAAATACATGAGAAACTTAGGATAGTCACTGAAATTGTGGACATGTTTAGGGCTTTGCCTCAACACAATAGAGAAACGGCGACAGGGTTCATTTGCACAGTCTTCACCGACAGATGATGATGGGAAACAAAACGAAAAATTAACCCTAAAAATCATGAATCTCAAAAAACCTAAATGAATTTTATCACACTTTTTTTAATTAAATCTGTACAAATTTAATTACAAATTTGATAGTGTTTGTTGAAATTTGGCGAATTTCGAATTCTGCAATAAAATTTGTGAATACAGTTACTCAGATGATAGTTATGTGGATTGCTTTAACCCTTTTATAGAAAATTTATGATTTATAGATGATGTTAGATATTGAGTCAACAATATCACTAGACATTATTGCTTTCACCCATTTATAAAAAATTATGATCATTGGTGATTTTAGATTGATGTTAGATACCGAGTCTGCCATATCACTAGACATTCTTGCTTTCACCCTTCTATAAAAAATTATGATTTATTGGTGATTTTAGATGCTGAGTCAGCCATATCACTAGACATTCTTTTAATTATTATTAATTATGTTAGAAACCTAAATGACCGTTACCTAAAACAATCTCTTTTTTAACTCTCTTTGGTAAGGTTTATGTTATTAAATAATATCCTTAGTCTTTACTTAGGCTATGGATAAATGGTTTCCAGGTGTTGCTTATGTTCCAACCATTATCATTAAGTAATGTACCTAAGCCCATAGCAAGGAGACACAAAAAGAAGTGCCTTGAAGCCACATGTTTCAGCCATTGTCAAACAAATCAAAATAGGAATCATGCTATAAAAATAGAAAATGACCAGACAGGTGGAAAATGGACAGGGATCAGAGCTGGAACAGCAATCCTTCACGACTTTTAAGCTTGATCAATAGCAACAAGCTTTGCGGGAAAAGGGCCTCATATAAATTTTGGATTATGTCACAGCATTAGAGGAGGGAAATGGCACTTGCTGGAACAGATAAAATAAAAAGAATAAGAAGAAGATACTGGCAGCAAACAAGCAGCCTTCTGAAGGAGCTATCAAACAGACAAATATCAAAGCACCAGAACCAACCAAAAGGATTTGGCCTGGCACTGTGGAAGGGAAATGTACGGTATCTTCAGCTTATGCTGCCCTGAAAAATAAAAGAGCAATCACCAAGTAAAAAATGGAGTAGAATCTGACAAATGAAAACCTGCGAAAAAAATCAAAGTAAAAGATTTGGCCTACGATCCACGGAAACATTCTTATAACAGATAATTTGCAAAAGAAAGGATGGATAGGGTCTTCTAGATGCCCCAACTCTTAGGATACCGCAGAAACCATATGGCACTTTTTCCTTCATTACTCATATATGCCAAAGAGATATTGGAACTGATTGCACTTTCACTCGGATCTTAACCACCAAAGCTGGGTTTTGTCACTTCTATTATCTCTAGATGGACAAAACTCGGCTCATTCATGGAAATAATAAATATCCTTTAGCAATTAATTTTGGGGTTTGTATGCTGGAACATTTGGTTCAAAAGAACCACAAGATCTTTGTGAATAACATAAGTACGACCCAAGCTCTACTCCATATTATTCAAGCCCAGATCCACACAACACTAATCTACAACTCAATATCAACAAACAGATTTCAATCATCGGATCTGGAAGATCTTAAAATTTGCCAAATTTGGAACCTTCAGTACCACTAATAACTTTTTCATGTTTAGGGGAAAGGAAAGGACAAGTGGTACCCTCTCGCAACAAAATATTATTATCTAAACTTTGCTGGTGCTTCAAAAGGAAACCCTGGAGCAGCAGGAATTAGAGGGATTATATAAAATACAAGGGGCGAGCCATGGATAAGTTATTCACAAAATATTGGTACCCAGATTGATAATCATGCAAATCACATGGGTATGAGTCAAGGAATCCAGCTAGCAGTTGCTGCAAACACCACTCATTTCCATATAGAGGGAGACTTACAAATTATCTTTAACATGATAAAAGAAGGCACAAGCAATCAAACAAGAAACCTCCGTAGGAACCATGGACTCTATAAAATGCCATTGAACCATAGAAAATTTAGTAACAATCATTATTTGGAATTTTGGACAGAGTAGTTGACCTCCTTCCAAAGTCAACAATGTCAAGGAACCCAAGAAGTGATCTAACCATGTATTGTGGGGAGTAAAGTTTGGTTCTTACTAGTGAGAAATATGGCCTTCCTCAAGAAAGAACTAGAAAATACACATTTAAAATCGATCCAGGAGGATCCCCACATTTGAAACATGCAGATGGTCCCAAATTTTGTCGAAACTACCTGCACATCGTAGAGCTTGTCAAGAGCTTTCCGACACAATTTGAACGGCGTCAAACAGACATCGTATATAAAATATATGGCCCGCTGAAGTTTTGGGCAAACAGGGAAAAATAATACCCAATGTACATAGTGCTGAGTCAACAACTAACTGGACCTGTACGGATGTGCCAAGTGGACCAATTTACCTTGCCAAGTGGACCAATCACATGGTGACACGTGGCAGAGAGATTACATGGGTTGTTTTGGTTTTCGCCTCCAATCTTTGACAAGCGTACTTGTTTGCATGTGGGGCCCACATTGTTTGCCGGTTGGGGGCCCATCAACCTGTTGGGGTCCACTTTTTGTAAGGAGGGGGACCCTGCCGCCTATTTCAAATTACCATGGTGGCAAAATTGGATTAAATCCTTCATATTGCTTCGCCATGATACATGTGGGACAAACTTTCCTTTCTTTGTATAAAGACTAGCTACCAACCAATGTGGCTCCAACAACCTCCAACCTACTTGCTATGTGGCATACCTCCAAGCCACAACATGGAGTCATTCTACCAACCTCAAAGGTCAATGTATAAGCTGCCAAGCTCGAGCTCATAGCATATGTGGCCTTAAGACCGAATTACATGGCATAGAGAATGGTTTTAAACCATTGTTTGTTATTATCCCCACCATTGTGGTATATTTACATATAAAAATACACAAAAGTTATTCAAAACTGCTTAAGTGTGGAGTGGAGTCTTGACCCCATCACTTCCTTCACCTATTCTTAGGTCATGGCCATTCCACTACGCCCAGTTTTGGAAACCAACATGTAAGAAATAGAATTTATGCTTGATTTTTGGGTCATGCAAGGCAAAAACAAAGGCGTGGGAAGTGGGATTAGACCCAAGCACCTCCCATGACCCATTTTAGAGTCTTGGTCATTGAGCCATGTTTAATTTTGGTAAACGAAAAGCACAATTTTGTATTTATCTTTTGTTTTTTGGGATTAGAAGCTAAAACAAAGGCGCTTCTAAAAGGGGATTTGAACCCCTCCATCCTTGGAAAAAGGATAACGACCCAGCGAGTGGGCCAAAGAACTCCGAAACAATATAAAAGATGAATTATGGTATTTGAAAGGTAGGTTTAAGCCCTTGTAAGGAGAGATAAGTCCATCTAAAGAAGATTAGCCCTTTATAAAAGGAGAGTATAAACCATTTTGCCATTTTGTAAAGGAGAGAATAGCCCTTTTGTAACGGAGAGAGATTTTCAGCCCTTGTCAAGGAGAGGGAGATTTTTTTCTCTTTGCAAGGAGAGATAGCCCTTTGCAAGGAGAGAGAGTAAGCAAGTGTTAGTCCATTTACTGCAGAAAGAAGAAATTGCAAGGCTAAGAGCCTATTATAGAGCCTTCCTAGAGGACATCAAAGACTTGTGTGCAAATCGAGAGCCCCTTATTGGGAGAAATTGATTTAAGACCGTGTATTTTGCATCATTTTAATTGACCGGTTCATACTTGGTGAACCCAGAGACATAGTCCAATTTGGACGAACTCCGTTATCAATTCGGTTTGCATTGTTATGTCTTTGTATCATTTACTTGTTGTTGGTAATCAGTTTTAAATCTGATTTTTAATCATTTAAGCCAATTTTCACATTAAATTACGGAAGATTGAGAAAGTTGTCATAAGAATCCGAAATGGATGAATTAGTGAGTAGTTGCATTAACTAACCTTTTAGGATAAAAAATGAATGTGACAATCTCCAAAAGTAGAGTTAAATTTCCTAGGCTATACCACACTCATTGTAATTCCCACCTACCCTGATATTAAAATTTGCATTAAAACCTCTACCCTCCCCTTTTATTTACATCCTTAACCGTCACATTTTCCCCTGTTCCCTCCTAATCCCACAATTATTCATCATAAATAAGCCCTGACCAACTATTACCCCCTTTTCATGACAAGGAAAGTGCAAGAAAACAGTGATGCAATATTAATGTTACAGCAACTGGAGGAAAACACATTAAAGTCTTATCTGGCGCTCAGTGCAATTCATTTAATTTTGTCTATTCAATACATGTAGTCTCACACATGGGTGTCAGCATAACTATGCAAAATCAACAGCCAAAGAGAAGATATTACTATTCTCAGACCATATTCAACAAGGCATTTAAACACATGTTCGATTTGCGGTCTTATCACCGGATTGAGGCACTAGTACAACACCTTAGGTACTCGTGTGGCTTGTCAATCAACCATGGCAACAAGGAGAAGCCTTGGACTAAGACCTTTGTCTATAATTCAATCCATTCTGTTTCACAAGGGCAAATGCAACACAGTAACATCAAAACCTCTCTAAGTGTATCAAAGAAAAAAGAAAGGGAGTAAAGTGCAACTATTTCATATCAATCCATAGGCGAGGGAAAGCACAATAGGATCATAACGAACATAACACCTCTGGTACAGATATCTTAAATACATCTATCTGAAAAACACTGATACATATCAATCTTGAAGCGCCTATCTTAGATATGCCACAAAATCACATCGATTGATGACTCCCATTACCTTCTCCGCAAATTTGCCACTGACTGGTGACAAATGGCCTCAATCTAGCTGCACTCCTGTGTCAGGCTTAAAAAAATATTTATGGGGAAAAAATGGGCTCCAAATTCCATTAGGTACAAGATATTATGATTTTCTGATTGAATTCTCCAATCAAGAAGAAAAAACTTCCGTATGTGGTCAATGGATGTCAAATATAAGATTAACTGCCTTATGATGGTAACATTTAAGGTCAACTATTAATTGTTAACATCTCACGGACATTAAAGTCGACCACCACCCGGCTGCCATTGTAGGATGCCCATCACCGTAATTAAAATAAAGGACGAAGATAATTCTCTTCAGAAAATGGTACAATCCACAATGCAACACCATCAAGTATTCAACCATACTTTCCAAAAGGTATGCCCCCTATCACCTCAAAAAGCAAATCTGGTTGCAATTCACCCCAATTCAGGTCCTCTAAGGGCAAAGCTACCCTTTTTTACCTCAACCCTAGATGGATTCCTCTAAAGGGAGTACCGCAAGCTCAAGACGAGCCTCTGAATCTGCCTGAGGAGAAGTCTCTCTTTCCACCACCCTCTAGTCCTTTGATGCAAGTATTAAGGTTCTGTGTAGAAAACTTGGAGACCAAACACCCCACATACATTGCTTGATAAATGCATTTTCCACATGGTAGCTTGTTTTTAACCACAATAAAAGTGAATCGACACTATTAAAGACTTGTTATTCCGAGATGTTTCTTGCAAGTGGGCAGCATATACAATGCAGGATCCCTATGCCCCTTACGAAGCTTTCAAATCTTAAGCTACTTAGACAGTTGAGTTCGGGAACTGAAACCATACAGGTGGAGGAAAGACTGTTCTGATTTGTAGGCTAGTGGCACATACCATAACCACTATGTGAGCTTCAAAGGAAACCACAATGGAGCTAGGAGTTAACTCTAACTAAATTTGCAATGGATTCCAAAATCAGTAGGAAGTCCCGTAGTATTTAAAAACGTGGGTACCCATCGGGTACTCGCGGTATTTCGTTTTTCTATAGCCCCCTGGGTAGACGCCCAGTAAAATGTAGGCCGGTTACCAGGGCAAAATCTGCAGGTTTCATGGGTCAGTTATCCGCTGAAAACCACAGGTTTTGACCTGTTTATTGGTCAAAACCCAGCGACCCAAAAAAAATCGTGAAAACCTAAAACTGATTCATTTTTACTTTTTTTTTTCATTCCGTTGCCATTTGTCGTATTTGCCCTCTTTGTTGTTGAGACTTGAGATTGAGCTGAAGCGTGACACCGTGAGGAATTATACAGTGAGCTGAAGATTGATAAGTTCATTTTTATAAATTCTTGCTGCTTGGCAAAGCCAAAAACTATACCCGTGGGCTGTAACCTTGCGTCTAGTCAACCCTACGGGTTGTATTAAAACGCAGCTGGGCTTGTAAAAATAAAAAACGTTCATCTCTATTATCTAAGTTTACTGTCTTATTGTCTTAGATTGAGATATATATGAAATCTGGTAAACATTTATTTCTCCGGTGGTTATATTCTCGCCTATCCCAAAGTCTGGGTCTGCATTGTTCAAGCTCGTTGAGGGCCTTTGGGAAAATATCCGCTACCTATTGTTGAATATCACAATAGATCAACCCACTATTTCTATTTTATTATATAATGAATCTATGATACAGAATCCAGAATCAGAGAATGTTTAGTTTTAACAGATAATAATAAATATATTAAATTTTAATAGATATTAAATAGAAAAAAACAATAATAAAACATTGTTTTTTTAATAGTTATAAACTTATATTAAAAATTTAAATCCAAGATATATATTATAGAATCATTGATTATAAATTTCTATGACCGTCACTGTGTGTCATTGTCTACGGCAAACTGCAAGCAACAAAACAATAATAAATATTAAAAATCAGTTAGAAACTTAGAAATCAGAATCATAGTAAAAGTAAAAACTGAAAATAGAAACTTATCACATATTTTATCTGATTATCATATATTTGTCCTAATATTTATTATTGTTATTTTATAATTTCTCTCATTTTGCTAGGTTTGAGCTCCAATTTTCAAAGACTGTTTGAAATTGCATATTGACAATGGCATTCGGTTCCCGTGGCAGTAATCGGTTTACTTCTAAGAAGTTTGATGACCTCGCTTGGAAACATTGTGTTGAAGGCCCAGAGCTCAACTCTGTGATATGCAATTATTGCAGGTTTAAGATGAGTGCAAGGGTGAATCGCTTCAAGTACCGCATAGCACGGATTTCAGGGAATGATGTGTGGATATGTGACAAAGTGCCACCCGAGGTTCAAATGGAGATGGTTGCTGTCCTGACAGTGTTTGAGGAGAAAAAAAGATTGCTGATGCACTTGCAACGATATCAAATAGGGGGGCAGCAAGAGCTGAATCTGATGAGTTAGCAGCATCTGGGTCTTCTATTGCCCCAAGGGTGATTCGAGGACAGGCCTCACCTAGTGGAGGCAGTGCAAGTTCACATTTACATGGTTTTTTTGTTCCTTGAAATACCCTTGGGGCACAACTTTCACTTGAAGGTACAACTTAGAATAAGGAATTGCATAATGAAGCAAAGGTGGCAGTGGCAAATTTTTGGTACTATAACAACCCATTCAATATGGTGGGAAGCCTATACTAGGAGAATTTGGTAATTACTTTGACCATTGCTGGGAAGGGGTTCAAGGCCCTTATTCCTCATGACTTGAGAGGTCCACTATTACAGGATGCTGTGAAAGATATAGAGCTCATTGTAGATGAGCAAAGAAGAGTATGGCGCAAGAAGGGTTGTAGCATTTTGTCTGATGGGTGGACGGATAGAAGGAACTGCATCTTGATTAATTTTTTAGTGGCTTCAAGTGGACAGTTAGTGTTCTTGAAGTCTATGGATGCCTCTGACAAAATGAAAAATGCATAAACTTTGTGTGATATGTTGGATGAGGTAGTCATGGAGGTGGGTTTGGAGAACGTCATCCAAGTTGTGACCGATAATGTAATAGCATATGTAATAGTGGGGAGGCTTTTTGAGGAGAGACACCTGCCACTTTTTTGGAGCCCATGCTTAGTGCATTGCATTGATTTCCTGCTTGAGGACATAGGAAAAATGTCATGGGTGAAAAATGTGTTCGAAAAGGTGAGGGATATCACAAAGTACATCTACAATCATCCTTGGGTGCTGAGTTTGATGAGAGAGCACACTAATGAAAAAGAGCTAGTGTGATTAGGAGTCATGAGATTTGCTACGCACTTCATTACATTGCAGCCTCCCTAACATCTCTTAGGCAGATGCTTGTGAGCACACGGTGGATGGAGTCTCCATATAGCAAAAAGGCCGAAGGAGAAAACGCAAGAAGACCATTTTTTGTGATGCCTTTGAAAAGACCATGGATGAGGTCATAAAGGTAACTTTGGAATTGACTTTTTTTAGTTATGATTTATTTCTTTTTAAATAAACAACTCGAATTATTCTTAATTTAAAATTTAAAATTATATGTTATTTGCTTTTAGGTGTCAGAGCCTTTGGTTATAGTTCTCCGTTTGGTGGATGGAGAAAAGAATTTGATGGGGTATTTGTATGAGGCCATGGACAGGGCCAATGAGAGCATAGCAAAATTTTATGGGCAAAAAATAAAATAAATATGAGCCCATTTGGTGTCTGATTGATCGTTAATGGAACAAGCAGCCATATACATGTAGCAGCCTACTATTTGAACTCCAAGTTTTTCTGTGCGGATTCATTTAGGACGGATGAGGAGGTCATGGATGGCCTCAATAATGCATAGAGAGGTTGGTGGTTGACGAAGTCACTAGAGACATAATTTTAGATGAGTTGCAGATTTACAAGAGTGCAAAAGGGAGGCTCTTTTCTTCACTTCTATGCATTCGAAGGAGAACAACCCATCAACCAGGTAAAAGAACAAATTCAAATTTAGTCGTTTATGCTTGTCATTGTATCAGTGACCGACAAAGTTATAAATCTCTTGTTGTAGATTTGTGGTGGGAAGAATATGGCACCAAATCTTCAAAAATTAGCCATCTACATCTTGTCCCAACCATGTAGTGCTTTTGGGTGTGAAAGAAATTGGAGCATGTTTGAGGGCATTTACACAAAGAAATGCAATAGGCTGACAACACAACGCTTCAATGACCTTGTGTATGTCAAGTACAATCTTCGCCTTCGTGCGAAACAGGTGGAAGGGATGAAGTCACGAGGCAATTGACTTGGATGATATTGATCCATACTTAGATTGGATCGTTGAGTTTGATGATGTGCCCCAAGAGCCCATGTTTACTGAGGAGGTCGCAGACTTAGAGAGGGAAGCAAAATAAGCTATTGAAGGGGTTGGCGAGGATTTGGAATTGGATGATGTTCCAGTGGAGCAGTCTTTACTTTTCACTTCTACGGGGTAGCAGAGGAGTTGGAGAGAACAACTTCCATGAGCCATTTTAGTCTTCTTTTTGTTTGAAATAGAGCATTCGACATTTACATTGTACTCTTATTTGCTTACAATTTAATATAAAACATGTTTATGACTCTGAGTTATGTGTTCTTTGAATCTCTACAATCATTTCTCAAAATTCATTTCATTTGTTTATGTATTTCACTATATTTTATGAATTTATATATATTTTTAAAGTAGTGATAAAAGTGCTGAGTAATTGCCGAGTCCCGAGTATGGGTCACAATTTTTGGTTGCCGAGTAACCGCAGTTCCCGTTTTTTTCTACTATGGTAAATCCAAACAAGTAAGAGCTAGGAAAAGAAAGTTTAAAAATGTAGGATGTATGAAAAAGTAGGTGGTCGAAAAAATAGGAGTGCGAAAAAGTATGTGGTTGAACAAATAGTAGTGCAAAAAACTATGGGATCTAAAAAACTAGTAGTTAGAATATTTAAAGGCTGACAAATAGGGAGTGAAAAATACTGAAAATAGACTTAAAGAGAAAAATGTATCACAAGTTTTACCCAAATAGTATCATTGTAGATGAAGTTTTATCTCGTGATGACCAATATTCTGCTTCGATACCACTTGTAATTGAAAATAGACTTCAGCCAAAAAATATGTCACAAGTTTTGCCTGGATAGTTTCACTGTAGATGAAGTCTTATCTCGTGATGGCCAATTTTCTGCTTCGATACTACTTGTAACGATATTTCTATATGATGTGTTGAATATGTAGTGATTCAAAATATTAGGATGTTGACAAAATTGCATTTATCACTATCAAGTGAATATTTTTTTTTATGTGATTTTACTTGTTGATAGGAACTAGATGCCAATGAACATCCAATATCTTGATCTTTTCTCATTTGAGATATCTTTTTGACAAGATAAATCAGTGGCAATAAGGCGACTCCCAACTAGGCGGACATGCACGTGTAATAACCCTATCATAGATTCTTCACACTAGTTAAAAAGGCAATATAACTTAAAGATTCCTCATGATTACTATTTTAGATTTATGCTATTTTGGCATCAGAGTAAAATATATTCAAGAGTAAATTCTATAGCATGATCGTCTGGATGAGGTCAATGCATAGGAAGAAAAGGATCACCTCTACAATAACATTGTTAGACTTATTGCTCGAGTTTAGAATGAAATAAATGTTCACCTTAGAATTTTTCATGTCACCAAAACAGTCTTAGATCAAAGCCCATGTCTCAACAATTTTCAAGCACTATGGACTAGAAGGGAGGGATTTTTATTGAATTCGTCAACTTATGTATGACCCAAAGCTGTTGTCTAATAGAAATTTTGCCTCTAAAAAGCTCTGAAAGGGCCAAATTCCATTCAAGGTACAAAGAAACTTTCTTTAGGCAGCTTAAGGGTACTTGGGTGCACTTGGTATATAGTTGACCACCAAGCATACTAATTTTGATTAAGTTGCTTAACATATTCTTATTAAGATTAGTTAGTATATTGAAAAGATATCATCAAAGGTGAACCTTATACTCATATATTGGTGAACTCATTCCAAGTTAGAAAATTATCAAGCAAGAATAAGTGATATTATTCACTTGCTATTTAATGCTGTTATTCGCATACATAGCTGTTATATTCTAAAATCTAATTCTGTTGTCACACAGCTGTACTGTACTTTCCTAACTAAGTTGTAATAACACACTAGGTCCTATGCATATTTACACCTCTGTGCATCTCTTGTCAAAGGAGAATTTGATGCTAACGTCTTAGCTCCTTAACCGCTCAAGACTACTTGCTCCAATAGCTAGACACATGATTTTGTCAACAAATTTTATATGTTGCTGACAAATTTACATTCACTAATATCATGTTAATATTTTTGATATGTGATTTTTCTTGTTGATGGCAACTAGATGCTAATGAACATCCAATATCCTCGTCTTTTCTCATTTTGAATGACAAGATATATTTTGGTTAGAATTCATAAATATTTTGTTCAAGGGGCTGTGTTGTAATGGTAAAATGGTGCATCCGTAAAGAGAGTGACTCAATTTTAAATCCCCACATTGCAATAAGGAGACCCACAACTTGGCAGACATGCACTTGTAATAACATGTCTAGGACTAGGGCCTGTTCATCGCTAGAATTGGTCTGGGTCTGGTGATGTTCCAAGTTACCCTTAACAAAAAAATAGAATTTCGAGCTACTTCAGTGGCAATATCTTGACTAGAAGCTTGGATAGTTGAGTCAAGATGATAATAATGAGTTTAATTATTTTCAGATTTGCTTGGACATTGCAGATTTGGAGCACATAAAGATTATCAAGTGTAAAAGTTGTTTCCATCACCTTTCTTACAAAGATTAAAAATTGCTAACAAGAACATCCGTAGGTATGCGTTTTTTTGTTTTTGTGGAAGATGTAAGAAAAGTTTTATGGTAAGGCATTGACAAAACAATAAATCCATACAAAACAAATCTTCCTTGTTGAGAATTGTTGGGAAATATAATTTGTAGCTTCTTCCAATCTGGACAAGAGAATTTTGCTTGCCGAACACAATCTATAAGCCATACGAGTAAAACATCCATAGGGTTGATGAGTGGATTGGTATATAAATTGTTGGTGCCAACTTAAAGGCAAAGAACCAAAGTATTGACTCTTTTGGAATTTGACAAGGCAAAGAACCAAAGTTGAGTTGACATTTGGCACAATTTGGTACCAAGACTTGGAAAGAGACTTAGGAATTGGGAATTCACTAATATTGGAGAGTTTAAAATAAATGTAAAGAAAATCCACAGAGGTTTAATACCCATATTGTACCCGTATTACTTGTAGAAAGTAATATACAATCAATATAGGTATACCATCCATATGTAGAAGTCATTGATGCTGACCTAAAGGCACCTGGAAGTATAGTAGCTAGACTCTGAATTGTTTGATATTCAACAAGAAAAAAGAACTAAGTTGACGCTAGGCATGACTTGGTACTGAGACTTGACAAGGCGCCCGTGAATTAAAAATCCTTAAAATATTGTAAATTTCACCAAAAGAAAAAGTTTTTAAAACTCTATGTGGGAGGTCCAGCCTTAATATTAGTTGTAAATTTTCTTTTAAGTTCCACTCGGGTAAAATATACATACTATAACTGTATTACATGTAGAACATAATCGACAAGAAGTATATGTACAACATTGACATGGTTGATGAGTGGATCTATATATGTATAGAAATTGTTTGAAATTTGACAATGCAAAGAGCCAAAGTTCACATGACACTCAACATGACTTAGCACCAAGACTTGGCAAGGGCATTGACAATTAGAAGAGGTTAACTTCAAAGACAATCAAATGAAACATAAATTTCTGATAAAATATTTTGCCAAATTCAAATCAATGGCACACACATGCACACACACAAACACACACACATACACATAGTTGTTAGTAATTTTGTATTTAAAGTTGGAAATGATCTATGGAGTCCAAAATTTACGAGTATGATATCCATCACATAAGATACATGAGACAAAAAACTAAACAACAAGACGAGTCATTGCCATTTGGTCCAATTCTCTGCAATCTTGCATATGCCCTTGTAATTGGTGCTTCTGTATGTTATAGGGAGTCTCTATATGCATTTGACTTTTTCATACCTTGCTATTAACCAACTGAAGTCCTTGTCTCTAAATGTTTTCTCCATTGATTTAGTGATCCAATCTCTTGTTGTATCAAACTTGTCGGGGTGAAGAGGCTCTCCTGCCAGTTCTGCATGACAGAATCAATGGGTATAACATGCAAACATTAGGTCATTCATTTGCTTTGGAGCCAATCTATTGCATTTATTGGCAGGGACATGTTCAAGCATACATAAATTGCTTTCATATCTATAAGCATTGCATGTTTGATTTAAATTTAGATGGGAAGCTTCTGGTGGTGTAGAATATGGGCCCTAGAATGCTCCCTTTGGAGGCCCAAAAGGAGATTTTTATTACCATTTACCTGTGCTGTTCAAAATTAGTACTCCTAGGTTTTGATTGCACGATCAAACTTAGTAGTAAACTAGAATATGCACAACAAAAAAAAGGTGAAGGAAGATTGTCATTTCTAGTTGGAGATAGAAATATTAGAATGTGAAACTTGAAATTCTAGATTTTAGAAAGTTATTTGGTAATAAGATGTTCCTTGTTTTGATTGTTGATTTCAATGCAATGAGGCCTCTGCCCTCATACTTTTGAAGATGTAGTTCAATTTTATTTTGGATTTCTTAATGAAGAAACATTTCCTTTATGCACATGTAGAGGCCTCTATTCACCTTGTTATCAACATTAAAGGATGGGTTCTAAAAAAATGCTAGGATACGGTACTATCTGAAAAGCCCTTAGTCACCTTATCATCAACATTAAAGCATGGGCTATAAAAGAAAGCGAGCTCAGGGTAGTACCCAAGAGGCCTTTAGTCACCTTGTCATCAATATTAAAGGATGGGTTATAAGAGAAAGCTAGGTTAATGTAGTACCTAACTGCATGTGAAGGTCTATGAAGCTGCCACTGCAACTTGCTGTCAATGACATCCTAAAGAATAAGTTTTTTTCTCTTCCCTGCCTTTGCATAATGTTCTAAGAGCCTTATTGACCTTATACATTGGCCTCAAAAACATAACACCTGGGGTGTGTATCTCCATCGACCATGTGAAGAACCTTCAAACAAATTCTCTGACATTTGTAACACCTTCACAACATTGATGCTATCTGGTTTCTTGGCATAGGTTGACGACCATTTGCTGCTGACAACTATTCTTTTCAAATTTTACTTTTGCCCACAAGATACCTGCAAGGAAATGAAATTTGTGGCAAAGTGTCTAATCACTTATCAAGTTGAGAACCCATGGTCCATGGATGATTGTAAATGTACTTGATTATGGACTTTTCCTTGTCCAAATTGGCTTATGCCATTCAGTTTTCCCAACATCTCTTAACATTGGACCTATACAATCAGCTGTAAAAGGAGAAACCGATAAATCGTGGGGTATTTTTCCATCAAAACTCTTCTGACTACGACATAATTTGAATCACTATTTGTGATATTTGGACCAAAATTTCCAGTCTCAACTCCAAGGCAATTTACTTGAGCAAATCATAAAGCAACTTGACACTATATTTTGTTGGATCCATCAACTGGTTGCAAGAACATGGTACCCCACTGGCTGACAGTCCATTGATTAGACGTTATATAGTTCAGCCCTTACATGCTCAAATTGCACAATGCTCATCAATTACTTCAGGTAGCTTTGTACACAGCCTCATTAAAAATCCTCCCCAAAGAGCCTCGTAATTAGTGGCTTCAAACATCACATCATGAATAGCATTGGCAACAAACATTGCTTACCATTAGGATGATCTTCCAACTTTGAAGGGCAAGTTGGTATAAATTTATGAAAACAAAAATTTCCAATCTGGTCATGTTGGTCCTGAAACCAACCACTGCCTTCAAGGAAATATTGTGCACTATAAGTAGTGTGGGGAGAAAAATAAGTAAAAATCTGACTGGGAGTTGGATTAGAATGACTGGTAGAAGGATTCTGAGTGCGATTCAATAATAATCCTAAAAGTTGGGGTGGAACCCGACATGCCATTCCCATAGGTAGCTTCATGGGGTTTGTACTGGTTGCCTCAAGTGTAGGAGATAATGCATCTCTAATTTCAACCTTCTGAAATTTTTTGTTTCTTGTTGTCAGTGATATCTTCTGAGTTGGATTTCATTTAGTACAAGACATCTTGTGGAACTTTAGAATCTGCTCTCACATCATGCCCTTTTTGGTATGGTCATATTTAACCTGTTGATCATCATGCATTTTTTTACGACATCATTGAAGACACATGAAATACTGAGAGGGGGGGGTGAATCAGTATTTCAAAAACTTTAACCACTTTAACAGAAAACAAAGCATTAACAGCAAAGTGAAACACCATAGACAAGATGAACACCAGGGTTACGTGGAAAACCCTTTCAGGAAAAAAATCACGGCAAAATTATTGCTTTTATTTTCACCAATGGGCACCAACCCAGGTTACAAAGTGAGCACCAACTCACTGAGAGCACCAACTCCAAATGCTTGAAGCACCTACTCCAAATGATTAGAGTACCTACTCTAGTAAGAGCACCAACTCTGAATGCGTGAAGCACCTACTTCAGCAAGAGCACCAACTCCAAATGATTGCCATCATAAGCCTTCAAATCAATTGGATCAGATTTCTGAGCACTAAAAATTAGAACGTTTACTGCCAACAAATTCTCTTGAAAATTGAATTCCAATGATATTGCTGTAATGATGATCACAGAAATTTCACTTTCTTCATATTTGCGCGCAGGTCTTAATATCGACACACACCCACGGTTGAACACGCTACCTCCATCTCAAAAACTTATGAAATCAGAAGTAATGATGACCACAAAATTATCGCTGCCATTTCACATTAGTAGCTGCTGCGTTGCACTCAGAATTAGTTAAAATTGGAGCACTCTTAATCCTCTGCCTTTCTTAAACGACTTTAGCTCCATCGTACCTTCTCCAAATTCCATCGACACTCACCAAAAAGACTTTTCATATATTCATTTTTTGAATAGCGCTAAGATTTCGATACATACAAAACTGCCCATGGTGAAATCGCTACACACCAATTCAAAAAAAATCCGATAACGCTAAAACTTTATGCTGGGAGAAGTCAAAGCGTCACCAAAAGAGGAAGTGATTATTATATGTTTCGCGCGCAGACCACCCCACTCTCGGAAAAGCGATTAAAAGGGGTCACGTAGATGTCATAAAAATTTGTGAGTGGCCCTTCTATTTTAAACAAACCACGTGATATATCATAGCCAACAGATGTGCCAAGAAGACAGCAGTAAAAGAAGATGGTTAGAAAGTTTTAGCCGTCCATGACCTTTCTTAAAACACGTTAAGGCTATAATATCTGCCACCAAAGGATATTCCAACACTCCAATAAAAGACTTCGGGCCCCACAATTCTTTAAAAAGATATTCTCCAAAGGAATAAAACATAGTTCAAAAAACATTTGCTGACAGGATATTTAGACATAACCAAGCAACCGAGTAGCTCAAACAAGCAGGTAGACACCTCAGTTTTAAAGTGAATACAATGGCAATCTGATAAATATTCAGCAGCTCTTCCTTCATTCCAATCCCAAATTGACATCAATGACAAACATGTTCAACAATCATATGCATTGCATCTCCCTCCTTTTGGTTTATGCAGTAACTCTAGGTAGTATTTATAAGGTTGTCATGATTTTTAGTTTTGTTAAAAATAAATACTACGTTGCCAGGAAATGGAAATGGAAACAAGTCTAAAATGTGGAAATGCAGATTTTCAAAAACCCTTGGGTAGGAAACGTCACATAAATGGACGTAGTGATAAAATATATATATATATATATATAAACAATACATTATACTCATTTTTAGTCTATAAAAGACTTAAAAAATATAGTATTCATGAAAGTTCAAAAAATTCAACATGCTTAAAATTTTACATGTTCATGAATTATGTGACATATCATGTGTTATAGCCCAGTTTCAAACTTCAATGACGAAATGTAAATGTAAATGATTATAAGCTCGAATAAATCATCTAGATTCTTCCCAAAATCATTAATGCCACTCCCACTAGCTCCACTCTCCACCCCTTGTGTAGAACTTCCTTGATTGTCATCATTGATATCAAGTAATGAAAGTTGGGTGGGAGTAGTTGTGGAAGCATCCAAGTCACTAGTCTCTGGATGAATATCCCAAAGTTTGTTAGGCCCTCTAGTATAGTCCTTAGTCTTGTGTAACATGAGGTGCAAATTGGAATGCACAAATATCGAATCCTAACCCTTCTTGGATGCCAACTTGTTTCCTTTACTGAGTGGATAAATGAATGTGCACTCCAATTCCACTCAATTGAAGAATTACTAGCCACCTGTTACAAAAAAGGTTGTTGGAAATGGCTGACTTCTAAATTCCCCCTTGCTCTTGTAAAAAACAACAATGAAATCGTAAATGAGAGTGTGTTTTGCCATTGCATTAGTGTGTTTATATAGGTTTAACATATTGTGTTCTAAAGTTTAGGGTTTTTGTTTTAATGTTTTAACTTTTTTTAATCTTTTTAAACTTTTTTAAAGACTTGTGCTGCCGGAAACACCCGGGAAATGCCTGGGTATGTGCCGGAAACATATGGAAACGACACTATGATAGATGCTGGATAACTACCTCCGTGATGAACTTTTGTTCTGCCTTTGCCACTTATGGATACCTGAAGGTGAATCCATCCAAACTTTAGAGATTTATATGTGAAGTGCAATTATCCAAATTTGTATGGTAATGTCCCTTCAGGTTTAGATTGTTGCCCTGAGACAAGTTGCAGGTTCAGAACAATTGTCAAATGTTCTGCCGTTGCCACTTTTCTATCCCAGACAGCAAACCCATCCAAAAAGTGATATGTGAAGTGCAATTATCTTCAGTTGTAGGATAAAGGCACTTGAGAGCTGTGCTCTACCATGATGTGTCCCCACCCCTCAGTCCTTGTTTCCCATTTTCACATTCCTGCATTTCCCTGTCCACCCCAAAAGGGGACTTGCTGGATAAATTGTTTTGATCTTGTCTTTTGGTAACATTTTTGTCTTTCTAGTTAGCTTTCTCTGTTAGTGATCGGAAAATTCATTTCCATCTTTATAATTGTCCAATGTGCTTTTTCATATACTCTTAATGTTTTATTACTAAATGTTCACACCATTTCAATCATAATGACGATAACCATATTGTAATTTGCTGTGATGCTTTTATTAATCAGACCTATGAATGGATTTTGACGAAGCTTTGTTAAAATGGTTAATTGTATTATGCTTAATTTGAGACATCTTCAGCAAACATTGATGTCTTCATTTTTCTGGGTTGATCTGTCATGCTTGTCTTCATTGTTTGTTAGTATAAGATGTTCGATATGATATAATTTTATTTTTTGACATTGACAGAGCTGTTGGAAGAGTTTGAGCAACTTCTGACTGGAATTGCATTGATGAAAGAATTGACACCTCGTACAAAAGATTATCTAGTTTCGTTTGGGGAGCGCATGTCAACAAGGATTTTCGCAGCATATCTAAATAAGATTGGTGCAAAAGCTTGCCAGGTGTGTCATGTTTCTTGCTGCTGGATGCCTTCAATTCAAGTACTTCACATGTTTCATTGGGAAGTTAGAGCTATAAAATGCTACAACTAGTGAGATTGCATTTATAAAGGAAGCAAACCTTTATTTTATTGTGTATCCTGCATGGATAGATAGATTGATTTATAATGCAAAATCCAACATGTAGCATTGATTTTTAGGTTTCCATTATATTTGGGCTTTCTTACATCGTTTGATTGATTGTTTGGAAATTAAAATGATCCTCGTTGTTGAATAATTATAACTTTTTTAGTGGAAAAAATGTTTCTGTTGTGCTCTTAAATTTTCATTTCTTATCAGGACAGTCTAGCAACTTCCTCTTTTTGCCTTCTCTTGTTTTCCATATCTCAGAAATAGAAGGCATGGGAATGTTTGTTCATAATCTTAATTTCTTGAGCTTATGAGAAGTTTAACATTTGCCATTGAAGGTTTTTGAACCAGCTAAGACATTTTGGAAAGATCCATGGGTTCTTGTTGTTTCCTGTGTAAATGTTTTTTTCTTTCCACAAATAAAATGCGAGGGAGAGATAATTTCCTGTTAGTTTAACATGAAAACTTGTGCACAGATGATTTCGATATTGGATTCATGATTATTGACTATGCTGTTATTTTTGAGTTGATATATGTCAACTTTTATCTCTGTTTGAATGTTTTTTTTTCTGGCAAATAAATAGAAGAGATAGGAAACATTCTCAGTTATTCTAACCTGGAAAATAATATGCAGTATGATGCGTTTGACATTGGATTCATCACAACTGATGAGTTCACAAATGCTGATATTTTGGAGGCAACTTATCCTGCTGTTGCAAAACGATTACATGGCGACTGGCTAAAGGATCCGGCAATTCCTATTGTAACTGGATTCCTTGGAAAGGTATTTCATTCAGTCAAGTTGCTAGACCTCATGTTGAGTTATAAAGTAGTGCTTACAGATATGTATACCTGAAAGTATATACAAGGTTTGCATTAAACAGCCAGTTCTAACTTGATTCTGTCCATTCCAATGAACACAGGGTTGGAAAACCTCTGCTGTCACTACCTTGGGCAGGGGTGGGAGTGACCTTACTGCAACATCTATAGGCAAAGCGTTAGGCTTGAGAGAGATTCAGGTGGGTTTCATACATTGTTGTAAGGCCCTGCTTTATATATTTAGGTGTTAACATAGGAAGCTCATGATTACCATCTCACTGTTGAATTTCACTGTATTCTCTATTCCTTTATCGAATAATTTTGTCTGAACACGTATTTGTTGAAAATGAATGGCGGAATCACTTTCAAAATGGATATTTGATTTTTCTTAGACATTATGCATATGAATTCTTTTACTAAAGTCTCATAGATCTGGGTTTGTTCTTGATTCTCTTTGTATCATACAAGGATGAGAAATTCCAGTGAGTGACTGGAAAATATTTTCATAGTGCTCAGGTATGGAAAGATGTCGATGGAGTACTGACATGTGATCCTAACATCTATCCAAAGGCAGAGCCTGTACCATTTTTGACCTTCGATGAAGCAGCAGAACTTGCTTACTTTGGTGCCCAGGTAAGCATTGTGTTGGTGATTTGCTGGTTCTTGTAATTACTAATGGTTGTAAGATTAATTTAAAATGTTGGTAGTTACTTTTAGCTTTAGTTCTTCAGTATGCATTTGGAATGCGAGCTGCCTAATGCTTAAGATGCTAGCGTTCAGTTATTTTATAGTGTTTTTCTGTTTGCAACTGCATTTCCCATACATACCTTATGAATACCATCTGGCTGGATCTCTGGTTTAGGGGTCTGCCAGGATACTACTTTATGGGCAGAGAATCTGATTTCCAGATCATCACAGAAAGTCAATTAGAACCCTGAGTTTGTGCATTTGTCATACAATTACTTCTTCAGAGCATCTTACATAAGTCAAAGTTCTAATTATCGTTCTTGAGTATTTTCACTTTGCACTTATATGGCACTACGGTAATATTCTGTTATCTCATTACACTCTCTTTTGGGGACGAACTGCCGAGATAGCTTTGAAAGAAATTGTTTCGAATGCAATAATGTTGTTGAAACTTCTTCTCAATCTTTTTTGACTTTTACTTCAATTCACAGGTGTGGTGCAAACCTGTTTTTTTTCTTTTCATAAGCTTTTTCAGAAAAAAAAAAAAAAAAAAAACGAAAAAAGAAGAAAAACCTAGAAAATGCTGTTAATCCAAAGGGCAAGTACTAGAAAGGCGCAAATGAAAAATAGAGGACTCTCCTTTCGGAAATTAGAAAGTTTTTTTCCTAGATCTGGGAGCTTAATTTGTCTTTTGTTTTGTGATTAACTACTTCTGTTAAGTCAGCCTCTCTCTTTTGGTATATTTTCAAGAATTTCCTTTTTCTTCCTGTGGAAGTTAATTTGGCGTTGTGACTGTTAGTAACTTGAGATTTATCTTTTTTTAATGCATTAAGAAGTTTGTTGTTATTCTTTTTTCCTTTAGTATTTCTGAGAGGGATTAGAACACTCCTCGTCCCTCACAGATCCTAAGTTTGCTCTTAATTAGCATTCTTTCTATGTTCTTCTGTCCTGCTTCTGCCTTCAAGGGAGAAATTTGAATTGTGGAAGAACCTCTCTGTTAATTGTATTGTTCTCAGAACTCAGGTGTTACTTCTTTGGTTAAACAGTCCAATCTAAAGACCAGTTACTTCTTTACGATTGTGGTCCACAACAACAAATAAAAGGAACATAACAGTTGCATCGGTTGGTTTTTCTTGTTGTTCTGCGCCAAGGGAAACTGAGATCTGTAACCAAACTTCGCTTCTGGGACATTGTTCTGAAAATTGCTGGTGTGCATGGAGGCAAATTTATTTATATGGACAGAGGCAATTTGCTCAAGTATCCATGAGACAGCTTATTGTGGGGTGGGTTCCCACCATTTGAAAGGTGTGGGAATAGACAATTTTCTCAGTTTATTGAAAGAACATTGATGAACTTGAACGCCTATTCAATTATCTGTATTTAGTCCACAATGCATATTGGGATATACCGGATATTTTGCTCAAGGTTACATGAGCCCTACTAAAGGCCTATGGAAACTAAATGAAGATTTAAATAAGCCTGATGCAATAAATGGTGACATGCAAAAGAGATTATTATAGACCCATAGAATGATGATAGAATTTTAGATCACATAAATATGGCACATGAAGATGGAGGCAAAAGCTGGATGACAAGCACAGAGTTTGTTCAGTGGGTGTAACAAGAAGCAGAAACCAGAAGAAGGCTTACAAAACCCTAGCCAGTCTGTGATCTATTTTATTAGACGTTTCAAGATTGTGGATCTCACATGTTTGATTGTCTTGTTATGGTTTGTGTAGAAAAAAACCCTAGCCAGTCTGTGACCTATAAAGCATTGTGGTGCAAATATGAAGTGAGGCTTGTAAGCAGAAGACTGATGTAAAGAATTGGTCATTCCATGGCTGTTTTTCAACAACCTGGAGATTGATGGAGCAATGGAAGCAAATGCCAACGATGTGTTTAGTCATTTTTAGTTAGAGAAAAAGATAGTCAGAATTACAGACCATGACCGAGTTCAAATAGATGGAGACTCTGATTGATCGAGCCAATGATTTGTTAATAAAGGCGCAACAGATGCTTGGTGATTATTTTGTAGTTGTCGAGATAGTAGATGGTACAACTGATTTAATTGATCCAAAGATTGTTTCTTGACGATCAAGATTGTTATAGTTGCCCAGAAGGCCTAAATGACTTTGCGGAGTTTCACTAAACTGTTAGTCTATCAGAATTTGAAGCAGTTTATTTTCCCTGCTCCCGAATTGAGTGTGCCATCAGGTTGATCTTCTCTTCATGAAACTCTAATTTGAAATGACTGAGACATTGTCATCATGATATTGGTACTTTGTTGGGGCATCTTGCTTTGCTTTGGATCTCAATACTTTTAATGCAGGGCTGCCTGTGCTTTCCCCTTATTCATTTGCTGTGGGTTTGTCTTGTTGGAAAATTTCTTTGTTGTGGGCACGTGACTTTACAGATGATCAAAGTTCAGCTTCTTCAATCTACCATAGATTGCAAGCTTACCTTCTAGGGTTGATGCAGATATTCCCTTTGCCACTGCTTTTGGATAGAACTTCCTTCAATTTAATTGTGAAATGGTAAGATTCCTTGAGGATACTAATTATCGGTTTATTCTGTATGCAGCAGAGAAGGCTGCATTTGTACTTCTCGATTTTGAACTGGTTAGAATGCGGAACATTGAGGTGTATTAGCATGGAGTGGAATTTGCTGGCATATACTTGGGAAGAGTAATTAGCATTTTTTTGCTATTGACAAAAAGTTTCCTTCTGTTTTGCCGATTTAATAGGCAGTTTTACTTGCTCTCTTTTTTTCACTCCAGTTCAGTGATGATGCCTTCTGTTTTATTTTTATACTTGGGTGCACTATTTAACCATTTTGGAAGCTGGATTGTATTGACCACTTTATGAAGTCTTGCTAATATGGATGTATTTATAATGCTCCAGTTAATAAATCGTCTAGCATAATTTTTATTTTGACCTTACAAACATAATTTCCATCTTTGTTTATGTGTGTTCTATAATGTCATTTCTGCATTTCCTAACATTTTGTAAATTGATATTTCCAAAAAACTGAAGACATTTCTTCCTTTTGGTAAGTTTAATTGCACCACAATGCTTTACGGTTTGGACAAATTATTCTTGTGCAAGACCCTTCTCACGTGTTGAACCCTTTTTCATATTTATCTAACTTGCATAGTCATTTCAATATTCTTTATATTTACAATGGTTTTCTGCTCCGCATTTGAAATATTGGGTACTTATGCCACTAATACGTACGTACCTTCTGAGAGGTTTTTTAAGGTATCTGAGCAAGAGACGGTTGTAACATTTATTGTAATTTACATGTAGGTTTTGCATCCACAATCTATGCGGCCTGCAAGAGAGGGTGAGGTTCCTGTAAGGGTCAAGAATTCTTACAATCCACAAGCTCCAGGCACACTTATCACTAAAAGCAGAGATATGAGCAAGGTGGAATAAATATTTAAGTTTTAATTTTTGTAAAGAAACATCAAAGGTTGAATTGGTATGTAACGGATGTAGCCAAAGCATAAAATGAACCCTTCTTATGTTTTCTTCCTTACGGACATTTTAAGTTTTATCCCTAAACTCCATTAATATGAAATATGATTACCGTGCAGGCATTGCTGACAAGCGTAGTGTTGAAGCGCAATGTTACAATGCTTGACATTGTAAGCACACGCATGCTTGGTCAATTTGGGTTCCTTGCTAAGGTAGGTCTTTTAAAGCATCAATTATTGGGAGAAACAGTATATTGCATACATAAATGCTGCTGAAACTTAGGTAGGTCTTTTCATTTTTACTTATCCCATGTAATGCAGGTGTTCTCTATATTTGAAGAATTGGGTATATCAGTTGATGTTGTTGCTACTAGTGAAGTCAGCATTTCCCTCACTTTGGATCCGTCAAAGATTTGGAGTAGAGACCTCATCAAGCAGGCAAGACCTTATCAGGTTTTGTATGTTGTTTTATTGAGAGACTCTATTGTTTGTGATTATTACCAATACATATTTAGATTGAAATTTGAAGGATTAATATCAAGTTACTAAACCTGCTACACTGCTTGTAATTTAACTCTATTACTTGTGTAGTCTGTGGAGGCGGTCATTTTATTCTGGTCAATTTTTATATCATTCCTTTTTTATTTCATTGTATTTATGGTTCTGTTTCAATGCTCTCATTGTGCTAGTTTCATAACACAAATTTACAATATTTACCCTTTATCAATCTATTATTCTTGACACATGTTTTAACTCTCTTGCATGTTTTAAGCCTCGACATTGGTCGCTGTAAGATGCACTCCTATCTATTTGTATTTGAATTAAGTTTATGCAAACCTTCTTATCTCTATGGACAGCAATTTAGACTTTGTAAGTTGATCTTTAATATAGTGGTTGTTATGTTGATGAGAAACATGAACTAGCATAAGTTTTTTATGGTAGCTGAAATGCTTTAATTCATGGCTTTGTACATCCTGAAAATAGTAATAGTTTCCCTTTCCATCAACTCGGAAAAGTAGGAATGACCGTCTTATTCTTACGTTGTTTGATGCATTGATGTATGTAAATCTTGATGTGGAGAAATGCAGTAACCATTTTGATTCATATTTCTGGCCTTTAAAATTGATGCCTTATAGTACATATCTGACTTGACAGGAGCTGGATCGAATGGTTGAAGAACTTGAGAAAATTGCTGTTGTGCATCTTCTTCAGAATAGGTCTATCATATCTTTAATTGGAAATGTTCAACGTTCCTCTCTCATACTGGAGAAGGTTCAATTTCTTTTTTGAAGCTATTTTTTTGCATATTTTGTCTCTTTGTTGGATAATTGCAGAGACCTGTAAGGCCAGATAGGTTGTGTGCATGAAAGCGTGAAAGCCTGTATGTGCATTTTTAATGAAGCCTTCCACGGGCTTAATGAAAAGATGGTTTGATGAAGGACATTAAAAGGAATGAGCAAGCTAAGGAGCGAACTTATTCAGCAACATTCATCGGAACATCTCAATACAGGGGTCTTATTGAAGTTTTGGTTTTGGGCTTGCAGGTATTCAATGTGTTTAGGTCCAATGGAGTAAATGTACAGATGATTTCTCAAGGAGCATCTAAGGTCAGGGTGTTTTTTTAATGGTGAATGGCTTCATTTTTGATGATGAAGTAATGTCTTGTTGCAAGTCACTGGTGCCATTCTTCAGGATTTTGTTGACTTGTTTTCTCTCATTTGCAGGTAAATATTTCTTTGATTGTTAATGACAGTGAGGCTGAACAGTGTGTCAAGGCCCTTCATGATGCGTTCTTTGATGAAGATGTTTTATCGGAAATTGAAAGAAATGCCAATGGAGCTAGCCGATCTTGAGCAACAAAACAATTAGTCATTTCCCTTAAAGTTTACTGGCAGTCAAACACTGCTAAAGAAGTAGCATAATTTTTGGATGGATAGCATGCTCCAGAGAAGCAACAAAGCTTGTAAAGCTTGGGTGAACATATTTGGAAAATTGCTATCCCCGATGACAGTTTTGGATGTATTTCCAGTAATATCATTACTGGTTGTGCATTTGCTTGGCATCGACCAAAATTTTGGAACATGATATGTTCAATCTGAGTTAGCAGAAGCCAGGTGGGTAATTTATTAGGATGGTTTGAAAGAATATAATCTGCCATGCATGAAATATTATTCAATTTTATTGGCAAACACCATTGCAAATCAGGAAACTGAAGATTCTTTTCACTTTTATTGATTCATGTATTGCGGCAGAAAGCATGAACGTCCATGACATAGATGGTATTACTGCTTTGTGTATTTCGATTTTATGTCGCATTCTATTTGTTATGGCATGACAAGTTCCTGCCAATCATGGTAGTTCCTTCTAAATTTGTCCCACTTATAAATTGTTTATTCCTGGCTTTTCAAAACAAAGTTGTATTAATTATCATACTATTATCACTAATTGGTGGTTTGCAAGTTTATTTATTTATTTTGTTTTGAAGCCAGGCTTGATCCAACTGCTACTAACATTTGTTGATCATTATTCTATTTTGTATTTTTGGTGACCCTCAATGAAATTTGATACATCCCCAAAGGACATGTTTTATGCATCCCCAACAATTATTTTAAGCTAAAAGTTAATTCATATGTTATGAATAAAAAACAGGCAAATATTTTCAACATTCATATTTTACTAATCCTGCTCTGCAATTATAAGGGACATAAAAGTTCCCTTAAGCTTAGACTATAAGCAGAACTACAGACAAAATACATGGCAGGCCACATAGGACACAAGAGACAGCAAAGACTGCAAAATCATCATAGAAAATTTGAGTTACCGATACTCTCTAAGAAAATTCTATGACAACCCACAACTACAAATTCACAATACAATATGATAGTAGTTACATTGTTTACTCTTTAAAAAAAGTGTCAACCATATTATGCTGCCAAGCATCTTCCTCTAGAGGCTATCAGAACACTGATTTATGCCATGGAAACTAACCGATGAAGGAAATTATAGTGAGCAGATACACGAGAAAGAAAAGGAAAAAGTACCTTCATTGTTACAGATGGTTTTGACTGCTAGCATCATTCCCACAGATGCACGAGCAAGAAAAGGAAAAAGTACCTTCATTGTTACAGATAATTTTGACTACTAGCATCATTCCCACAAATGGAACGACAAGTCTTTCCAAATATCTAGTTTCATTCAAAAGGAATAAAGGATGACACTGGCAGCAGTTCCAAGGCGCCAACAAATAATCTGGAGTTTGGTTCAAAAAGATAAGAGAGATATAAAAGAAATCAACAGATTGGCAAAGAGAATACCCCAAAAATGGCACACCTGTCACTGCCGAGATGGATTATAAAAAATAAAATCCCCGGTATTAAAACTGGAATAAGAGGAGGTAGTAGGAACATTATCTTGGAAGATGCTTAAGCCAACAACGACATGGAGGTAAAGATGACAAGGCTCAAGTCCACCTTGGGAAGCGTGTCTCAACGCATTGGAAAAGGCTGGTAGGAATGGCATGAACAATGCAAATAAGCTGACCAGGCCAAAGAGAACAATAATGCAAACCCTTTGTATCATCAAAATCTCTAAGAAAGTGTTTGAAACTGTCTTTACAACATAATACTAGCAGCATTTTCTTTTGTAAAAAACATGTAAAGCTGAGTCTCCAAAACATAAATACACTAGCAACCAAGACCTTTGAGGAAAAAGACATCCTCCTGGTACATGTCCATTGTAACCATAAAGTTACAAACCTTTCCGGGGATCCAAATAATGAGAGACAAAGCCATTCAAAAGAAATGGGAAATTAAAGACATCATAATTCTTGTAGATCTTAACAAAATAATGTAGGTTGATTGTTGTTTAAAATCTACATGACTTGCCTCTTGCCACCTAAATTCTTCCACTAATGCCATCTGGTTCCCTATGGAGGATAATTGCCAAAATATGAGTTCAATTTAAAATTATCTAGCCATAGTTAATATTATCAATCCTGTCTAATCACAGTTTAATTTTCTTTAATCATTTGGGAGAGGTTTTTTAAAATCATAATTGATATTACCTATGTTATTTTGTCAATGCTTCTTTGATAATTGTGACCCCATATTGCTGAGGCAAATTGCCACTTTGTTGTTTTACCTATAATAATGCCCAAAGGAGATGTTTGAAGAACATAGTTTTAAATGATTTACCTCTACCATTCTTGCTAAACTTTGGTGGTTCATGCTTCAATTATTGACATCCCTAATAAAAATTTGTGAATCACCTTGGACCGTTAACCTTTCAATTCAGAGTTGGACTGCAAATTTAGATGAATAGGGAAATCACATTATAATCCACACTTGTCTATATAATCACATTATTAGGATTTAATCTTAGTATTTACAACTTCAAAAGCCACCCCTGTCTAGTATAGTCCCTTGTAATGCCAATCCATACTACAATAATGTATTGTCGCCACTTTAAATTTAAAACATTCATCCAAAGGGGTTTGGCAACCAATATATTCTCCCTTCTTTTTGAAGACCAAAATATTATTTAAAATTTGTCTTATGCTTGAGAGCACAAGTTTTAATCAAAGCATTTTCCTTCAAACAAACTTAGATGAGCTAGTTATGTTATGAAAGTTCCACCTCTTTCTTTCTAACAATGTTGCCAAGTTATCATTGCAAGAGTCATTTGCTAAATATTCCTTTAATAGTTGTGGAGCCACTGAAAAAGTCTTATGGCCATCAATAGACAAGAAGCTAGCGCAATGGATATAAGCTTGTTCAAAACTCTGCACAATATATCCCTAGTAGATGGACAGTGGAGAAGCACATGCTGAACCTTCTCATCTATGCCTAGGCAAAGAGCACGCCTTGTAAGAACTTGAAAACCATCTCTATGTTCCATAATTAGATACTTGACATGAGTTGTAAGCCAAAATAAAAACTTTACAACTTAGTTGAACCTTTGGAATGCCAAACCTTATCCCATATTCCTATTTGGAAGCATAAGGAGAGGAATGTGTTAATATCATTACTTGCCAACACAAAATACTCTCTTGAAACTGCCAACATAGTCTTCCCCTATACTAAAACAAATTTGAAGTTGCACAACATATTATTCACTCAAAACCTTGGTATATTTTCAAAGCAACTGAAATTATTCTAGATATGTTTCTTGATTCCTAGACAATCCACTGCATAGCCATATTGTTTTACTTTACTACCTTATTTTTCAAAACAACTTACATTGATCTATAAAATTAGAATGAATGGTGATAGTTAGTCTTTGATCTATGCATCTTCTCAAAATCACAGTAAGCTTGGGTCAGAGATAGGCCACATCTAAAATGATCGATGTTTGAGATGATAAACTTTCAAGATGATCGACTTTTGAGATAAATGACGTTTGAGATGGCCGACATTTGAGGTGGAAAAATTGGCACCATATGAGGGGTACTTACAAAGATGTATTTTGGGTATCCACAAGGGTCAAAATGGGCAGATGGAGTTTTTGGGTCCAAGTTGACGAAATAGTTATGAGAGTGGTTGGCTTCAATTCTTATTACCTGAAGATGCATCCAATAGTAGGATTTGAAACGTTGGACAAAAACATTTTAAGTCACATCCAAAATAATTTTGTGGTTGGAATGGTAACTTCTTTGGAGGATATAATTGATGTAGTAGAGTGGTTATAATACTAAACTCCTCATAAGACTCAATGACACTTTACTTACTACAAAAGCCCATTTGGAGTATGATTGGGGACAAACAAATTGAACACTAATGTTCTAGAGAGAAGCTTGATGGTGTTTTGGAGTAGGATAGGTGAAGAGACATAGAGGCCCTGTTGGCCACCGATTCTAGAGAGAACCTATGTCCTATGTAACAAGTTTCCATTCCCAATAATCAAGCGTTACAAGGAAATAATAAGCTTTAATGTCTTTGTGATGAATTAAACAAAACTATAATGCTGGGATTACAAATCAAGTTCAGTGTTAAATATGTTGTTTGCTTGGTGCTTGGTTTCCTTCTACATGCAATTTCCTTTAACATAGAGTTGTAGGTGAGCTTTGAGACCCCGAATATGGAAGAATTTCACACCCTAAAGTTGAAAGAGTCCTATATCTTAAAGTTGGAAGATTTTCAACCTAGAAGAGGAAAGAGAAGATGAATCTTGATGAAGGTAAGAGCAAAGAATTCCAAAGAAACTCTAGAGATCGAAACTTGCAAGAGATGCACCAAAATTGATAAGATGTTGCTGGCCACATTTGATCACATGACACAAACATGGGTAAGGTTCAAAGAAATAAAGAATCCAAGATATTTGACATGACCAATTAAGAAAGTCTTTTGGTACAAGAGAAATAGAAGTGAAAGCCATGCCTCATAATGATTATACAATTGTAAATCCAAAGTTGATTTCAACATTTCGTAGCATGCAAAATTCTCAGATCAATACTCGATGACAGTGAACAAGAGTCAAGGTTGATGAATTTGAAAACTAAGTAAAAAGAATTGGAAGAGAAGCCTTAAGAAAGTTAGACATTCCACACTTCAAAAGTAGTTGGATAAAAGTTGTTGGCCCTCATCTAATCAGGGCTCTCATAGAGTAGGCTTTGTTAGAGATGAATGACATCTAAGATAACTGACGTCTACAATGACCAACACCCAAAATGAGCAATGCTCAAGATGTTTGCCTTCTAAGATGGGGAATTATTATAGGACGAGATGGAAAACATGTCAATAGATGATGACACTTAAACCAAATATGTTTTGTGTATCCACATTGGTAAAACTGGTTACATGATATATTATTGTCTAAGTATAAAAATTACTATTGTCACCAACATACCCAAGTTCTTAAAAATGAAGGTGGCGACACTATTTTGAACTCAAAATAAAAAAGAAATCATTTTGGAATTTATTAACAAAATTTCAAATTTTGGACCCCATTAGAATGAAACCCCAAGGTTATTTTATTTAAATTTTGAGCTTTTATTTGACAAATGTTCACCTTCCTCTATGATTGGCCAAACAAAGGATTGCATATATTTTAAAACAAAGTCGATATCTGTTTTAATTCATCAATTTGAATGTCTAATATCATTTCCAAGGCTCGTTTTAATTACTTTCATCTTAATATAATTTGGAAAACCCAAATTCACAAATTTTTATTGTCTTGGTTTATGTTTTCCTTATTTTTTGTGGAACAAACCAACACCATGCAGTGCTGTCTCGATCCACGAAACCCTGGAGAATGTCCAAACCTTTTATATTTTTGCCTCTACTTGATGAATGTGTAAATGCCACACGTTTGTTGGGTCTCATATTTGATTATTTCAAACTCTAATCCTTACTTTAATTAAAAGTGACTTTGGTAAGTCGAAGTCTTTTATTTGATGGGCCAACTTGAACCATGTGTCAACATCTAGTAAACACAAACCTTGAGGGATCATTTGAGTGCCAAAATTGGAGCTTCCTTCCTCCTCCATGAAATGAGATGATGCCACGTGTCCTTGTGCAAATCTCAAAATTTCATCACTCTTCATTGTTTAAATTAGTTTATTAATTTTGTTTTTAGTTGATTGATGTTTAATTAATGGTTGGGAAAATTGAATGGAGCAACCTTTTTCAATTAATGAAGGGATTTAATAGCTCGGTGTTGCATTTGAATTAAAAACTTAGACATCATCCCAATTTAAGAGTCATTTCATTATTTTGACACTTTGAATTCTATGAGGAGACTCCATTAAAATCACAGTTCAAGAAAATCAAACAGGGAAAACGAAACCAATTCCTTATATTCTTGATAATCGCTGCAGCTAAGGCCCAAGTAGTTTTGAGAAAATAATTGAGAGACATGGTTTTTATTGCAAGAATGTGTAGCAAGTCAAATTATAATGACTTGTATTATTTTTTCAAGGATATTAGGCCATAAAATGATGATGAATATGACCTTACTGATGAAGAAGATGACACACATAAAATAAACAACTCATACTTGCATAAATCTATGACAAAACCTGAGGTTTTCCCATGTTGAGAGCAAATAATGGACTTATGTCACTAATAGTTTTCCATTCTTATTTTTTATCAAAAGTTAAGGTTATTTTGACAAGTTTAAGGTAATGGCTTGTATTAGTCTTGTGATAGTATATTCATATAATGATGTGAAGAAGGTTGGTTAAATGATGTCAAAGGTTCATAGGCTGATCCTTAGGTCATCCTACCCCTTCATCACCTTGCATGAAAATTTCATACTCGTTTGGAGAATTTAAGGTTGATTTGTAAAGATTAAGGTAAATAATGGAAAACTATCTACATTGTCTAGGAATGTTGTTGCAGACATATCTGGTTTTTCCATTTACCATATATTGAGATCACTTGAACCAACCTTCAATTGTAACAAATAATGGATGGATACTTGGCATTCCAAACACAATATCTATGATGTGTTGAATAAATTCGTTGAGAATTAGAATTCATGGAAAAACAAGAAATACATGTCTTATTTTGTTTGTTTGTTTAGAGTTCCAGTCTAGGAAGCCATAATTTTGTTAAACTAGTTGTTTGGAAGGAGTAGGTCTAATCAAATGGATGTGAATTGGGTGCCACTGTTGCACAATCTTATGAAATAAGGTAATCCTCCCAATTGGGGTGAAATATTTTATTTCTATTTGCTTAGGTATTTCAAAGAGTAAAAATAGTGGGAATTTCCACATTACTTCTTATTTAGATGATTGCATCTATTTTACATTAGATTTTAGTACTGAGTTATTTGATCCATGGTCCCATCTAGGTTAAAAATCCATCCATGTCATCTATAATGCATTTTATGATCATTTACACCTTTCCACATACCCACTCATTTGCAACAAATTTATTCCAATAGTTCACTGAGCCATTCACAATATCGAGTGCCCTAAAATTTCTTCAACCATGAGAAATGCTATACATAAGTTGGGTAGTTGGTTCTATTTTCAAGATAGTAATGTTATCAGGATTGAGGGATCCATTCAATCCTCACATATATTGCCTATTTATGTACACGAGAAACTAGTAATCATAGAGATTGATTACCAATTTTTCATTTATATATAATTGATTCTAAAGTAGAAAATGAGGCAATTTCCCCTAAATTTGCAATGAACATAAGAGAACACGTGTTTTCCCAACTTCCCATGTTGAATATTAGAGGGGAAGAAATACTTCCATACAAGTTTAATGAAGCTATTTTTTGGGAATGGGATCTTATAGTCACTCAAATGTGGTCACAAATACTTGTTAATATCAGTTCTAGCCTTATTTCAGTTTGATTGATTTAAGCACTTAATTTGGACCTATTTCACCACCTCACTCTATCCTAAGCACCTATGCAAACCTATTCCTTTCTAATTTTATATCTTATACCTAAAAAAAAAGTTTTAAACTACTAAGAGTACCTCTAAGCATCTATTCAAACATCTGAGGACCCAAAATTCACATGTTTCCCTTTAGGACAAGATCGACTAGTAGGGGATAATAGTGGTAATCAATTTTGTTCCCTATGGGTCGATCCAATCCTTAACCCTTATAACGATCAATTTTCAAATTTAAACCTTCCCTTACAGGTTGGTCTATAATTTTAGGATAGGTAGCATGAGGTTTTCTCCCTTTGGATTGCTATAAAGGCACATCTAAGTCACAAATTTTACCACTTAGCAATTTTAATATAAAGACATACATTATTGCAAACTGAGCAAAGCTTCCCTATTCTTCTCAAATTTGATTCTAATTTTTTGAAGCAGTCCTTAGCCAAGTCAAGAGACTATTTTATCCAAGTCAAAGAAAAGCATTATCAAGTATTCAAGCCATCTCTAGATGCACTCATAAGTCAAAGAAGAACAATTACACAAAACACTCCAAGTGGGAGAACTGTGTGGCCTCGATTTCCCTCTTCAGAGTATTGGATACGTAGGTAATGATTAGTCATTGTGGGGTGATTTGGGTTAGCTTAGCCCAATACACTCCTTTTTCTATTTATAGGTTTTCATCCATTGTAAGCCATATTAGGGTTTAACTTTGAAGAAGTCATTTGTAGGTATTTCATGCACCGAAGGTCAAATTTATGTACATAAGAGTGATTTAAGCTATCACAGATGATTGTGCCTTGATTCCCCTAATTTTTAATAAAGGACATAATTGACCAACTCAAGACAATAGTGTTAGTTGATCCTGTCCCATTTTGGATGATCCTATCCCTCATCAATCTTAGTCACAATGCATGTTACCACTTGCAAAATTAGTCTCATTTGATTAGTTATAGTCTCTCCTCAATTTGACATAGTTGGATAACAAATATTAAACAATGAAGTCTTTTGTTTTGTTTGTAGTTAGTATTCTTTCATTTGATCATGCTATTTTGTTTTCAATACCTTTTGATTTCATTTTGTATGTCACAAGTTGATTTAAAATATTTTTTATATTATATTTAATTTATCTAAATTAGGGATAATCACCACATTAAATCCATATCCTAAAAAAACATATTGGCAAACCCTTATATTGTTTGAACATTGTGAAACCCTAGGTCTCCCTTAGGGTTTCACTCTTTTATCTAGGATTTCAAAATTTTGTCTTAGGGTTTCATACTGATTTATGATTTCCCCTTTTGTCCTCTATACAAAATCAAAAGTTTTATTTTCTACCTGAGGGTTTCACCTCATTTTACTATTAGGGCTTCTTTTCCAAGGCTTGTCTTATCCTACAACTTGTTTGGATCATATTTGATCTATAATGGATCTATTTTTCAAACACTTCAAAGTTTTTATAATTGTATTAAGTGGATATAAAACCTATTTTTTTTCACCAAAATATTGTATTGATTTTTTAGAATTAATAATTTACTATTTTTTAGTAAATTTAGCCTAATGGTGTACCTATTTGCAAATTAATTCTTAGGTTTCCTTCATTTACTAATTCTAATAAAAAACCCATCTTAAATTTCAAAAATACATAACATGTATTCTTTAGTGGTAGGTTCTTTATTGTGCACATAATATAATGACTATATTGGTTATTCTTGGTGTATAATTTCTAATGCAAATAATGCTTGTTCTAATTACATAGTGTTGGCTATAAATATTTAATATCTTTCATAATCTTGCAATAAATTAGAGAACACTAATGTAAAATAAAACAAGGGTTGCAATCAATCATAATACATCTTTTATATCCATGGAATCCCAAGTAACTTTTACCATCCCTCCTCAGGATTGTAATATCTACCTTTAACCATGTATATGATGTCACTATCCAAAGAGGTAAGGTGACCCACCCTATAGTATGAAATGAAGGTAACCAACATTTCATTCCTCAACCCCCTCCACCTCCTGCACATCCTTTTGATGAAGTTTGTATACATATTCAATCAAGAGTACCTAAGTCTTGTAATGAAATTACTTAAATAATTCACAACAATGGAATAATATATCACATAAATATGAGTAGAATAAGTAGGTCCAAAATAATAATTGATGAAAGAGTATAACAATTGATAAATATGACTGAGCCACTTCAATGGGGAAACCTCCACAATAACACAATAAAATCAAAATTCACAATATGGTCTTCACAAACTAACCACTACTTCCTATATATTCTCTACTTAACCCATGGTCATTCCATAGGCTGACCCTTATAACAATATAATGACATATAAAAATGTGACAAGATAATATGAAATGTTATGTAAGTCACAATTCAATCACACATATCCCTAGACACATTATAAGATAAGGGCGTAATATGCAATCCCCTTAACAACAACATTGCCATCAATGTTGAACAATTTTGGATGTTGCTATAGGAAAACTTCATCTTACTACATTGCATATTCACAGTTTAGATTGTTCCACTTGATCAAATACTCCTTAATCTCACTTGTTCTCAGACTTTTAGTGCATACTTGAAGAATCTCCCTAGGTTCTAAATGATTCAACCTTTTCCATCTAGTTCTGATAACTCAGTCTGAGCAAAAAAATTCTATCCAATTACCTTATTCAATTAAGATACATGAAATACATGATGTATGTGAGTGGATTGGGGTAGATCCCTCTTGTATTCAATATTGCCAATTATTTGTAGGATCTTATAAGTGCCATAATACTTAGGAGACAGTTTTCTATATTTTTTTCTTTCTTTAGAGAAATCTGCTTATATGGCTGCAAACATACAAAGACGCAATCACCCATGTCAAAATGCATCTCAATACAATGCTAATCCACTTGATGCTTCATTATATTCTGTGCCATTTCTAAATTATCTTTTAGACTAGATAACACATCATGTTGATTTTGATTGTGTTCATTAATAGCTCGAACCTTGGACTACACCCTCAAGGATGACGTGATGGATGGGGTATGATAACCATAAAGTTCCATAAATGGAAACATTTTGGAATAAGTATGAAAGAAAGTGTTTTACCACTATTTTGTAAGTGGTAGCCAATGAACCCACAATTCTTATTAATTTTCAGATGCAAAATAATAGAGACACCCTTCTAGGCATTTGTTGAACACCTTTGTTTGCCAATCAGATTGAGGATGATATGACAGACTATGAGCCAATTGAGTACTCAAACATGAGAATAAATTAGTCCAAAAATTATTGGTAAAAATGGGATCATAATCACTTACAATGATCTTGGGAGTACCATGTAACTTTTAAACTGTATCCAAAAAATTAAAAAAAAACTACTTTACTAGCGACAAATCATAGTGACAAGGTATAAAAATGAGCATATTTTGTGAGCCTATCCAAAATCAACATATGATATTTTTACCTTACAACCTCGGTAACCATATAATGAAATCCATGGAAAAATCCTTCAATCTTTGGCTAAGAATGAATAAAGGCTGCAAAAGACCCGGTGTCTTAATTATTTCACCCTTGTTCTATTGATAGACCATGGATTCAACCACAAATTTTTGTATATCGCCCTTGAGTCCTTCCCAAAAGAAATCCTTCTTGATTCTATGATAGGATTTCAAAAATTCAAAGTTCCCTTAGATTGGATATGCACTAATCTCCTTAAGGATCTTGTGCTTGAGGATATAATTCTTACACAAGTATAATATATCTTTATACCATAATGAATTCCCTTTCCACTCAATTTTTTCAAAAACACTAGAACCATGTTGGAGATTTTGAATCAAAACTTGTGTATCCCTATCATTCTCCCATTATAATCTTACCTCTTTTTATTTTGAATCAAAACTTGTGTATCCCTATTATTCTCCCATTATAATCTTGCCTCTTCTAGCCAATCTACCTGTCAAATGGTTATTGCATATAATAATACCTTAGTGGATTCATCCCTCTTGGATAATGCAACTACTACAACATTATCTTTTATTTTCTTATATATGTTTTAAAATTCATATCCCAAAATTTTATTCACCCATTTTTGTTGTTCTTATGATGATAATCGATGTTCTATAAAATATTTTAGACTATCATGATTAGTCTTTACCTTAAAGTGTCTACCCATCACATAAGGTCTCCATCGCTTGACTGCATGAAGAATAACCAAAATCTCTTTCTCATAGATTAGATTTAGCCTATTTTTACCATTGAGTTGATGAATCTCAAATTCAATAGGTCTTCATTCCTACTGTAGTCACTAAAATCAACATTTAATGCTAAAACAATTCACTTGTGACCACTCCTTATGCACACTTAACTTATGCTCAATTCCACAGGTTTAAACAAATTTTATTCTAATTATATGTGGATGACCTCTACCTTAAAAAAAAAATGATACTAATTATTCTTATTCCACATTCCAAACAATCTAAGGTCATCCCTTGTATGATTTATTCTTTCAGTTTTATTATCTTTACTTCTCAAACAAAATCAAACTTTTAGGATAATCCCGCTGGTCGGTAGTGTCTGAATCTGCCAGTTTTATCCTCCCACCAAATAACAACTATTTTATCAAATTAAAATTTACCCCAGTGGGTCATCTCAAACATTTCACAAACCCAATTTGAATAAATCCCAAAAGGATCACTATGTAAACTCATTTTATAATAATTTATTCCTAGGGGTTTCTATTTTGTTAATTACCAGAGTTATCTAATTTTACATCAAGAGGAAATTGCCTATTATTCCAAATTCTAAGTTCTTATCACCCAAGAAGCCTAGAGATAGATCTGATTACACCAATAAGGTCACATGTCATTTTTCAAACACTGCATTAACATATAACATTTCACCAGTACTGTATACACACCACCATAACATGGGAGATATACATGGAGTTTGATCCCTCCTTAGTGTATTGGTATGTAGGAAATGTTTAACATAGGGGCTGTTGATTTTAAGCACAACTTCAATCCGTAACCCCTTTTCCCTATTTCACTGCATTTGTTTCTCCTTGTCATTGAGCTAGGGTTTTAAGTGAAGAAGAAGATACACAAAGTCTCCTATGAAAAATCAAAGACATCTATATACACACACAAGATCTACAGGTTGAGGCCCACCCATAAAAAACTTCACAAAGGGAAAAAAACCTTAAAGGATGACTGTGTACCCTAAAAACACCAACACATGCTAACCTTGTCTAAATAGCATAATATTGTCCTAGAGTAAAATAGATCCCTGTTCCTGATTCATAGTGACCTCACATAGCTCCACAATCTATTACATAGTCTTCATTAAAACCCTTCAGATCAGAGTTCCACCTAAGTTATTTATTGGGTTCTTTTATTTAGTTCCACTTTGGCACTGAAGCTTCCCCTAACAAACTAGCATGCTAGCCCTATCACATGAGAGATGAATCTCGTGCACTCACCTAAAAAATGTAGTGAAAGACCAATTCTCGAAGGCTTTGAAACACAATGTTGGATGTTTATTCATCTTTCATAACACAAGTCTTAAAAGCTTATTCAAGACCATAAATATACTACTATTATCCTTATTATTCTAGTTTTAATTACTATAATAACTAAGATCACCATTACTATTTAACAATAGTGACAAAAGAAAAAGATACCCATGACTTAGAAATAAGCCATATACATCATCCAACACTCAGAATGTTTCATGACTTATCACATGATATAGTAAACACTAGATTTTCATTAATAACTTAATAAATTACAAGACAATGTTTATATATCTATTCTCCAAAGAACCATCCACACAAATGATTACAATAGGGGTTTTTATACTTTTTTTTCCCTAACCAAGTGTCATAATTATAACTATCATGAACAGATGGCACATAGACTCCCTATAAATTAAGAGTTATGGCCCTTAAAATTAATTCTTCTTGTAGACTTGGGTCTTTGTGCCCCTAGATACTCACTCTATGCTATACTATGATGGCCAAGTGTTCCGTTCCCCATGGGATGGATAAAATCTTTGATGGATGGGGTCAAAGTGTCCCATTTGAGTTGTTCTTTCTATTTGCTCCCACATCCCTCGCACTTTGCTTCCCATATGCTCCCCTAGTCTTTCAGTTTGGTTTCAAGTCTTCTATTCTTGGGTTCCTCATGACATGTTATCCCTTGACTGGGTCCTCTCACACTGGGTCTCTTATACCATTGTCCTTCCACACCCATCACCTTTCTCTCCTATCATCTATGTGCCATGGTCCTTCTGTGCCATTATCCTTTCATGTTGTATCAGTACTTATGTCAAAATGGATAATGGTCCCTCCATGTCATGCACCAAAAATGGAAAAATACTTATTTAAAATTTAATGGTCAACATCACCTCACACTAATCCCTTTGTCCATCCTAGTCTAAGCTGTGCTAGCATCCTCCAAAAATTTTGGCCCCTTCTGCTCAAGTTCCTTCTTCAGCCCATCCTAGTGGGATAATGTGTCAAGGACTTTGACATTTATTATTTCAATGGCCTCCTTTACTTCCTTCAACTCCTTGAGCTGAGTTAGAGTCTCAATATTTTTTATCTATACATCTAGGGATACGATATCTTCCTTCTAGATGTCTTCTAATTCTGAGACCTCCTTATCAACTTATCCTCAAAGTATAGCAAAATTTGCATTTATTTATTGATGATGGTTATTGATAGTATCTTCCATCATTTCAATGTCCTTAAAATATTTCATGTGCTCTATGTGATCTTTTATTATAAGGGAAACATCAACTGCTTACTACCTCAGAACATCCTCATTATGGAGCTGGGCTTCCACTATTTTATTTGAGCACACTAGGTGCACAAAAATGCCATCTAAAATGGGGACAAATTCCATGACTCTCTCCAAGGTGCTCTTGTAAATGTCTACCACCATGGTAAATTATTCAATTATTTCCTTGGCCTCATCTCTTGGCATGAGGCATTCATTATTTTTTTGAGTAAAAGATCAAATAGTGTTTTTAATTTCTCGATGGCATCCCCATCCAATGGTACACCATCCAAAAGTGTTAGTTCATATTTTTAAATTATTTTTCAAAGGTTTTGTTAGGATTGTGGAGCTAAAAGCTTCACTGATGCAAACAGGAGAGGAGGTTGCTGAAGGTTGCTGAGTTGCAGAAGAAGTTGGGGTCGGTCTGATCAGCCGACGTCGGCGGGAGAGCACAGAGAAGCAACCGACGTCGGTCATATATCGGCCGACGTCGATCACCTCCAGGCAGACAGGGACCGACGTCGGTCGCCTGTGTGGTTTGACTGCGAGCTATTTACGGGCAGTTAGCTAACGAACCAAGTGTTTGCATGATGAGTGCTAATTTTAGACTCATAGCTGCGGATCTAATTATTGTAATTAGATGTCTAATCATTGTTTGGATGAGATCTATATAATAGACTCATGGTTGTATTGGAAAAGTGTGCTAGGGGGTAAGAGAGCATAATTATAAGCTCCTTCTGTGTGTGAGGTAGAGCTATGGTGCGTTCCTCCTAGTGCCACAGTACCAGGTGTGTTGGTGCTGGATTGGAGAGCCAACTGGGTTCTTCAAGAGTGTAGGATCTTGGTTACAGTTGCATGGCCTATATAGGAGATCTACATGGTAAGTAAGATCGTTGATCTACAGGTGTATGTGTGTGCAAGGTCGAGGTTCACAGGTGAGCAGAACCATTGTTTGATTTGCAGGTGTGCAAGGTCATACAGACAGCAACACAACAGGAGCAGTATCAGGCAGGATCTACTTGGAGTACAGGTGTGTACTCGGATAGAGCAAGAGGAAGGCAAGGGAGTTCCTTCCATAAGTATGGTCTGTTGAATTGCAGGTTGTTGCAGATTCATGGGAGATCTACTTGAAGTACCTTGAGTACTTGTGGAGCACGTGGAGTGCTTGTGGAGTGCGTGGAGCACTTGTGGTGTGCGTGGAGCACGGGAGGTGAACACCAACTCTGTATTTTGAGTTGGGTGTTGGGACCTGTGAGAGGGAGAGCTTTGGGGAGAAGAATTACTGTTCACTTGAGGTGTGGGAAACCTCTGTAAGGTGGTGGAGAAGAAGTGGCATCTTCTTTATTGTATTCTTTTCTGTATAAAGTGTTAATACAATTTGGTATTGTCTCTCATATGCTGTGTTATTCTGAATTCTAGTTACTTGGTGAATCTGGTTAATTTCTGCATATTAAGTTGCTTGGTTTGGTAATCAAATTGTGTGCTTCCGGTTTACATCCTCCCAACAGGTTTGAAACCCTTACCTTAGTGTCGATGGCCTCTTGGATTTTTTGCTTCAAGGAGGCCACTTCCTCGGCTAACACTTGCTTTTTTGTAACCACTTTATTATACATCTCTATGACCCTACCATGTTTTCTCTCCACTATGCATACATCAGAATCCAAAAAAATATTTTGACACATCATTTCCATGGTTAGTTTAAAAAATGTATCACTTATCATTATTAGAGAGAGCCACTGTGGATCAATCTTCATAAGGTCTGGTAGACCTAGAGAATTTGGGATAGAAAAAATGCAATCTAAAGGAAATATCAAATTAGAGATCCTTGCTGTACATATCTGGAAGGAAGGATAATTGCTTCCTTATTTCTAGGGTTGCATCCTTAGGGTGGAAGTGCTTCCAAAGATATAGGTCCTTGTCTTATATGCTGAATTGGTAATGTTTGCTTGTAGTGGATAGCCCTCTTTATTCCTGTTCTTCTGCTAGACCCTTCCCCCTTTTTAGGTCTCATTTGAGCTCATCCTCTTGATGGATTCCTAATGCCATATTACTTACTCCCACTCCATAAATATCAAGTTGATCTCTAGATGGGGCCTCCTATTGTAGAGATGGATTCTTTTTGGAGTTTGATCTTGAACTATGAATCTCTACATGAGAGGGGTCCTATTGGGGCACTTACCTTGGAGGCTAGTGTGGGACTGACCCTATGTCAGTCCTTGGAGAAGGTGAAGGAAAAGGTAGTTATGGAGGTGGAGAAGGTGGGGGAGTAAACTGAGGAGATGATGGGTTTAGGGTAGGTGAGTGGGAAGGAGTGGAATGAGTTAGGGAAGGTGAAGTAGGAGGTGAAATGTGAGGAGGGGATGGAGATGGATGAGGTGGTGAAGGTGAAATGTGGGGTGGATATTGGTATGGATCAGATGGGTGAGAGGTAGTGGGTCTGGAGGGTTGTGCCTCCACTATTCTTTATCTCTTTTATTAAGCTTACTACCCACTCAAGCTGGTGCTTGGCTTTGGCTACTTCCTTCATGGTTACAGTGCTTGGAGAACCTCTCCTTAGGGTCTTCATCTTGAGGGTACTGATAGGGGCATAACATATAAAACAATTTATGAACTTGCTCCCCGACTAGGATATTATTAACCATGATATCAGTCAAGTCCATTTCTCCCCTCTCCACAAAGGTATTCTTACTCAGATATACAAATTTTTTTTAGAGGGTGTGGCACTCCACGTTGATTAGTTTTGCCTATAAATTGATTGGCTATGCATCATAAATCTCATTGGTGGAATCAATGAAGTAGTGCATAGAAAATACATATGGAAACTTAAGCTATGTTGAATTCTCTCCCAAATGATTCATTCGAATGTGCACCAGGGAGTAGTGATGCTTTACGACAAATTTTTCTTGGTCTGTGACCAGGGGCAAATCCTTTGGAATGCACCATTCATTCCCAAAAGTTGCCTTCATCCCATCAAAATAGTACCTCATCTTTATCTTGTAAGATGGGGTAATGTGTTGGTGGCAAGTGAAGGCTTTGAAGCACTCCATGAGGGACCTATGTGTGGGAGGGTACACCCACTTTAATGAACCTGAGCTATAGTCAGGCACCTCAATCTCATAAAAAACCAATAATATTAAGATTGATCCCTAAGAAAACCTATACTTAAGCATTTTGTGTGCCTTTTTTGCATTCTTAACTATTTTTTGGGAAAAATACAGTGCCTAGTTGTCCTTTTTTCCCTGAACAACTTGGTGAGCAATGTGTAGGTGGGCCATGTCCACCTCCTTCCATCAATCGATCCGTTTGACCTTGGTAGAAATGATAAGCATTACAACTTTGAGGGTGGGATCCTGTAGGTTATTAATGTGCATTGCATGCCCTTATTTTTAGTACATAAGCACCATGTTGGTCTATTAAATCTCCTCTGTGTATGCCAAGCCATCCAACACATTCATCCCTGAGCATTGAAGTCTCATGACTTTACTTATCCTTTTTGGGGTGATCTTTATATTGCACCTCGTGAAGTGAATATATTCCTCATAGAAACATGAGAAAAGGAATTGAACTTCCTCAATAGGCTTTCCAAAGTATGGCAGTTTAGAGAGTTGGAAGAGTCCTACCTTGTCCAACTGGTTCTTAATAGATAGGTCATAAACTACTTGATTTTTTGTGTTAGTGGTCTGAAATTGGTAGTCATTCTATATTTATACTTTTTTTCCCAATTGGTAGTGGTTATAATAAAATATAGTGGTAGTTGATACCTTGGAGACCCAATTCTCCATGCACAAGACTAAATATGGGTATTACATCTCCTCTATTAGTAAAGATGAAGGGAGAGATACTAGGGCATTTTGTGATGATGAGGTCTATGTCTGCTTTCCTTTCTTCACCATATTTGCTTCTTTTTCACTCTCTCTCACTTCTCCTTCCATGCTTTCTCTCAAAACTCCTATGCACTACACTTGTTTTGGTCTCTCTTCTTGGTTTCTTGAAGCCTCTTATCTTATAGGGAACCAATCTCTTCTGCTCACCTTATCTTACTATAGTATGGTTGGAAGATTTTTGAGTATTTTAGCCTTTTTATTTGGTTGTATTAACCTTAGTGGCACTCAAAGGTTAAGCCATGGCTGTCCCACATTTTTGAATGAAAAGATGGTGGCAACCTAACTTACTTCAGCGCTCGAGCTTCACACTTCAACAATGGTGGATCTATAACCTACAACTTCAAATATTTCCACTCCTATACCACAATCTAAACTAGCAAACTCTCTTCTTACCTTGGAAACAACCGCCATGACTTTGCCAACTTCATAATCACTTTGTTCTACTCAATTTTAAAGGAGTTCAATTGTATCATGGTCACTGGTTCATTGTTCACACTTAGCACTCAAAAAATATAGTAAGATAAAGTGTAAAATGGATTTAACAGGCTTATTTATAGGCCCTTAGGGGGGTTTACCTTCATTAATTCATTCCCTCTCCCCATCACCTTGAGTAATTAATGCACATATTTTACTGGCATATGTACTTTGAATCTTGTATTGAACATTTAGTGCCTTAACCAATTTGTCCCATCATTCCACCCACATGCTTCTCATCATAACTAACCTTGTTGGATTAATGGTCCATCCCTTCTTGCACCTTTTTTATAAGTGGATGACAAACGTATCCCACCTTTTTGGTGTCGTGAAAGACAACTGTCACCCAAATCATGGAAACCTTTCAAAATGATTTCAAGGAGCATTGAATAACTCACACACCCTTAATCACTTGCATGCCATAGATGACTCTTGCACCTTGTGGTACTTACACACCCATATGTCTTATGTCTTATAGTCATATGTATAATGCCTTAGCCCACACTAAAAGGGTTCATGGTCCTACATGATCAAAAACTAAGTAGAGGAACTCAAAATTACATTAAAGAGTTACACTCCTCAAGGGTAGTGTTTTTTACTAAAAGCAATAAATTTTAACCTAATGGCCTTGAGAATTATTGATTACATAAGTTAAGATAAATAAAATTACAATTCGGCTGAAGCCAACTGACATTATAGTGCCTTGGGAGGAACTGACGATCCATCTATTTCAACCAACAAGCCCTAGTAGGTTAGATGTTATGTATAATGAATGGACCATCCCAATGAATCTGGAGCTTCTGAGGGTGGTGCATGAACTTAGAATCATATAACATAACTTTCATGCCTAGATAAAATACTTCATACTTTTGATGGTGATCATGTCATGCTTTCTATTTGCATTTTTCAACATCCTGACTCTAGTGGGTGAGAAACTACATCTCATCTAGTTTCATCAAATCATCAAGCTAGGATTTTAAAGACGCTTCATCATCTAGGTTTCCCACATGCGCTATTCAAAGAGATGGAACTAGGAACTCCACTGGAATGATCACTTCCTTTCCATACCCTAGGTTAAATGGTGTACTTTTATTGAGGTGCTTATATGTAATTTGGTATGCCCAAAGTACTGTAGATACTCTATCATCCCAATCAGTCTAACCAACATTATAGATTTTTGTCAAAGTGGTGTTGAGGATCTTATTGAAGGCTTCATATATTCCATTGGCTTGTGGGTGGTATGGTGTTTTCTTGTGGTGCGTGATCATGAACTCAACCAACAAGATGCAAATTATTTCATTCAAGAAGTGGGTTCCATGATCATTGATGAAGCTTATGGGACATTCAAACTATGTTATAATGTTCTCCTAGATGAATCACATGGTAGTTGTTATAGTATAGTCTTTTTTTGGCACTACTTTAGTTCATCACATGAGGTAGTTAGTTGCCACAATGATATAATGAGAGACCATTCATTATCCTACTAGAGTGATGGCCCCCACAAAATTGGCATCCCTCTTTTTTAATGGTTTTTGAGAAGGAATAGGTCACAAAGGCATTGCATGTCTCTTGTTTAGTTTTACTACATGTTGGTAGACATCACATTACCTAACATATGCCTTTGCATCTTTGAATAAAGTTAGCCACTAGAGTCCAGTGAATAAGACTTTACACATGGTAGCCTCTCCAACATAATGTCCTCTGATAATACCTTCATGGACTTCTCATAACACTTCAGGGAACTTATGTTGCATTACATAGTGGTGAATCATCTTGTCATGATCAAATTTATTAAGATCTCCTACTATGAGCTGATAAGGTGTGGCACATACCATAAGTTACTTTTTCTCCTGTAGAGTGAGGGAGTCAAGAGCACAACTAATATTGATAGATGTTGTAATATCCTCTAGCTCTTTCGGTATGCCAACAACTTGAAAGAGTTGTACATCAGGAAGATCTCTTCTATGACATGTGGGGGTTATCCATTTTCAATTTGGGATAAATAATCAAGTCCACAATTGGTCTTTCTTGGCTTTATTACTATGGAAAACTAGAATTCTTGGAAGAGGATGATCTAATAACAAATTCTCCATATAGTACTGGATTGTTGAAAAGATACTTCAAGGCCTAATGGTCATATAAAATATAAATGGAGTGGTTAGAAGGTACCACATAAACTTTTGTAGTGCATAAACCATAGATAATGCTTTGTGCTCGATGGTGATATAGTTCCTTTCAGCTGATGTCAACTTCCTACTAGAAAAATAAATGAGGTAATCCAAATGTCTTTCACTTGGTTATGAAAGTATTGCACTGACTGCCATCCTAGATGCATCAACATGGACATGAAAAGGCTTTGTCCAATCAAGGAATTATAAGATATGAGTGGTAACTATCTTTTCTTTGAGTGTTTCAAAAGCTGCTTTGCAAGAATTTGTCCATATAAACTATTTATTCTACTTTAAAAGCTATTCTAGGGGCACTACAATCTTGACATAAACATGAATGAACTTTTTATAATAGCCTATGTGCCCTAAGAAGGTGCACACTCACACTGATTCTTGGGTGATGGTAGATGGAGAATAACGAAGACCTTGGTTGGGTCTACCAAGAGTCCCTCCTTATAAATGATATGCCCAAGGAGTATACTAAAAGGTGTCATGAACATGCACTTCTTCAAATTTAAGGAAAATTTTAACACTTTATAGTACTCAAGCATAAGTATTAGATTATCACAATGGTCCTTGACCAACCCATATACCATATAGTCATCCAAGTAGACTTGGAGGAATTTATGAATGAAATCTTTGAAGGCCTCAACTGTTATCTGTGAAAATATTTTTGGGGCATTTTTCAACTTGAAAGACATGATGATATAGGCAAAATATCCCCATTCAGTAGTGAAATTAGTATTGGATTGGTCTTCCTTATCTATATAGACTTGGTGGTACCTTGAAAATTCATCTTTAAAAGATTATACTTCATAATTGGCAATACCTTCAAAGATTTCCTCTATGAAGGGTGTTGGGAAAGGATCTATCGCACAAGATGAACTTAAGACTTGGTAATCCACACAAATATGGATACACTCATATTTTTTGACACAAATTACCATGGGATTGACCCACTCAGATTCAGTAATGGGAGCACTTAATATAGCATAGAGCATGCTATCGATCTCCTCTTTCACTCACACCCAGAGGTTGGGGTTCATACTATATGGTCATTTATTCATGGGGTGAGTACCATCGATTAGCATGATTTACATCTTCCATAAAGAAGGGTGGAATCCTTTCATTTTTCTATAATTCCTCAAGTATACGTCTTGATACTCTTTCAACAACTCAAAAATCTTCAAAATTTCTATGTCAGTCCAATAGTTTCCAATTGTAGCCATCTTTGGCTCTTTCTCTATGCCAATGTTACATTAAATAGTTTGAATGGGAATGTGATAAGGGTTTTCCATATTGGATAAATTGTGTCCAAAATATTTTATGAACTAGTACTTGTAGGGACATCTAAATGGTTAGTCAAGGGGTTGAGTAAATTAGATCCTTCACCTTCATCAACTTGGAAGATGAGATTTTAATTTCCTAGGTACATATTTTCATGAAATTATTCACTAAGAACTATCGATGGTGAAGAAACTAATTGGGTGGGAGGCTCAATGAATAAATGCAAGGGTTATTTAGGTTCTTGATGAATATGGCATAGGCAGTCTTCGACAGGACTTGGGTCTTTAATGATTGTTTCATGCATGGCTTGAAGGGTGAGGTGCAAGTCCATCCTTGGTGAAAAATAAGAGAGCACTAATGTCATGTTCCCATTTAGTAACTACCAAAACCTAATGCCCATTTTCCTTTCTTTGTAAATATACCATGCCCACGCCCAAGTGTGCAAAGTCCCATAGAATGCATGGACCTAGAGCTACTCTAGTAAGAATGTTTCTTTTGCTCACCATATTATCTCATGAGCCTCAATATGAGGTTTGGGTGATTTCACACCACTGTAGCTAAGTGTTCCCTTGACCTTATTATCATGATGAAATCTATGGTGTAGAGCAGCTCAGATTTGATCTTAGTACAAAAGGTGCTCTTTATGAGTATGCCACCATCTAGCAGTGGTACCATAAAAATGTGATCTAATGACCTCATCTAGTCATTTTTAGTCTCATAGAATTATTCAACATGCTAGACAAAGTCACCTACCTCCATTTATCCTTAGAATCATGGGCCTTCATCACATCTTTCTGATGGTGGTCCCACTAGTGGTCCTCTCATTGCTAAACCTATGAGGTACACAAACTTGTGACATTTAGGAAGCTGACACATGATGATTTCTCCTCTATTTATGGTGCTACACAATCTTCTAGTGAGATTCTGGTCACTATGGACCCAATAGTTGTAAGCATTACTTGTAGTATTTGAGATAGACTAGTTATCCATCCACTAAAGAATACCATTTGGAATTAAATCATGTTGTTCATCATTTTAAGTAGTAACATTATAAAAACTATTTATGTCTTCATCAACACTCATGAGCTCGATATAAGGAGGTCCTTGTGCTTGGCCTAAAGGTATTACTACATGTTGATCAGTATTTTCAAAGATAATGTATCAGTTTTCAAAGCTTAAGTCTGCATGGTTCTCATAGCACCAAGGCCTTCCCAGTAGAGTTGGATAGTCATCAACTTATAACAATTCAAAAACCTCAAAATCTACCTTGAAGGGAACCCCAAGTATGTTAATGGTGGCATTCTTAAGGACTCCAATGGGATGTGCTCGAGTCTTATTTTACATGAACAAGACTGAGGAGAGAGTTGCAAGGATGGACTAGACATTTTTCACCAAGCATCTTTAGTGAGAACATTAACTTCTACATTAGTATCTATAGAATATCTCAAATTACCCATCTATTAATAGCAACATTAACCAATATCTCTCCATCATCCAAGGGAGTAGAGGAACTAGGAGTTTCCTAATGTTGGGAATGATTTAAATAGAGATCTTTGATTTGATGACTTAGGTGAGGATGGAATTTGTTTGGTAAGTGATCCTAATTTTTAAGCCAAACACTAAGTTGGGTAACAATGTCCTCATCTAGCATACGCTTGCATAGTTCTTGGAAATTATCCCACACTACTGGTTGAGGTTTGGCTTCTATTTGGATAATGATGTGTCATGTCACATTATTTTCCTTGAGGTATTGAATCTCACCTTGGATCTCTCACACAAGTACCATTATATACTGAAGGACATTCTTTTACTATTGATTATTAGGGTACTTCCTTGCCCGTGGTTCTTATCGATGTACCTTTTTGATCGGGTTGGCTATGGATTGAGTTTATCCCTCACTATGAGTGGTGATATTTACTTTTTGCACTATTGGGATGGTTGGATGTACATGCTATTGTGGTTTGTATATTCAAATCATACCAATGCTTTTTCATTGTGTTCCTTAGTGATGGTTGCATATAGATCAAGACACTCTTCCACATGATGGTCCTTTTTATAAAATATGTAGGTTGGGTACTTTGGGCAATCCATTTAATAGCAGTTTGGTGACCCACATTTTTAGCAGGTCTTCAATGGAAATTGACCACCACTGCATCCTCATCCTCTCCCTCACTCATGGTAGACACCTTTGTCTTGAGTATTGGCAACTGAGATTTGGTGCATATCATGCACTCGAGCTTCATGAATATCACTGATCAATCAACAATCATTGGTGTCATGGGTGTAGGCATCATAAAAATTATAATACTCAGACACCTTAATGTTTATAGCACACTACAAAAGTGGAAAAGAATAGACATCCTGTTCCTCATGATAGATCTCACAAGTTTGTTTTAGTACCACATGGATGTTCTTGCATGAGTAATTGTTCTTTGTGTGCCCTTCAATTTCATAATCAGTACACTAGACACCACTACATGTCTCATGTACATTTTTTTCCATAAAATTTTCAAGTTGTGATTCCATAAACACTATCTACACCTCTATAAAGTGACTTATCCCAGTATCCATGCTTCCAACTACTTCAACATAGAGGGTAGCTTCTAGATCTGCATGCATGCTGGTGAAGGTTCTTTGTGATAGAGTATGACAGAAAGGTAATAATAAGCCTCACACAAACCATTGTGCATGTTGAGCAAGATTTATTTCAAATGATAATTTAGAAAGAAAGGTTTTTAATCATGCATCATACTCATGCATGCTCTCTATAAGTCCTTGATTTATGTCCTTTAGCACTGCTATGCTTTATTTCTCAAACTCAGGAAAGTCAAATTCATACAAGAAGGATACTTTGATTTGGTCATAGTTGACCACTACTTGTTGAGGATCAAACTTGTGATACCATTTATGTGTGTACTCTAAAAGTGTGGTTGTAAATTGCATAGCTTTTCATTTAGAAGATGTGATATCATGTACTCACCATATAAATTCACACTTTTGCATGTGATCAACTACATTTTCTACCCATCAATATTCAAGTAAATGCAATGTCATCTCATAGTAGACTATAGTGGGTTGTGGTTAAGCAAGTGGCTATTGGGAATATCCAGCTCTTATCCCATGAGGAGGAAGTTTTCCTCCTCCAATACCTCCTCCTAATCTTCCTCCAGTGCCTCTAGTAGTAGTGCCCATGGAAAGAGGCATGGTAGAGGGTTGGTTACCCAAGTTTAGGCCTATAATTTGGACTTGAGGGCCAGATCTACTAGCCATCCCAAACTATGCCATAGAATTCCCTTGAAGAAGGAAAGGTATTGTAGATTCTAGTGTGTAAATTAGCTAAGTTATAGTTTCCCTTATTGGTTTAGTTTCTGACTCTAAACTATCTGGATTGCAATTGTGTATTTGTACTCTTTTTGACTCAAAGGCATGAGCATGCACTAGGGTGGGGGAGCCTGGTTGATTCATGTTATGTTCCTTGATTCCTGAAGTCTAGCTTGATTCTTCTTCATAGGATATAAGTGGTAAAGTATGTGGTTTGAAAGTGATGGGTTCCTCATGTGCATTCACTTCCTTATGGATCTTCACAACACTCTTAGAGGTATCCTGATCTCTTCTCATGTCACTAATTCCCATAATCCTTTGTCAGGATTCATCATACTTCCATTTTCATAATGCTTATTGGCTTGCTACCATGTTGAGCCCACAATATTTAATCAACTACTAGTCTTCCCTCCTAAATATGTGGCTCATTCACATGAGATTTTATCCCTCCATGGGTAGATTATCCAATCCAATGTCAACAATTAGCTTCTTAATTTTGAAAGTGAACAATGATAGATAGCATACCCTTGGATCTCATATAAATTGGAAATTTGATTCCTTAGGATATGAATAGGTGGTCATAATGTACTCTAAAATATAGCTATTCTGAATGCCTCTCCACCAAAATCTGATAGCATGCATCCAAGGAACTCCAAGTCATGCTAAACTCATCTGCTACTCAAGTGTCCAAAGTTGCTTTCTTCTGAGATTTCTAGATTTTTATTGAGCATATGCTATAATCCAATAATTCAAGAGAACTAGGACATCAAAAAAGAAAGTTTCATATAGAGAACTATAGAGATTTTTCTCTACCCACTGTCGCATAGAAAATCTTGATGTAAGATATGGGACCACAAAGTTATCTTTGACACTGGTAACCCATTATTCAATTTATCTAGTGTGATTAATCTAAAACTCAGAAGTTTTGATTGACAAATATTTCAAGAACACAAAAATAACACAGTAACAATGAATTCTTTGAGAAGAGATGTTTTATTACTCAAGATCACAATACAACTATATGCTTATTTATGGGAAGAGATGTCTGATTTCCATTTTGGGTTACATATTCATTTATACACATTTTGAAAGTAGGAGGATGTGGAAGGTCACCAATATCGAGAGAGATTAAGTAGTTTGAATTCCATGATTTAAAACAATATAGAATTCAAGAAATTACTATTTTTAGAAAATTACTATTTTTAGACTACACTACTAAAATTAAAATTTGGAGCACTTCTATTGGGTTTTCAAGGGTCAAAAACCATTTATTAGAGATCCATGACATCTCACCATGTTTTCCTCATTCTTAGATTTCCAATGGTTTAAATGACAAGTCAATTAGAGCTACGGTGCAAAAGTTATGGCTCCCAGAAGTTCCATCATCAATTGGGGTAGAACTATCACCCAAAGTGTCACCTGAATTATTGCCCAGATCATTCCTCCCTCCTTGAAAAGCAATGGTCACCATTGCATCAATACTTCTCATCAGGTGTGGAAATTTTGTCTAAATTTGATTCTCTATAAGCCACTCACCTTGGTAGCTAAGCTAGCCCCTTTTGACCACCCAATAAAGTGGAATAGAGCATCCTCTTATTGTCTTCATCAAGGTGTCCACAATCTGATCCTCCTCCACTGGAGAAAAACTCTATGGATCAAGATCATCAATGTCTAGTTGTTTTTATATGACTAAAGTGTCCAACATAGGTGGATGATATGGTTTGAGGAACTCCACATTGACTATTGGATACAGACCAAGGCAGGCTAGTAGGTTTAACTCAAAATCATTTTCTCCAACTTTTCCAGTGATGGTGTAGGGACCATATCACAAAGGCCAAATTTTTCTATGTGGGCCTACAAGTCATTCCTTTTGAAACCAAAACCAAACCTTATCACCCAAAACAAAATGGTATGCAATCCTATGTTTGTCATGGCATTACTTATACTTCTAATTCATCTTATCCAAGATGTAGTGTTTCCATTGTTTATAGGCTTGCACAATAGCATAGAGATCCTTATCATACGTCAAATATTTCCTGACTATATCAATGAAATTTTCACTATGATATGCAATAGGATGGCCATGTTACATGATGATAGCTCCCATGGCATATTCAGATGCATCTGCCATCAACTCAAAAGGTTGATGCAAATCTGACAAGGCAAGAATAGGGGCTGAGCAAAGTCTGTTCCTCAAATTCTCAAATCCCCTCTATTGTATTTCACCCCACTAAAATGTATATTTAGCTCCTCCTTTAGTCACTTGGGTTAGTGACCAAGCAACATGTGAAAATCCAAGAAGAAACCTACAATAGAAATTTGCAAGACCCAAGAAGTTGTGAAGTTCTGTGAGGGTCCTTGGTGTAGGCCATTCTTAAATAACCCAAATATTTTTTGGATCAACATGGACCCCTTCCTCATTCATAGCATACTTGAGGTAATGAATTATTTTCATCCTAAGTGTGCATTTGTCAAGATTTGCATACAACTTGTGCTACCAAAGAGTTTGAAGCACCTTATGAACATGTTGCAGATGTTCCTCCCATGTTCTGATATAGATGAGTATGTCATCTAGGTAGACAAACATGAATGAGTTGGTGAAAGGTAACAAGATGTCATCCATCATCCTCATGAAGGTTGAAAGTGTGTTAGTCAAGCCAAAAGTCATAACCAACCATTTGAAGAGCCCCTCCTTAGATTTGAATGCAGTCTTCCATACATCAGTGGGATCGATGGGAATTTGGTGATAGCCAAATTTGAGATCAATTTTGGTGAATAAATTCACACCATGTATTTGGTCCAATAGGTCATCAATCTTGGGGAGGGGATAGTGATTCTTCATAATGATTTTATTTAGGGCTCAATAGTCAATGCAAAGCCTACATGTTCCATCTTTCTTCGGTGCCAGGATAATTGGGCTACCACATGGTGAAGATCATGGCCTGATGTGACCCTTTTGGATCAATTATTGAATCTATCTTTTTATCTCATCATTCTCCAAAATTGATCTATGATACATAGGACTGTTAGGCAAAGGTGTTCCTGCGATCAAATTGATAGATTGTTTTACTTGGCAATGTAATGAAACTCCTATGGGTGACTTGAATAAGTCATCATATTCTCCTATGATTTGTTCCATCTGATTCTATTGTTGTGTTTATTGTGTAGTCAGGACTGAAACATCAAATTTCTTGGATTTTTGTGGTTTGACCACCATGAGAATGAATTATTTTATCTTTTCCACCAATCTCTTACATTTACAGGCACTAATCAGGGAGACAGATGTGGGAGGTGGTACCTCTAGTACCTTGTAGCATGACATTCCAAGAGTGAGGATGATTCTTTGAGTTTGTGATTCATAGATGCCATGTCAATCATACATAAATGACTGACCAAGGAGTACATCACAAACATCTAGATTGACCACATCACACAAGACTTCATCTTGGAAATGTTTTAGTGCATATGAAAGAAGACACTGATGGGTGACACAAAGGTCTCTCCCTAGGCTCAACCATCCAATACTATATGGCTTTGGGTGAGGCTTCATGGATATATTTAGACTTTTCATAAATTTAGTAGATATTAAATTATTTTGACTCCCATTATCAAGAATGAAATGTAGAGGCTTACCTTTTACCTATAATTTGGAGTGAAACAATCTTTCCTTGTCATTTAACCTTTCCTCATGAGTCTGTGATGAAGCGATGATGGTGTCAGGCTCAGCATCTATAATCTATTCTTCATCCTCTTTGAATGAAGGTTGTGTATAAGACATAGTAGTAGATGTTGAGTATTATGACTCAAAAAGTAGTGACTTGATGGCTCGACATTATTCTTTAGAGTGAGTTCTAGTTTTGTGGTAATCACGCCATTTTATAGCCTTCCCCTTCTGGGGTTTCTTATCTTGAAACTCCTTTTGCCTCAAATTTTGGCCTCATGTTTGACCTTCCTTGTCACTTTTCCATTTTGAAGGCTGACTCTTTGTATTCTTTCTTCCATGCTTCTGCTCAATCTTCACTATGAACTTGTATGCCTCACCGAGGGTTTCCAAATTGAAGAGTTCTATTTTCCCCCATATGTACCATTATAGCCCACCACGATATTTGAGTCTTATGTTTCTCACTTTCTTGGATGCCCAATCTTGCAGATAGAGAATGAAAAATGTCTGTGTAATCTTGAATAGATTGGTCTGTACCTTGGCAAAGTTGTTGCCACTGTATGTACAAATCATCATATGCTCCAATGGGATAATATTCTTCCTTTATAGCTTCCATGAAATCATCCTAGGTAGGTTTCACTTCAAGGCCAATGTCATCTACTGAACCTCATTTTGTACACTTCCCACCAATTTTTCATGGGTAATGATGCTTTCAAAAGAGCAAAAGTGATATTTTCTCCATCGGTGAATTTATTTATAGAGAAGTAGGAAGATAATTGATCCAATAAATTTTCTACTACATCAACATTGATTTTGCCTTCAAATGTAGGAATATCAAAATTTACCTAAACCTTGAAGGGTGTTGAGGCACTGAAAGGACATTCCATGGATGAGGAGCTAGAAAGTGCATATGAGGAGCCAAAATTTCCCATTGGGAGTTATTGGAGAATTTGGGAAAATTATTGTAGTATCTGTGCTTGTTTCCATTGGAGGGCTTCATTCACCATTTCCTTGAAAGGATTATATGTCTCGATGTCATCCACCATTTGAATTTGTTTGGAGTGAATAGGTGGATGTTTGGAAGCTCTGTAAGTTGTCTTTAACACTAGTAACCCATTCTTCAATTTATCTAGCATGATGCACTCAAACATTTTCCCATGATTGTGATCCAATTGTTTTGGGTCCCAACAATGGAACCAAAATGTTGGGTTCTTTTAGTTAGTTCCACTTTGGTGTTGAATCTTTCCCCCAAAAAGCTAGTGTGCTGGCCCTATCACGTGAGAGATGAGTCTCGTGCTCTCACCCAAAACATGCCATGAAAGACCCATTCCCAAAGGCTTTGAAACATAATGTTGGATGTTTCTTCATCTTTAATAACACAAGTCTTAAAACTTTATTCAACACTATAAATATACTATTATTATCCTTATTTTTCTAATTTTGATTACCAAAATAACTAGGATCACCATTACTATTTAACAATAGTGATAAAAGAAAAAGATACCCATGACTTAGAAATAAACCATATATATCATACAATACTTAGAATGTTTCATGACTTATCACATGATATGGTAAACACTTTCTTTTCATTAATAAATTACTAAATTACAAGACAAAGTTTATATGTATATTCTCTGAAGGACCATCCATGCAAATGATTACAAGGGTTTTTATACTTATTTTGCCTTGACCAATTGTCATAATTCTAACTATCATGAACAAATAGCACATAGACTCCCAACAAACTAAGAGTCATGGCCCTTACAATTAGTTTTTCCTATAGACTCAAGTCTCTCTGCCCCTAGATACTTGCTTTATGCTATACTTTGATGTCCAAGTGTTCTACTCCTTATGGGATGGTATAAAACCTATAATGAATGGGGTTGAAGTGTCCCATTTTAGTTGTTCTTTATATCTTCTCCTACATCCCTTGTGCTTTACTTCCCATGTGCTCCCCTAGTCTTCTACTTTAATTTTGAGTCCTCTATTCTCGGGTCCCTTGTGACATGTTCTCATTTGACTAGGTCCTCTCACATCAGGTCTCCAATGCCATTGTCCTTCTATACCCATCACCTTCTGTGCTTTTCAGCTACGTGCCATGGTCCTCCCACACCATGGTCCTTTCGTGTTGTGCTGATACTTGCATCAAAATGGATAATGGTTTCTCCATTCCATGCACCAAAAATGGAACAATACTTATTTGAAATTTAGGGGTCAACATTATTTATCTTTAATGCTTTCCTGTTTTCACACATTTCTAAAAAAGTAAGTTGCAAATTAGTCATGCATGATAACTTAATATTTTATGCATTCTAATTTACTCAAATATTTATCTAAATTAGATTATATTTATTCCCTAATCTCTAATTTTGATAAAACATATTGGTGAACATTATTTATTATTGAATATTGTAAAACTCTAACCATTCATGTTTATAGGGTTTCTTTCCTTATTTTTATTGTTTCCAATTATTGTACTAGAGTTTTTTGGATTTAGTAAATTATTTGTTAACATAAATCTTCCAAGTTTATATTTCATATTTTATTCAATCTAAGAAATTTTATTCTCTCTCTCTTATAAGAAGTGATAAAATAATGGTATTCAAGTTGAGCATATTCATATTTTAGTTGATAACATCACAATGGCATAATTAGTTAATACATTTCAGGATATTAACAAAATATATTTAACAAAGTATCTTTTAAATAATTTAAATATTCAAGATACATTTTTAAAATTTTAACGTTAGAGAGGAAACACACAAAGCATTTTAAATTCAATCATTTGAGATATCTACTGCTATGGGTTCCTTGCCTATCTCTGCATCATTTAATACAATTTTTATACCAACATCTACTATGGGGGCAACCCAAGTGTTTTAGCAAATCAATATGCCAATTGTTGAGTGAATATTTTGTTGTCAACTAACTGAAGGCAAAATGGGTATATCAACCACAACACTGGGAGATTTATGGCACAAAAAGTGTGGGTTTACCACATCTAGACGAGGTAAATCTCTCCTCTCATCAAGGGGAGGTTCCCTATGAATATTTATATGCTATATGTATATATATAAGTAAGCAAAAAATAGTACTCAGGGTAGTATAACAACATCCACCTCTCTTTTTTAGAGGTGATGTGCAAGGAACAAGAAAGAGAAATCCTGGTCATTGGCTAAGAACATTCTTCTTCTTTCAGGAATGGTATCCAGCCTAGAGTATAAAATCTTCTAAAGTAGGTAACAAAGTTCACAAGGAAACCCACGTAAGCACAAAGTCTTCCGTTGCCTCCTTCACTGGTTTAGAAAACACGTAACCATAGAGTGAAACAAAACACAAAGTCTTTGCCTAAAACTACAAAGGATAAAAGGATCACCAAGATAAAAATAGCTCAAAGTCTTTCTTCTATCTTTTAGAAATGTCTTCAGATAATGTCAACACACCCACTTTGCTTATTAAATCAAACAGATAAGAGATTATCAGGAAAAAAGACATAAGAACTATTTCTTAAATAACACAAATTACTTCAACACAAAGTTTGAAATAAACCTGTTTCTCATTCATTCGATAAAATATGATTTACAAGTTGAGCATAAAGTCTCAAGAAGTGTCTCAATTTCAGCAGAGTTTTTGCTCTCAATTATCTAGAGATCCATTTACAAAAGAGGTCCTCTTTATATATAGGGAGAAACCTTCAAAATTAAAAAAGATTAAAATATAAAAATATCTTAGTCAAAGATGAGTCATCTTTGACTTTTGAGATATTTTTCTAGATTTTTTACATGTAATTACACATTACAAAATTACATGCACTTTTACATGACAAAAGTGCATGGGAAGAGGAAAAGAAGAGAGAAGGGGAAAAAAGGTTCAGTTCTTACCACCATACTTCTTTAGATGAGCATCATACATAGCAATAGATGCTTGAATTCTTATACTGTCTGGCACAATGGTGTTCTTGAAGATGACCCTAGCCTTGATTACAGCATCCTTCAATGCTGTGATTGCCTTGGCATGACTCGTTAACCTGGATCTTAGATTATCTAGAGTTAACTGAGTATCTAAAATGTTATCCATAGAAGTCATTTTAATGCTTTTTCTTTGAAATCCCTCTGAATCATACCTCTAAATCCTTGGATCATCTCTTCTACTGAGAGAAATTGATTATCCCTAGAGGGGAGGTCACAAGGCAGTTCTTCTAGTCTATTCAATAGGCCTGTGTCACTTTTCTCACTGGCATCCTTAGAAGACTCAAGATCTTCAATCAGCTCCTCGAGTACCTGAACCCTGTATATCAGTGATTCCTTAATCTCAACATAGGAATCTTTGCTGGAAATAATACCGATGGATATCAAGGTGCTTTTCTTTAGATCTTTCATTTCCCTCCACTTGCTAAGATATTTCTCTTTACTATTAATGTCCTGAGAAATAAGTGAGACAAGGTCCTCCAAATCTGTCCTCACCTTCTTCATCTTGTCTATTTTTTCAGCAACCTCGGTAATCAAGAAAATTCCCTGAGTGTGCATCTTTTCAATGTAATCCTTTAGCACTTTCCCTTTCATATAAGTTTTCTCTACCTTTTAAATGACAAGGTCATCTATGGAAAAGGCCTCTAGGGTTGCCGCTTCAGGGGCAAGGGTGAATTTCCTTATTACTACAATCAATTGCTCTACCTTGGCTTTATAGTAATCCTTCATCTCTTTTTTTTATCAAATTTTTGGATCATGACGTCCATTGCAGACTGTAGATCACTTTTCGCATCTTCATGAGTAACTTTCCCAAGTTCAACATGAGAAATGGAATAGCTGCTCATGTCAAAACCCTCAAGGGTTGCGTCCTACAGTGGTTTAGCTATTTCTAGAAATTTATGTCCCTTTTCTTCAACCAATTTTGAAAATATCCTTGGTCTCTTAGGGGCATTAGCTTTCACCGGCACTAACTTGACAAAATCAAAGTCATCTACAGAGATGGCTAGCTTCTTTATTTTGGGCGTGAAATCTGACATCCAAGGAGGGAGATAAGAAGTACCTATTATGGCAATGGTTCCTGCAACTGGTGTTATCTTGGTAACTTCTACACTGCTAATGGTAATAGTGGTCACAGTTGGAGTAACTGGTGAAACCATATCGGCCATTGATTGATCAAGGGCAAAACTTTCTCCTAGATTGAAGGAAGGAGATGCTAGACTAAGAATAGATCCTGAGGAATGAAGAGTATCTCCAGAAGCATCCTGAGGATCACCAAACATGAATTTGAAAGGAGAGGTGGCTCCAGAAGAAAGAACACTGATAGGAGAAAGAGGTGGTGAAGGAGAGACATTTGTAAGTGGCTGTGCCCCTTCTTGGGAAGGTAGAGGTTCAATTCCTTGCTGTTATGAGGGCCTGTCATCTATCTTTATTTGCTGAGCTGCCTGTTCTTGAGAATTTTGTTCTCTAACCCCCTTAGCTGTTGATTCTGCCTCTTTAGCAACCTTTGATTTCTTAGAAACAAAGATGATTCTAGGCTTGTGAGGCCTAGATGGAGAAGGAACATCACTTTTGTTCTTGGTCCTATTTTCTGCCCTCTTCCTCATTTTTATTTGGAATTCAACCTCTGATCCTATAATAAGCTCTTTTAAAGTGATCCCTTTAGCTGTTAACCAATCATTGGTGTTAGCAAATATTGGTTTGAATCTCTTCCTTAAATAAGTCAGTTCTTTTTGGGACCACTGGATAGGAGGAAGAGGTGAGTCAGTAACCTTCTTAGCTAGGTACCCACTGTTGATAATGTTATTATCATCAAACAAATTGGAGGGAACATCTGCAAGCCCCAAATATTCAATTTGTTCTAAGGTCAACCTGCTGTAGTCCATCCTCTTGATTTTTTTAGTTGTCCTCAGGTCTACCCAGATGTCTTCGATCATAGGCTCATGAAACTGAGTCTTTTTTTGATCATGTCCTTGACACCCCTATAGTCAAAATTGTCCCTCCTCTTGAATTGTTTCATAGTAACCAGTTGCATCTCTGTTTCCATGACCTTTACTTTGGCTACTATCAAAATTGAGTATCTGCCAATTTCAATTGAAAACTTGAAACTTGGCTTCTTCAGTTCCATCTATCTAGTGTGTACAACAACCATTTATCTACATAGCTCCATTAGGACTAACTTAATAAAAGGAAACTTGGGGAGTATATAGGGATAGCCATAGAAAAAGCCAACCCAAAGATAGCAAAAGGAGGGAAATTGTAGAAACATACAGCCATAGTCATTGACGACCGTCCAGGCTTCATTAGATATTCTCTTTTATTCAAGCTGAGGGTCGAAGAGGCACAAAAATATCATGAAGAAGGCATCATTTACTCTCCTAAAATGATGGATTGATCCTTGCAGTGTTAACTGAGGGTAATATGAGTAGACTGGGGTGGTTTTCCTGTTTCCTTCAGTTGTCAAACTTGGAAAGGTTCACATGGAGGCCGCAATGTACACCAGGTATGAAGTCATATAGAACTTCAAAGTAGCTGATACCTTGGTCAACTGCTCGTGAAGAGTATTGCTGATCTGCTCACCCCAAAAGATGACCTGCTTCCCTTAGAGGATGATCTTGATGAAGGGATACATCCATTCATGGAATTGTGAGGAAGATGGGAGGCCTCACACTCTGCTTAGAAGGGTGATCATGTCACCAACTTCTTTAATAAAATCACTTCTTAGAAAATTCTATGTCCATCTAGACAAATTGGTTCTGGGGGCCTTAAGCCACCTGTTATTCATTACCTTCTTTGCCCTCTTGGGATCCTTGTCATACTCTTTCTGTGCTTTTACGAAGTCAATTCTCAGCACTTCATTAGCATGAGGGCACATGAAGACTTTATCAATGAATTCAAGGTCCAACCAAATTATTACGTTGCCGCTAGCATCTGACACTAATCTGGTCTCTTTATTATATAATTGGGCACACTAGAGGATGAATTCTGTATGATGTGCTACTACTGGGAAAGCTACAACCAGATGAATGTTGCTCTCAGTGATCCTCTTCATTTTAGAGTTTGGGTTCGTTGCCTTGGTTTTGGTCATGAACTCGGCCATATCCATGTGGCCAATCTCTGTATCTCTAATGTCGTCAAATTGGAGGTGATCAAAAAAATGCCTTGGTACCAGTACTTCATGGCTTTTGACTTCTTCAAAAAAGTTTTAGACATTGGAATTGGTCTCGGTTGAGCGGGTGTCGATGAACAAGAATCTTCAGGAGGTACTGCAATCATGATCATGTAATTAGAGAATAGTGGGCAAATTGGGAAATTCACATGTTGGGTGATCATGACCAAGGAAGAGCATTTAACAGGGCCAAGTTAGAAGCCAGGTCAAAAAATGAAGAAAAAAGGGGAGGAGGAAGAAAAAGTGAAAAGATTAAAATCTCTCTAGAGTTGGAGAAATTTGGAGAAAAACTACTAGGGCGGTAAAATTTGCCACCCAAGCATGTAGAATGAACTGCATGCATGTGCAGTGAATTTCACTGCCCTTGCATGCAAAAGGGAGAAGAAAATGGCATGGGCAGAAAATTTTGCTGCCCATGTAAGTTTGGGTGGAAGGTGTAGGGGTGGAAAAATTTGCCGCCTGTGCACCTTCGACCTGCGTCAGTGGCAAAATTTGCCATCGATGCAGGTCAAGAAGGAACTTGTATCGGTGGTGAATTTTGTCACCGATGCAAGTTTTGGAAGGAAGGTGTAGAGGTGGCAAAATTTTCCACTCATGCACCTTCAGCCTGTGTTAGTGGCAAAATTTGCCACCGATGTAGGTCAAGAAGGAACTTGTATCAGCAGTGAATTTCATCGCTGATGCAAGTTTTGGAAGTAAGGGAGCTTGGGTGGTGAAATTCACCACCTGTGTAGGTTTAGCCTGCATCGATGACAAAGTTCACTGCCCACATAGGTTTAAGAAGAAAAAGACATGGGCAACAAAATTCACCACCCCCGCATGCCTTTGGGAACAAACAAGAGGCACGAGTGGCAAATTTTGCCACCCTTGCAGGTCTAAGCAAGAAATCTTTAGGCAAAAAGGGAGGGTGGTGAAATTCACCACCCTAGCATGTAGAGGGAGTCTAGAAGGCCGACGGGGAAGGGGGAAAAAACAAAAACAAGAATGAAAGCAAACTTAAAGAGAATAAAAAATAAATGCCAAATATAAAACCTACCTAGGAAAATATGTGTGCCATGAGCTCAAATCCACCAAAACACACTTTTACCCATTCGCTAGATCATCCAGAGGCAGAGGGTAGGAGGAGGAGAGGAGGAATGAAGAAAAATGAGGTTAAAAATAGATTAAATGGGGTGAAAATCAACCCTAAAAACCTGACACATGTGGCAATAAATGCTACATGTAAAAACTGAGGCAGTGTAGGTGCGACAAAAATTACCGCCCTTGCACTGGGAATTAGAAGGGACATGCAGGGGTGGCAAATTTTGTTGCTCCTACATGTGAGAGATAAAAAATACAAGGGAAGCAAAAATTGCTGCCTGTGCATGTCTGGATGCAGGGGCAGCCAATTTTGCCGCCCTTGCATGTCAAAGGTAAAAATGCATTGGCGGTGAAATTCACCGCCCTTGCACAAAAATGGAAGAAAAACACTAACTCAAAAAAAGACAAATTTTAGTCCCCTAGTCGTATCAAGAGCATAACAACCTTCAAATTTTGGAGAAAACATAATAAAAAGATGTTATGAATTTTGAATGGTGCAATTGAGCCAAGACGAGAATGAGAAAAACCTGTCTCGAAAATGGACTTAGAGAGACAAAGGGCGAAACAAACAAGTTTCACAAGGGGTTGTTCCAAAAATGAGCTGAGCTAATTTTGGAAACAATAGCTAGCTCCTGTTGGGGAACTTTTGTTAATCAAAATGATCAATAGAAGTAGAAACCAGTCTGTAAGTGCCTTCATCCAAGCCATTGGGTTACGGAGTCAAGCTAAAAATGAAAGAAAAATTAGACAAAACATAAAAACTATATATATATTTATACACGTGGATCCATCTAAGCTTTAAGGACTAAAAAGCTTCATATGTTGCCCATTGTGGGGTAGTGTAAATGGTGTTCCATCCTGATACTCCAGTAGGAAGCTATTTTCTCCGTAGAGCTATCGAATGGCGAACGGACCTCTCCATAAGGAGTCAAATTTTTCATGCATTCCCTTCGGTTCTTGCCTCTTATCCCATAACAAGACTTGATCTCTGATTTGAAAATCATGAACCTTAGCCTTTTTATCAAAAAGCTTCTTTACCTGGTTTTGATGCACTGTAATCTGATCCACCACCATAATTCACTGCTCATTCAGTTCAGTCAGACACATGATTCTTTTGTCGATCAAACTTTTGAAGGTTGAATCTTTGATTGCTTTGGCTAACTTGAGTGTTGGTAGTTCTAGAGTGATGGGTATCTCTACATTTAAGCCATACAAAATTTGGAAAGGTGACATACCTATGGCTCTCTTGGGTGTAATTCGATCTACCCATAAAGCCTCAAATAGTGCCTTGTGCCACGTTTTCTGATTATCCTCTACCAATTTCCTGATTATAGTGACCAAGTTCTTATTGCTTGATTCTGATTGGCCATTTCCCTAGGAGAAATAATCTAAAGTGTGAGATAGGGTAATCCCATAATAGAAGCAAAATTGAGTAATTTTGTGTGAAGAGAAATAGGCCACATTATTTGTTACAATTTTGAGCAGAACTCCAAACTGGGAGATGATATTTTTTTTGAGAAAATCGCACACCACTTCAGACGTAGCGTGTTTGGTTGGGATGGCCTCCACCCATTTGATAAAGTAATCAGTCACCGTGAGGACATAATCATGTTCGATAGTTGAAGATAGATTAACTGTGCCAATGAAGTCAATACCCGACTACTGGAAAGGTTCTTCGATTATTACTGGCTTGAGAGGCAAGGCAGCTAGTTTAGGCTTTCTAACGAAATGTTGACATAGTTCGCACCTGTGCACCCATTTGTAGGCATCCTGAAATAGTGTAGGCCAATAGTGCCTTGCTTGTAAAATCTTATACGTTGTCACTAGTGCATAAAAATATCCTCCACAGGCCGAATGATGGAAAGTCTCCAAGAGTTTATCTTGTTGTATGTTATCAACACAACGAAGAAATGCCCCATCTAGGTTCCTTTTGTATAGACCATTATCCCATAAAACATAGCTAACAACCTTCAGTTTAACATTCTATTTTTTCTTATAGGAGAGATGAGCGGGACACTCACCATAGGTCAAAAAATAGGCAATGTCAGAATACCACTCATTAGTAGTGGCAACAAATAGGACCGTGGGTATGCCTTCGATCTCTATTCCTTCATTTTCTACTTCCTCAGGAATGTTGTTGGCAATCAAATGACAAAGACCCTTTCCCCACACGAGTTTGGTAGGTTTGATGTCTAGATCAAACTCCTAAATCTTGGTGACCCAATTACCCCTCTTTGTACCAAAATCTTGTTGACTCAAAATTGACTTCACCGTTGTATCAGGCATGAGAATTTCAATGTACGAGTTCAGGATATAAAATCTAAAATGCTTGACCGCTTTAACGACCACATATGCATGATTTTCCATATTGGAATATTTTAGCTCATGAGCCTTGAGTGGACAACTCATGAAGGAAATAGGAGATTCTATGCCTTCTGGGTTCTGCTGAACTAAAATAACTGAGAGTGTATGTTCTAAAGCATAATTGTATATTTTAAAGCTCTTGGTGTAGTCTGGACAAACCAAGATTGGTGCGCGAGTGATTGCTTCTTTGATGTCCCTGAAGGCTGATTTGCCCTCTGTGATCCACCTAAAGGTAGCATTGCCTTTCATCATATTGATGATGTGGTGAGTCTTCTCAGCGAACTCAGGAATAAACCTTTGAAGAGAATTCACCTTTTCAAAGAAAGAGTGAATTGCAGTCTTACTGGTAGGCAGAGTAAGTTATTGGATGGATTTGACTCTTTCTGAGTCAATTTTAATACCTTCTCAAGACACAATGTGTCTGAGAAGTTTCCCTTCAGTCACCACAAAGACAGATTTCTTTGGATTTAGAGAAATACCATTCTGACGACAACATTCTAGTATTCTTTGTAAATAGTGGATATGGTCGAAACGGTGCTTTAAAAATACCGTCAAATCATCCAGGTACACTAAAATGAACTTGCCCATCTCATCCTTGAAAGTGAGGTCCATCGCTCTTTGAAATGTGGCACCTGCATTTATCAGATTGAAAGGCATTTTTTAGTAGGCAAAGGTGCCCTAAGGTGTGGTGAAAGCAGTCTTATGCTGATCTAGTTTTCCAACTTCAACCTGATTATACCTTAAAAAACCATCCAACATTGATAACATCTTTGAACCTATTACCATTTGTAGAAATTGATCCATGATAGGGAGGGGGTAGTTATCTTTTAAAGATAACTGATTCAAGTTCTTGAAATCCATGCAGATTCGAATTTCACCATTTTAATTTTTGACAGGCACTATGTTGGCAATCCATGTGGAGTGATGGATTGAAAAAATTATCCAGGCATCAAGCATTTTTTGTATCTCAGCCAAAATGGTACCTGAGATTTTTAAATTATATTGCCTGGACTTTTGCTTGTAAGGCACAGAGTTTGTCTTAAGAGGAATATCGTGGTGAATGTCATCAGGCCTTAGTGATTTTAGGTCATCATAGGAATAAGCTAAGACATCTATATATTGGTGAAGCAGATTAGCAAGCTAGAATATCTCCTCAAGAGTGAAACATTTCTCGATGTTTACCATCTTAGGATCTCCCTTGGTCCCCAAGTTTACTTGATCAAAATCTTGGGAGGAGTTTGAATCTGTTCGCTGTTGTTTAATAAACCTGTCATGGTTATCAAAATCTTGGGAGGAGTTTGAATCTTATTTCCCTTAAGTTGCAGAAAATCCTCACCTATGTTCACATTTAATTTAGAAGTTGCTTCGCATTCTCGAAGTTCACTACCTTCAAAATGTAGTTGTTTGAAGCCGTCCTTTTGCTCCAAGAAAGCAATGATTTGATCGTTATTATTGAATACTTGCTAATGACCAAAATTATCAGGTACACTTGATCGAAAGACCAATTTAATAGTGTACTTATCTCTTTTAAAATCTAGGTGAGGAATCAAGAGAGTAGCAGAAACAATCAATGCATCCGCCCGGTCATTGAATCCTCTTGGAATGATAGAGATGTTAAAAGCGTCAAAAATTTCAATTTGGTCCCAAACGAGATTATGGTAGTGGTACAATCTTTCATTCTTGGTCTGATAGAGGTTTCTTACCTGGCAAAACCACCAATTTGGTGTCCCTTTTAGCATGGAGTAGTTTAATGCCTTTTTCTCTGGTAGCCTATAATCCGAGTAACAAGGATTCATACTTAGCTGTGTTATTGGTGTTGTTGAACTGCAACTTGTAGGATAAAGGAACAATATCTCCTTGAGGAAATACCAACACAACTCCAGCTCCTGAACCAATAGAAGAGTAGCTACCATCAAATTCTAAGATCCATACCTCATTAGACACTACTTTTTCTTTGACAACTTCTTCATCTGGGGGAAGAGGTTCTTCCATGCGTTCATTTTGTTGTGTCGATTCTCTCGCTATGTCAGCTGAACACATTTTTAAGTCATCACTTGTAGGAGTTTTGTCAGATGCCTCATGGAATTCATCTGTAGATAGGAAGTAGTTTCCCATGTCAGAAGACTCAAATAAAATTTGAGCCTCTGGTGCTGATGATCGAGTGACTACATATCTTACCTCTTTTTTAGGAAGCAGTTTCTTCATAACACCTTGAATTGGGATCCTTGCCTCCGACAAGTCCATGCTCAAATCATCTCCAACATCTTTGTATAAATTTTGTCTAAGCAAGACATCGTAAGAGGCTGGAACATTGGCCACTAAAACCGTCATTTTTATCCTCTTTTCTGGAAAAGTTGTGAAAGCAAATTGGGCATCTTTTATCTGACCAAGGAGTGGGACTTGCTTGTTTTCCATAGAAAAACACCTTTCAAAAGTTTTGGTCAAAGTTAGACCAAGGGAATCTGCCACCTTGGTAGGCATGACATTATCTGAGGCTCCAGAGTCTATTATGTAGTTACTCAATTTGTAACCATTTATAAGCAGGGAAACATAAAAAGGTTCTATTTTCCTAGGAGCAACTAGAGGAGTCACGACAAAATTATTTTGGGTGGACTTATCCTTGGGGGGATCATGAATGACCTTTGAATAATCTTGTCCTGTGGGGATGGCCTTATTTTTCACATATTCTGTCAACCTATCAAATTGTTCATGGTTAGCCCTCAAATATTCAATCTCTATCATTTGGATCTTAGTCTTCTTGGCGTGATCAATCATATCAAATAATTGAAAAGAATTTGAAATAGAGGAAGAGAGTCGATCATGTGGATCTTTAGTAGGTGTGGCGCTAGTCTAAGAAATATAGGTGGAAGGTATAGGGCAGTTGGAGGTACTTACTTTTTTATGAGTTACCTAATTTTTTGATTGAGTAGGCAATGGAGTCCCTCGTTTAGCGATGGAAACCATCGACTGAGGTTCTTCTCTTAATTTTCCTTTGTCAGCCTATGGAGCTGACTGGTTTTGAGATCTAGTAAAAATAGCATAAGATCCATCCAACCCTTCTTCTTTACTTTCAGCTTCATCTTGGTAATCCAGGAAATCAATATTGGAGTCACTAGCTAATTTTTCTTCTTCTTTAGTGAAGAGATTAGCATTATCTTCAGGATTTAACTCGGCCTGAAATGAAGAATTCACTTCAGCTTCTAGATATCTGACTACCGATTTGTTTGGAGGTGCTTCAAAGGCAAGGTTCCTTTATGGAGGGGGAAGACAATTTTTCTATCCCTAATTCTTGGCAGCATTGCTTTGGTATGCCTAATTTTGAAATGTCCTCCTGGGCATATCTCTGTATGCAGGAGAAGATGACATTCCTTGTGCCATTTGTTTTTTGAGAGCTAGCATTTCATTTCCTAGATTTTATACCATTGGGTCAGTGGTGGATGTAGTTGAATACTCAAAAGATGAAGAGGATTTACCTTTATTAGGGTCTCTCTTTATCTTTCCTGCCAAGATAAGGTCATCTTCTACTTCAGTAGCCAAGTTCTGAGCAGTAATAAGGTCTATGTGTCTGGCCCATCTCAACAAGAAACTCACTTCAGGTAGCTGTGAGTTGATGAAGAAACACATGATATTTTGAGGTGTCAGCTGGGCGATCATGGGAATCTTGTGCCTCAGCTTGTTAAACTTGGCGATAAAATCCCTCATAGGCTCATGAGGCTCTTTTTTCATTTGAGTGAGCTGGGCCAGCAAGGCGTGTGCATCTTTTGCAGGCTTGAATCTAGCTTCAAATTTGTCTTTCAAGGTGTCCCAATCAGTCACTGATCTAGGTTGTAGGTGGTAGAACCAATCTGTAGCAATACCTTGTAGTGTCTCTATGAACAGCCTGACTGCTATGCCTTTGAATTCCACACCTATGACACCGCAGGCTATGCTGAAAGTTGCAATGTGTTCATCAAGATGAACCTTCCTATCATCGAAAAATTTGGAAAAATTCTTCCTTGAACTACATGGAAGCTCATATAAAGGTGGAGTCAAATTTAGTGGACCGAAAGAATTACCCCAGGGTCCTTGAGCCATGATTTGATTATGAAAAATTGTGATCACTAATCCAAGTGGAGCTTGGATAGGAAAAGCTCAGCCAGTAGCAAAATAAGAATTTATGCTTTGTGTTGATGGCCTGGCAGGGCTAGGAGGAAGGCTCCTAGTTTGTCTAAGGTGAGGTTGTGGAGGAAACAACTCAAAATTACTCTGTTGCACCAACTCAAAAGCAAGGTCAATAACACCTTGAGAATTTTGGCCTCTGGTATAACATGGAGTTGCCAGATTACAGAACAAAAATTGGAAAAGAGTAGGATCTACTTTAGTTTGAAGTTTGAGACTTCAAACTACGTGCTCTTCCCCAATGGAGTCGCTAAAAACTATTGGGTGAATATTTTGTTGTCAACTAACTGAAGGCAAAATGGGTATATCAACCACAACACAGGGAGATTTATGCCATAAAAAGTGTGGGTTTACCACATCTAGATGAGGTAAATATCTCCTCTCATCAAGGGGAGGTTCCCTATGAATATTTATATGCTATATGTTGTCAAGATCTTACTCCTTAAGAGTACACTTGATTACCTTTGTATAAGCAACTAAACACATAATTAAACCAAAAGTAATATGTAACTAGAATTCAGAGACAACACAAAATATAAGATACGAAAAACAATACAATCTATATTAACACTCTTCTAAAAGGAAATACAATGAAGAAATCTCACTCTTCCCACACCTCTTGGGTGTATAGTTATTCTCCCTCAAGAGTTCTCTCTCTCAATCAATTACAACCAACTCAAACATAGAGTTGTTCCCTCCACCAGTCAGTGACAATCAACCCAATGGTTGTTGTTGCCTACTGCCAGTCCACCAAGTACCACCGAATACTCCAAGTAGATCTCCTTGATCTTGCACCCTTGCATATCTAACTGATCTTACTTACCATGTAGATCTCCCTGATCTTGCTACCTGCAGATCAATTGATCTTACACTCGAAAGGATCTCTTCTTTATCCTTGATTATAATACAGCCCCATGGGTCTCTTAAATAGATTCTAAACTAAACAATAATTAGACTTCCCAATTACAATAATTAGAAATGCAGACTTAAGACTAAAATTAGTCTTTACATGCAAACTGACTGTTCGTCTAAAATTAGATCAGTTCTAGAAACACATAGGTGACCGACGTCGGTTCCTATCTGACCGATGTCGACTGACCTCTAATCGATGCTGGTTACTGTGTAACTAAAGATGACCAACATCGGTTGGCCTGATTGATGTTGGTTACTTTGACACTTAGCAACCTCCATCATTTTCATAACAGTGAAGCTTTTAGCTCCACAAATTAACAATCTCCCACTTGGAGATAAATAGCTGCACCTATACCTATACCTGTACATCTTCTAATTTGTTTCTAGCTTGTATCCCTCTTCAAGTTCAATCTTGAAGACCAACAAAAGCTGAATGAATATTCAAATTCTCTTTTGTTCCTAACTTTGTTAACATATCTGTAGGGTTCTTATCCTTGCTAGCCACCGTGACTGCAACAACCTTCTGCAACTCTTAAATCTAGCTAACCACCATTCCACCAATAGTGAACACATATCATGTGGTGCTTCTCCTATCATCCAAGTCATCTACCATATTTGAATCTACATACCCATGTAGAGAAGTGCTTAACCCTGCATAGCATACATACCTACTATTGGTCCTTCTCAGATACCTGAGAATCCACTGAACTGCTTTCCAGTGCTCCTTTCCTAGATTGGCCATAAACTTGCTGACAACTCCCACTACTTGGGCAAATTTAGGTCTAGTACATACCATGTACCCAACCTCATCATGTGATTCAGGACACTATTCATAGCTCAACTTGAACTGTCCAACCATAGGCGTGCTTATCGATTTTACATCCTGCAAATTGAACCTCACAAACACCTTATTCACATAATCCTCTGGAGACAAAATCAACCTGTGATTTTTCTTGTCTATAGAAATACTCATGCCAAAGATTTTATTTGCTCCTCCTAAATCCTTCTTGGCACATGTTTGAGCTGCTTTTACCGTTAGCTCAGCAATTCCCTGCATGTGTGACCCTACAACAAGCATATACACTACATATAGTAACAGGATAATGTAGCTATCATTATCCAACCTAGTAAAATAAACATAATGGTCACATTGACATTGAATAAATCCATGCTTTGTCATAAACCTATCAAACCTCAAATACCACTGTCCTAGAGCTTGCTCAAGACCATATAACTTGGCCTTCTGTCTCACCTATCCATTCTCTCCTTTCTTTAACATGTGAATCCATTCATCTTTCAGTGCTTTTTTTTTGGCTGGCAACTCTACCAAATCCCACGTTTGGTTCTCTTTCAAGGAATCAATTTCTTCATTCATGCTATGCTCCCACTATTTCTTAGATTCTACCTACATTGCCTCTTCAAAACTTCTTGGTTCTCGACCATCAGTGAGCAACAAGTAGTATAAAGAAGGGGAATAATAAATTTGAGGCTTACCCTTTTATTCCTCCTCATGGGTGTTTGAGACTCATTGACAGCTTGATGTCTGCCCAAATTTTATTCTAACAGTGACTAATCCTAGTCATCTCTCAGTCTACACCTGACCAATGTCGGTTCCATGTGACCGACCTGACTGACATTAGTTCTTACCTGATCGATGTTGGTTTCCACCTGCCCGACATCACCAACTTTGGTCTCCACTAGACCGACATTGGTTCCTGCCTGTTCGACGTCGGTTCTCACCTGACCAACATCGGTAACTGTGTTTTCCTGTGAGTAATGATTTTTACCCGCGAACTCATTTTGGATCATAACCTTGTCCAAATCAACATTGCCCTGCTCAAAATTATTTAGCCTATTGAGCTCATCTCTGTCCATCATCTTCTCCTTAAAAACCAAGGCTTTCCAATTCTTAACATTTGACTTAAGAACATGCATTCCCTTCTCACTCATGTGACCAAGCCTACAGAGCCACATCTTTGCATCTACATCTGAAGTAGATAAAATAGAAGGAGAATCAATAATACAAGTAGATAGATAAAATGTACTACTTTCTTACCTCTTGCTAAAATAAGTGCACCCTTAGAAACTTTCCAAGATTTTGCTGTGAGAGTTACTGTGCAACCCTCATCACCCAACTTTCCTATAGAAATCAAATTCTACTTCAGAACTGGGACATGCATGACATCCTTCAACACCCATGTGTTGCCATTCTACAATTTCAGCTGCACTTCTCCTTTGCCAACCATTTGACAAGGCTCACCATCCCTTAAATAAAATTTTCCAAAGTCTCCATGGACATAATCATGAAAAAATTCTCTATTTGGGGTTGCATGGAAAGAGGCACCAAAATCTAAAACCCAAGATTTTACTTTATCCAAGGAACATATAAAAGCATCTCGTGCAATAATACTTGTATCATTTGCTTCTTTATTTCCTTCATGCTGATCTTCTACCAACCAATAATCTTTCTTTACATGCATTTTCTTTCCACAATTTCAGTAGGTTATACCTCTATTTTTGGATTTGGATCTCCTGCCTATCTTTGACCTTGATTTCCCTTGCTTGACCTTATCTCTTTGCTTTCCCCTACTTTCAATACTTAAAGCATTCTTTGATGTTTCCCCTGTGCTTTTCCTACAAATTTTTTCATTCAAGATTACACTAACAACATCATCAACTGTCAAGATAATTGAAGCAGATGCAATATTACTAACTACCATTACCAAACTGTTCCAACTTTCAGGTAAAGAGCATAAGATTAAGAGAGCCTTAATTTCATCATCAAAAACTATGTTGACTGAAACTAACTGATTTAGTAATCAATGGAAATCACTAAGATGACTATATACCGATCCACCTTCCTACATTTACAAATTAAATAATTGCTTCATAAGAAATACCTTATTCGAAGCTGAGGGTTTTTCATATAAATTTGCCAAAGATTCCATTAACTCTATCGTTGTCTTTCCTTGTGATAAGTTGGAAATCACAGACGATGCCAGGCTCAACCTTATAGATCCCAGAGCTTTTTTATCAAGAACATTCTATTCTTCATCTTGCATATATGTGGGCTTACTTAAAATCACACCCAATGATAAGTATAGATCTTTTTAATACAGATAATCTTCTATTTGCATCCTCCATAATTGATAATTGTTGCCATTAAATTTCTCCATTCTTAGTGTACTTTCTTCTGCCATTGCTTTACTCCCACTCAAACAGAAACTCCTGTGAGTGACTTGTAATCAACAAACACTAATTTGCTCCAAACCAAGCTCTAAACCAAGCTCTGATACCAATTGTCAGGATCCTACTCCTTAAGAGTACACTTGATTACCTTTGTATAAGCACCTAAACATAGAACTAAACCAGAAGTAATATGTAACTAGAATTCAGAGACATCACATAATATGAGATACGAGAAACAATACAATCCGTATTAACACTCTTCCAGAAGGAAATACAATGAAAAAATCTCACTCTTCCCACACCTCTTGGGCGTATAGTTTTTCTCACTCAAGAGTTCTCTCTCTCAATCAATTACAACCAACTCAAACAAAGAGTTGTTCCATCCACCAGTTAGTGACAATCAACCCATTGGTTGTTGTTGCCTACTTGCAGTCCATCAAGTACCACCGAGTACTCCAAGTAGATCTCCTTGATCTTGCACCCTTGTAGATCTAACTGATCTTACTTACCATGTAGATCTCCCTGATCTTGCTATCTGTAGATCAAATGATCTTACACTCAGAAGGATCTCTTCCTTGTCTTTGATTACAATATAGCCCCATGGGTCTCTTAAATAGATTCCAAACCAAACAATAATTAGACTTCCCAATTACAATAATTAGAAATGCAGACTCAAGACTAAAATTAGTCTTTACATGTAAATTGACTGTTTGTCTAAAATTAGACCAGTTCTAGAAACACACAGGTGACCAACGTCGATTCCTATCTGACCAATGTCGATCGACCCCTAACTGATGCCAATTACTATGTAGCTGAAGATGGTCGACGTCAGTTGGCCTGACCGACGTCAGTTACTTTGACACTCAACAACCTCCATCATTTGCATAATAGTGAAGCTTTCAGCTCCACAACTTAACATATGTATATATATAAGTAAGTAGAAAATAGTACTTGGGGTAGTATAACAACATCCACCTCTCTTTTTTAGAGGTGATGTGCAAGGAAAAAGAAAGAAAAATCTTGGTCGTTGGCTAAGAACATTCCTTTTCTTTCAAGAATGGTATCCAGCCTAGAGTAAAAAATCTTTTGAAGTAGGTAACAAAGTTCACAATGAAACCCACATAAGCACAAAGTATTCCATTGCCTCCTTCACTGGTTTAGAATATGCGTAATCGTAGAGTGAAATAAAACACAAAGTCTTTACCTAAAACTATAAAAGATAAAAAGATCACCAAGATAAAAGTAGCTCAAAGTCTTTCTTTTATCTTTTAGAAACATCTTCAGATAATGTCAACATGCCCACTTTACTTATTAAATTGAATAGATAAGAGATTATCAGGAAAAATGACATAAAAACTATTTCCTAAATAACATAAATTACTTTAACACAAAGTTTGAAATAAACCTGTTTCTCATTCATTTGATAAAATATGATTTACAAGTTGAGCACAAAGTCTCAAAAAGTGTCTCAATTTTAGCAGAGTTTTTGCTCTCAATTATCTAGAGATCCATTTACAAAAGAGGTCATCTCTATATATAGGGAGAAACCTTCAAAATTAAAAAGATTAAAATATAAAAATATCTTAGTCAAAGATGAGTCATCTTTGACTTTTGAGATATTTTTCTAGATTTTTTACATGTAATTACACATTAAAAAACTGCATGCACTTTTACATGATAAAAGTGCATGAGAAGAGAAAAAGAAGAGAGAAGGGGAAAAAAGGTTCAGCTCTTACCGCCAGACTTCTTCAGATGAACATTGTACATAGCAATAGATGCCTAAATTCCTATACTGTCTAGCACAATGGTGTTCTTGAAGATGACCCTGGCCCTGATTACAACATTCTTCAATGCTTTGATTGCCTTGGCCTGACTTGTTAACCTGGATCTTAGATTATCCAGAGTCAATTGAGTATCTAAAACGTTATCCACAAAAGTCATTGAGAATGTTTTTTCAAAATCTCTCTGAATCATACCTCTGAATCTTCAGATCATCTCTTCTGCTAAGAGAAATTGATTATCCTTGGAGGTGAGGTCACAAGGCATTTCTTCCAGTCTATTCAATAGGCCTATGTCACTTTTCTCGCTAGCTCCTTGGAAGACTTGAGATCTTTAATCAGCTCCTTGAGTACCTGAACCCTGTATATTAGTGATTCCTTAATCTCAACATAAGAATCTTTTTTAGAAATAACATCGATGGATATCAAGGTGATTTTCTTTAGATCTTTCATTTCCCTCCACTTGCTAAGATATTTCTCTGTACTATCAATGTCTTGAGAAATAAGTGAGACAAGGTCCTACAAATCCATCCTCACCTTCTTCATCTTGTCTATTTTTTTGGCAACCTCGGTAAGCAAGGAAATTCCTTGAGTGTGCATCTTTTCAATGTAATCCTCAAGCACTTTCCCTTTCATATAAGTTTTCTCTGCCTTTTGAATGACAGGGTCGTCTATGGAAAAGGCCTCTAGGGTTGCCGCTTCAGGGGCAAGGGTGAATTTTCTTATTAATACAGTCAATTTCTCTGCCTTGGCTTTATAGTAATCCTTCATCTTTTTTTATCTATCAAATTTTTGGATCATGATGTCCATTGTAGACTGTAGATCACTTTTCACACCTTTGTGAGTAACTTTCCCAAGTTCAACATGAGAAATGGAATAACTACTCATGTCAAAACCCTCAAGGGTTGCGTCCTGCAGTGGTTTAGCTATTTCTAAAAATTTATGTCCCTTTTCTTCAACTAATTTTGAAAGGATCCTTGGTCTCTTAGGGGCCTTAGCTTTCACCAGCACTAACTTGCCAAAATCAAAGTCATCTATAGAGATGGCTAGCTTCTTTCTTTTGGGTGTGAAAGCTGACATCTAAAGAGGGAGAGAAGTACCTATTGTGGCAATGGTTCCTACAACTGGTGTTACCATGGTAACTTCTACACTGCTAGTGGTAACAGTGGTTGTAGTTGGTGTAACTGGTGAAACTGTACTGGCCATTGATTGATCAAGGGTATAACTTTCTCCTAGATTGAAGGAAGGAGATGTCAGACTAGGAATAGAACTTGAGAAATGAAGATTATCTCCAAAAGCATCCTGAGGATCACCAACATGAATTTGGAAGGAGAGGCGGCTCTAGAAGAAGGAACACTGATAAGAAAAAGAAGTGGTGAAAGAGAGACATCTTTAAGTGGCTGTGCCCCTTTTTGGGAAGGTAGAGGTTCAGTTCCTTGCCATTCTGAGGGCCTATCATCTATCTTCATTTGCTGAGCTACCCGTTCTTGGGAACTTTGTTCTCCAACCCCCTTAGCCATTGATTTTGACTCTTCAGCAACCTTCGCTTTCTTAGAAACAAAGATGATTCTAAGCTTGTGAGGCCTAGATGGAGAAGGAACATCACCTTTGTTATTGGTCCTATTTTCTACCCTCTTCCTCATTTCTATTTGGAATTCAACCTCCGATCTTATAATAAAATCTTTCAGTGTGATCCCTTTGGCTATTAACCAATCATTGGTGTTAGCCAATATTGGTTAGAATCTCTTCCTTAAAGAAGTCAGTTCTTTTTGGGACCACTAGATAGGAGGAAGAGGTGAGTTAGCAACTTTCTCAGCCAGGTACCTAATGTTGACAATATTCTTATCATTGACCAAATTGGAGGGAATATCTACAAACCCCAAATATTTGATTTGTTCCAAGGTCAGCCTGCTATAGTCCATCATCTTGACTTTTTTAGCTATCCTTCTTGGTTTGATTCAACATTGAGGACAACATTATTTTTAAGGGGAGGGATATGATACACCCTTAACTTATAGTGCATCTAAGGATATGTGTGGTTGACTTATGGCTTACACACCCTCATATTAGCTTCGATCATGAAGGATGTCTTTGATCATAGGCTCATGAAATTGAGTCTTTCTTCTGATCATGTCCTTGACACCCCTATAGTCAAAATTGTCTCTCCTCTTGAACTGTTTCATGATAACTAGTTGCATCTCTGTTTCCATGACCTTTGCTTTGGCTGTTGTCAAAATTGAGTATCTACCAATTTCAATTGGAAACCTAAAACCTAGATTCTTTAGTTCCATCTGTCTAGTGTGTATAATAACCATTTATCTACATAGCTCCATTAGGAATAACTTATCAGAAGGAAACCTGGGGAGCATATAGGGATAGCCTTAGAAAAAGCCAACCCAAAGATAGCAAAAGGAGGGAAATTATAGAAACATACAGCCATAGTCATTGACGACCATCCAAGCTTCATCAGATATTCTCTTTTGTTCGAGCTGAGGGTCAAAGAGGCATAAAAATACCGTGAAGAAGGCATCATTTACTCTGCTAAAATGATGGATTGATCTTTGCAGTGTTAACTAAGGGTAATATGAGTAAACTGGGGTGATTTTTCTGTCTCCTTTAGTTGTCAAACCTAGAAAGGTTCGCATGGAGGCTGTGATGTACACTAAGTACGAAGTCATATAGAACTTCAAAGTAGATGATATCTTGGTTAACTACTCGTGAAGAGAACTACGGATCTGCTCCCCCCAAAAGATGACCTGCTTCCCTTGGAGGATGATCTTGATGAAGGGATACATCTATTCATGGAAATGTGAGGAAGATGGGAGGCCTCACACTCTGATGAGAAGGGTTATCAAGTCACCAAATTCTTCAATGAAATCACTCCTCAAAAAATTCTATGGCCATCTAGACAAGTTGGTTCTGGGAGTCTTAAGCCACCTATTATTCATTACCTTCTTTGCCCTCTCAAGATCCTTGTCATACTCTTTCTGTGCTTCTACAAAGTCAATTCTCAGCACTTTAGTAGCAAGAGGGCATAGGAAGAATTTATCAATGAATTCGGGGTCCAGTCAAATTATTAAATTGCTACTAGCATCTGAAACTGGTCTGGTCTCTTTGTTGTAGAATTGGGTGCATTAGAGGATGAATTGTGTATGATGTGCTACTACTGAGAAAGCTACAACTAGATGAATGTTGCTCTTGATGATCCTCTTCATTTTAGAGTTCAGGTTTGTTGCTTTGGTTTTGGTCATGAACTCGGCCAGATCCACGTGGCCAATCTTTGTGTCTCTAATGTCATCAACATTAGAGGTGACCGAGGTGATCAGAAAAATGCCTTGGTACTAGTACTTTATGGCTGCTGACTTCTTCAAAGAAGTTTTAGACATTGGAACTAGTCTCAGTTGAGCAGTTGTTGATGAACAAGAATCTTTAGGGGGTACTACAATCACGATCGTGCAATTAGGGAACAATGGGAAAATTGGGGAATTCACATGTTGGGTGATCATGACCAAGGAAGGGCATTTAACAGGGCCAGGTTGGAAGCTGGGTTAGAAAATGAGGAAAAAAGGGGAGGAGGAAGAAAAAATGAAAAGATTAAAATCTCTCTAGAGTTGGAGAAATTTGGAGGAAAATTGCAAGGGCAACAAAATTTGCCGCCCAAGCATGTAGAATGAACTACATGCACGGGCGATGAATTTCACCACCTTTACATGCAAAAGGGAGAAGAAAATAGCATGGGTGGAAAATTTTGCCACCTGTGTAAGTTTGGAAGGAAGGTGTAGGGGCAGTGAAATTCACCACCTGTGCACCTTTGGCTTGTGTCGATGGTGAAATTTTCCACTAATGCAGGTCAAGAAGGAACTTGTATCGGTGACAAATTTCACCGCTGATGCAAGTTTTGGAAGGAAGGTGTAGGGGCAGTAAAATTCACCACTTGTAAACCTTTAGCTTGCATCGGTGGTGAAATTTTCTGCTGATGTAGGTTAGGAAGGAACTTGTATCGGCGGCAAATTTCATCATTGATGCAAGTTTTAGAAGTAAGGGAGCTTGGGCGGCGAAATTTGCCACTCGTGCAGGTTTAGCCTACATCGGTGGTAAATTTCACTGCCCACATAGGTTTAAGAAGAATAAGACATGGGTGGTAAAATTCACTACCCCTACATGCATTTGAGAACAAACAAGAGGCACGGGCAGTGAATTTTGCTGCCTGTGCAGGTCTAAGCAATAAATCTGTGGGCAAAAAGGGAGGGTGGAAAAATTCACCACCCTAGCATGTAGAGGGAGCTTGGAAGGCTGACGAAGAAGGGGGAAAAACAAAAATAAGAATGAAAGCAAACTTAAAGAGAAGAAGAAATAAATGCCAAATACAAAACCTACCTGGGAAAATACGCGTGCCACAAGCTCAAATCTGCCAAAATGCACTTTTACCCATTCACTGGATCATCCAGAGGCAGAGGGTAGGAGGAGGAGAGGAGGAATGAAGCAAAATGAGGTTAAAACCAGATTAAATGGGATGAAAATCAACCCCAACAACTCAGCATACATGGCAATAAATGCCGTGTGCAAAAACTGAGGTAGTGTAGGGGCGACAAAAATTATCGCCCTTGCACTAAGAATTAGAAGGGACATGTAGAGGCAACAAATTTTGCTGCTCCTGCATGTGAGAGATAAAAAAATTTAGGGGTGGAAAAAATTGCCGCCCGTGCATGTTCGGATGTAGGGGCAACAAATTTTGCCACTCCTGCATGTCAAAGGTAAAAATGCGCTAGTAGTGAAATTCACCGCCCTTGCACAAAAATGGAAGAAAAACACTAACTCAGAAAAAGCTAGATTTTGGTCCTCTGGTCGTATCGAGACCATAATAACTTTCACTTTTTGGGGAAAACATAATGAAAAGATGTTACAAATTTTGAATAGTGCAATTGAGCCAAGATGAGAATGAGAAAAACTCGTCTCGAAAATGGACTTGGAGAGACAAAGGGCGAAATAGATAAGTTTCGCAGGGGGTTGTTTCAAAAATGAGCTGAGCTAATTTTGGAAACAACACTAATCTCTACTCAATCACTCTTCACACCACCTTTGGTTATCACACATTATATTCTTGATGTATGGTCCCTTATGTATAACATATAGCTTTGCAGACCAAGGTGTTACATTTAGAATAAGATGCTTCTAAATATAATCGACACTTGACTCATAAAATTTGTTGCATACTCCATTGGATCAACATATTTTAGCTTATCCTTTACCACCTTGTTTTGTGGCACCTAATATTACATTTTATGATGGAAAAGGTGATCTTGAGTAATATTTGAGAGCATTTCACGTAGCATATTTGAACTATGTGTCCAACAATAGGTTATTGACCAAGTTATTTCTTAGGAGTTTAAAAGAGTATGCTCTAAGATGGTCTTAATATTTACCATATCAGTTGGTTAATGCATCAATAATTTGGTATAGTTTTTATTTTCACCTTTCTCAATTAAGACAAGTGAAAATATTTCATATGCTCAGATTGTTACGCTCAAACAAAAATCCAATGAGCCTCTCACAAATTATGTATTATAGTATAAGACCATGTTATCAAAAATGACAAATATTATGACATATAAATAATTGAAAGACATAATAATTTTTTTTTCCACTTCTACATGAATATATAATGTTTAATTATTTTTTATCATTCACATATTTATGCCACATAGTTAAGGAAAGAGAGGTTAATTTTCTGGCAATGAATAAGCTAAATTATGTAACCAACCCAGTTTATATTTTCATAAAAAGAATCTAAATAAAACACCATACAAGGTAAGACCAAGTAAAAATAAGAGTGACCAAAAGACAACAATGAATGCAGTTTTTGAACCTACTCCATGTATTGTGTTATTCACTCCTCCAATGAGATAATTTACCAAATTATCAAAATCTCATTACAAGGGGTTAAAAAAGTTATTGGAATGTCACTTCATATCATTCCATCTCATTAAAGAGGCTTATGTGAGTAAACCTCTACCAAAAGGATTTGATCATATTTTTTTTTGATTTTCATAGATCACCAGGGCATACTACCAACATATGCATCAATTTGAGACATAATATGTAATATTTGATAGATGAGAACATCATTGATGTGGGTTTAAAAAATATGAAGACACAACTAGGTGAGAGTATAATAATGAAGATATTTATTTTTCCTTTACCTAACCATACATGCTAGGGAATAATAGATAAATCAAAAGTGCATTAGACATATAATTCACACCCTTCACTAGCTTCTTATCATTCTTATGTAGAGGAAAACCATCATTTGAATGGAATTATTGGTACATATCATGTTTTAGTGCCATCTATACCACTTATCATATTCATAGAGCGTGAGATAGTCGATGATGATTTTGATTTGCACACTTTATTCATTCAAGTATACTTTGATTTACACTCTTATAAATATTTTATGCATCACAACAAGTTCACTGAGGCATTTTTAACTCAGGTTTTATCACTCTATGATTATCCCTTTATTATTAATACAATACAATACATTCTACACATCTTTTTTCATATTTGCTCACTTATTTTCACATTTCTATCTTACGAGGTACCTGAGTTGCTGAATACACTAATGTTATAAATTACTTATGTAGATCAATTTCACTTACTCATTCATGTTTATCATGTTTTGTTCTTTGGTTCATACTTTGTGTGTATTCATTGCTTTGAATTATGGACATTTAAACATGTCCTTATTTGTAGATCTAAGTCTTATTATGTGTTTTTATGTATGTGAGTGAAATTTAAACATGTCCCTTATATGTGGCCCCTTAGCCTTTTTCTGTGTTTTTTGTGTTTTTGTTTGTGCTCTTTTTGTATGTGTGATGGCATTGAATTTTGTTTGTTATTGTTTTCTCAGTTTTATATGCCTTGATAGATATCGTGCATCTCTCCTGCCATGATCAATATCATGTATCTTCTTTAAGTAGTTATATATCAGTTTCAAGTACTTAGTATTGATCATTTATTCACCATGTGCCCAATTTATAACATCTATCTAGACACGAGATTATATATGCTTTTTTATAATTATATTTTATATTACTATTTTGATCAGATTATCAATATGATGCAATGATTTCCAATGTTATCATTATTAATCTAGACTTTAAACTCTTCTATAACATCATTTGATTATTTTTTTCTTTTGAGCTAAGTTATTATGCAAGCTTCACAACTCAACTCAAAAGAGGGGGCATATATGGTGGCTTGTCTTAGAGACTAAGTTAAAATATTACACTGCACAAATAGAAAAATACAATACTTGCTTAGTTTATCATAAGACGTACTCAATTTTTACTCAAAAATTGTATTCAAACAAAACCACACCATTTAGACAAGTTGATTGTAGTTATCTAGAAGAATGCACTATTATCCCATAAGTCAAAAACAACATTTTCCATATTTTTTAGAATTATACTTAGTCTACAAGATAATTTTTAGTTGTTACTTAAAAATAAATTTTATATTTATACGTAAAATTACCATATATTTTTCTTGAGTCTCGGCGCATCATGCATGTCATGTTCTAGGATGTTACATAAGTTTTTAATAAATTATCAAAATCAAATATACCCATATATTAGATTGGGGGCATGTGCATGACACATAATCAATTTATTACTTAGTTTTTATAATAGTTTTTTAAGAAGGAATGGAAGTTCATGTCATTCTCTATGTTGTATACTTCAGAATTAGTTCATACTATTTTTACACTAGAATGAATCTTATTCCATATGCATCGATTGATTAATCTTTTTTCACTAATTTTGCATCAGAATGATCTATTAGAATTCATACAAAGATTCCAAGCTATTATACTACCTTGAGTTCTATGATGATGGATTGAAGTACATAGAGTTATTTACATCTTGAGTTTTTAATTGTATTCTCCTAAAAATAAGGATTGGGCATACATGGTCCAATCCAAGTGTTTCAACAAAAATATATATCCAAGGATTTCACCATCTCCAGTTACCAATTTTGCACCAAAGAACACAATAGTTCATATACATGAAAAATGTGTATTAGTTCCTTGTTATTTGATTTATAAGTTTCTTGTCTTTAATGCCAAATTTATATCCTAAGTAAGGATAGATTTATATGTGTTTCACTATAGGTTTGCATGAAGCATAGTTTAACACATGATCTACATCGAAGCCTACTCAATATAGGTAAGATCAAGTATATCTCTCTTTAATTTACTCTAGCACCTTAACGTTAATGCATTAATAGAATATAAGGGGTAAAATGTAGTCACTAAAATTAACATTTAATTTTAAAATAATGCACTTTTGATAAATCCTTATGCTTACTTAACCTATGCTCAATTTCATGATTTTAAATCACTTTTATTCTACTTCTATACAAATGAGCCTCTACATTAATTTAAAACTTTGATACAAATTCTCATATTCCTCATTCCGAATAACTTAAGCTCATCCCTTGATTGATTCATATTTATATTTTGGTTGTCTTTACTCGGATGAAATCATATTTTCAAGACAATCCCATCGATCATTAGTGTTTGAATCCATTGGTTTCATCCTCCTACCAAATAACTTCTAATTTCTCAAATTTTAGTTTACCCCAATGAGTCATCCTACATGTTATGTAAGCCCAATTTAAAAAAAATACAAAAGGATCACTATATAAACACATTTATATTCATTTATTTATTGAGGCTTTCATTTTGTAAATTACTAGAATTATCTAATTGTACATTGAGAATAAATTACCTATTCTTCCCAATTCTGAGTTCCTACAACCCAAGAAGCCCAAAGCTAGATCTAATTACACCAATAAAGTCATAGGCCATTGTTAAAACAACTAATCAAACCATGATTTCACCAACACATATCATTTCATTAGTATTTTACACACACCACCATTGTATGGATGAACTACATGGAGTTTGGTCTATCTTTGAAGTATTAGTATGTAGGCAATGCTCAACAAACGAGGCATTAAGGTCAAGTAAAACTTTAGATTACAATAAATTTTCCTCCATTTCATTGTGTTTGTTTCTCCTTGTAATTGAGTTAGGGTTTTAAGTGAAGAATAAGGTACACATTAGATCTTATGATGAATCAAAGACATACATATACACACATGATCTACATGAAGAGGTGTACCCATTAGAACTTAGAGAGGGGAAAAAACTTAATGGATGTTGGTACACCCTAAAGATACTAGAATAGGTTGACCTTGTCCAAATAGCATGACCTAGTCCCACAATAAAACAAAACCTTGTTCTTGATTCATAATGACCTTACATAGTCTCACAATTGATTACATAGTCTTTATTATATTCCTTCAAATCTGAGTTCTATCTAAGTTATTTGTCTTTAGACCTTTTCCCTTTTAGCACATTTCTAAATTTAATGAGTTATAAATCAATCATGTATGATAATTGTACATTTCATGCATTCTAATTTACTTAGTTGTTTGTCTAAATTGGATTAAATTTATTTCTTAATCTCTAATTTTCAAAAAACTCCTACATGAGTACTATCCCCATGCCATATCCTAATGCATCACATTCAACAATAAATTTTTTAGAAAAACTAGGTTAGTCAAAACTAGAGTGGTAAACATAACATTGATTAGATTTTGAAATGCCTTGGTATCAATTTCATTCCAATGGAAAGATTCATTCTTCAACAAAATTGTGAGTGGTGTTGTAATGTTGCCATAATTTTTCACAACTTTGTGACAGTAACCTTTTAGCCCCAAAAATCCATGGAGCTTCTTGATGTTTTTTGGCACCTGCCACTCTATCATAGCTTTGATCTTCTTAGGATCTACTTTGAATCCTTTGTGTAAATTAATATGACCCAAGTACTCCACCTATTGGACCCCAAAACCACATTTTGAAGGTTTAGCATGGAACTGATGTTGTTCTAAAACCAATAATACGTGTTTCACATGCTGTAAATGTTCTTCCCAAAATTTGATATATATTAGGATTTTATTGAAAAAAACCAACACATTTCCTAAAAAATGCCTAAAATCAGTGTTCATCAAACTTTGAAATGTAGATGGTGTATTTGTGAGACCAAAATGCATGACCAAAAACTCATAATGGCCTTCATGAGTTTTGAAAGTTGTTTTAGGGATATTCTCATCTCTAATCTGAATTTGATTGTACCCATAATGAATATCTAGTTTTGTAAAATACACAACACCATGTAACTCATCTATCAAATCATCAATGACCATGATATGTAACTTATATTTGATGGTGTACCTTTTGAGTTATCTAAGTTTGGGCACATCCTCCAAGTGTCTTCCTTCTTACACACTATGACCATTAGGGGAAATATTCACTTTGGATATGTTTGATAATACCATCCTCCAACATATCATGTACAATATTTTCAATTTCACTCTTTTGGACATATGTATACCTATATGGTCTAATGTTTGGTGATCATCTCCCTAGAAGTAGTCGAATGACATGATCATGTTCTCTTTTTGGTGGTTGTCATTTTGTCATGGTGTCAAAAATAATCAGGTGGTCATCAATAATCATTTGTAGAATAAGATATGTAGATTCATTTGTGGGTTTAACTTCTATGGAAAAAAATTGTGATATAAATCTTTCAACCCATTTTTTGAGAATCTTCAACATTTGATGCAAACTAACTGATTATGGATATTTTTCCCATAATCCACATAGTTAAAATGTCCTACCTTTAAAATGAAAGCAAAAAAATAGTTCCTATAAATTTATATCCATTTTAACAAAGGTTGTGAGCCATTGGACTTCCAAAAAAATGTCTTCCCCACTCATGGGAATATTAAACATAGGAGTATCCATCATGTAGTCTCCGCTAGTAAGCGTAATACTATGGTATTTCTTGGAATAATGGACTATGCTACCATCTGCAATCATGACATAAAATTATAGATCTTGGTGAATGAAATGGTTTAAATGAGTATCCAACTTATTATTGATGATGTTATGCATACTCCTTGAGGAAATCAACATTATAACTTATTTAAAGAGTGCTAATACCTGAAAGTGTGTGACGTGAGATAGTAGGTTGGGGATCTTAAAATTTATCCTCTATCTCTTCTTCACCCTCACCTAAGGCCATATCATCTTCTTAATCTTCATTGGATCCTTCAATGTAGAATGACATTTTCTCATCACATTTGTGTCCTTTACTCTAATTGCTATCATAACCTAAACATAACCCTTTTAGAAGCATGCTTCTCTTCAATTTGATGAGGGGTCAATCTAGAAGGCTAAAGAAATTATTGTGATGGGGAATTACGTTCTTGACCATTAGTGAAATCCCTATGTGACCACATCTCTTACCTCTACCTTGCATGTGAATACTATGGATTTAGGTACTAAACTTGAATTAAATATGTGAACATCAAGTTGGATGCTATCTTTTAGCCCACCCAATAACATGTCATTAATGTTATCCTCATTTATTATCATCCATGTATAAATATATATTATGGAATTACTGAATATAATCTTTGACATGCCTATTTTTCATAACTTTTATAATTGATTGAATTAGTTTTATGTGATGCTAGTTTGATAGTGTATTTGTAACTCATCAGTAAACAATGACCAGGTAATAGGTTGTCCCTTGTTTTTATTTTGAGTGCACAACCACTTATACCAAATTAATTACTTAGGTTATAGATATAGATATGCCATGACCACCTTTTGTGCACATGGTGTCTAATGTATATCAAATAAATTTTCATTTTGATTGATCAAAGTGTCTAGATCCTTACCATAAAACTTGCACACTTTCAATTTTGGAAGCATGTTATTCAAACTAGTATTTGAGTTTTGATTGTTTTGCTTAGGAGAACCTAAATAGAACCATGTAAGGTTAATTAGATATGGAATTTGAGCCAATAGAGTGGTCAATGTCCCATTGATATCTTCCAATTAAGAATTCACATCATTCATACCCCCTTTTACCACACTAATTCCCCTTTTACCACATTGAGATTGTCTTTCTTCACAATATATTGCATATATGACATAAGCTAGTTAACCAACCCAAAAATCCTAGAATCTAAAGTTTCAGACTCCATGTCCTCCTTGTGAGGTCTTTTTCCTAGAGTGTATTGTCCTTTCCTGTAACTAGAGTGTTTGGACCAGTACGCATGAATCCTAAGGTTTAAGGTTTTGAGCCTGAAAAGAGTGTAATAGAAGATTATACCGTTGCAATCATATCACCAAGATGAAATTAATGATTTATAATTTACATAAGGGTGAAAAAAAATTTCCAAACTTTTTTTTACTCAAAAAATTCAAATAATACTATGGTGACAAAAACAAATTCTTCCCAGATCAAAATTTATGTTTTTTGATCCTTCAACTCTTAGGTAAACAACTATGCCAAATTTGAAAAATCACGTCAAATAATCTTACCCAAATCGAAGCTATGATACCATTTATAATGAAATTACTTAGATAATTCAAATCAATGGAATAATATATCACAAAAATATGATCATAATAAGTATATTTACAATAATAATTGATGAAATATTAGAATACTTGATAAATATGACTAAGCCACTTTGAGAATAAAGCCTCCACAACAATGCAATAAGATAAGAATTAATAATATGATCTTTAAAAAATAACCACTACCCTCTATATATACTCTAATTATGTCATGGTTATTCCAAAGGTCAACTCTAATAACAATATAAGAACATAGAGAAATGTGACAATATAATATGAAAGGTTATGTAAGCCATAATTCAGCCTCACATATCTCGATACATGTTATAGGTTAAGGGTAAGTAAGACATGTGCTTGTGAATACCTTCAAGATATAATAGTCACCATGTGAAAGTTAATAAAAAAGTTGCAAAGTACAAATTTTTATTTTAGTTCAAGGATCACATCAACTAAATGTAATATCACACATGCAAGAATCTAGAGCTTACTAGTGTTAATCATATATCTACATAGTCATCTAATTATTTTTTACCTCAAAAGATATCATCTCAATTATAGGTTCCAAAGCAACATACTTCTAAAACTATTAATTTAAAAAGTATAAAAAAAGCTAATAAGAGTTCAAGTGAGACTCAAAGAAAAATGATTTGAAACAAGTTGATCACATTACCTCCTATGAATTGTCTAAGGAGATCAAAATATTATTGTGTATATAATATAATGCATGGACATGATCCATACAATTATTAGGATTTGAATAAAAAATACAAAGTATCATTAATAGTGGTGATACTATAATAGATACATCAATCAAATAACCCACTCACACTATGATTGCATCTCCTACGGAATAATTACAAATATAAAAAATAAAGAAATTAGAATAAGAAAGGTTAAAAATAGAAAAATTAGAACAAGAAATGTTACAAATGAAAAAAATAGAATCTGAAAGGTTACAAATAAAAAAATTAGAGAAAAAAAAGATTTAAAAGGAAAAAATTAGAACATCAAATGTTAAGAATGAAATAATTGGGAAAATACAAGTTATTAAAGGAAGAAATTGAGAATGAACAATTAAAAAAATAAAAATTAGAATAACAGAGGTTACATCAAGAGAAGTTATAAAAAAAAATAATTATTAAAGGAGAAATTGCAAAAAAAATCTCAAACTAAGTAAGAAAGTATATTTAAGAAAGGGTTCCTAACACAAGAGGTTCAAAAACAAGATATACACACAAAAGCTAATGTTAAGAGTGTGGTTAAAAAGGACTTAACCAAAAAATGTTCATCATATATAGAGCATTTGATTATTAGTCCTCACATTGATGGAACAAATTTCACTAATGTTGAGATTGAATCCTTTTGTGAAGCCAATATATGTAGCATGAAACTTATCCAATATATTAGGTATGATAATCAACACTTGGATAATATTATTGGGCCTCAATTTTGCATTGGATCCATTGAGCTACCTGTAACACTTGGGTAAAAAAATTGTTCCTTTATATTTCACATTGACCCTAACTTGGATCAATTCAATGCAAAACTAGGAACTTCATTAATGAGATCAATGAGGGAAACATTGGGTAAATATCATGACTATGTCACGTTTGATCATGAAAATGTAATGGTTACAATTTTAAGAGAAGACAAATCTATAGAGAAAGAACAAACAAAGGAAAATATTTATTCAGTTAACATTCTACAGAAGACAACTTATACCATCACAACAAAGGCACATGATATAACACATAAAAAATCAAACAAAATACAAAATTCCAATACCATAGTATAGGACAATTGGTTTTAAATATATAGATACAAAAGATGATAATAGTGGCATACCACAATTTTAAGATAAAGATGATGATTGTGATTATGATGATGATTATCTAGAATATTGGTACAATACTCTAATGACACAAAATATACACATGGCCACCCCATCGATAAGATATTCAACTTATAAAATAAAAAAATGATTGGACATAAATTCTTAATTATTTCATCATGCTATTCTTCTACTTGTTGCACATTTGATTGATTTGATCAATTATTCTAAGCCCTTAGATCTTATTGACTTTTTGTCTTCTTGGCTCTTAATTTTCATTTACCAGATCTTAATAGTTTGACACAATGGTCCATATTGCTATATTTTTGCATTTATCTTATTGTTTTCACTCTTTAAATTGAGAAAATTGCATTTTTTTTATTAAGGACAATATCGACCAATAAGGCATAAAATTAATTTCCATTACTATTATTAGTTGGTTGATCATGTCTTGTACTAATTTCTCATAGAAATCAAAATTTGAGTGCATAGAGCCTTAATAATGCCAATATTTCACTCAATTTTAGTATATACACTTATTCTTGAAAAATATTTATTTTCATGTGCTATATTGATCATACATGCATGTTACACACATTGATAAGTGTACATCTAATGAAAAAATGTTGTATAATCATTCCTCTATATAAATATTCTATCTCCGACATGCTTTTCAAAGTTACAATTCACATATATAGTGGGGGTGTTTTGCTTATACATGGCCATGACATCATTTCTAGTGCACACTTCACATTGAGACATGTTTTGAATTTTTTAGATACTTCTCTTTTATTTTAATTTTGAACCCATGGTTATCTTTAGTTTATTTGGCTCTATGTTCAAAAATTCAAAAAGTATAAAAAAATTAAAATATGTTAAAAATACAGAAATACTCAAAATATTCTAAAAATTCAAAATTAGGACTGAACATGATTAGACATTTAGTTTACATTAGTGGCATATGTTATTTATCTCATGATTGGTAGACAAGATACTCTTTTTATATCACACATGCATTTCATTGGTATTCATGAGTGTTATGTAGGACATTTTTTTTTTATAGACTGATTTTACCCAATAGCCTTGATAAATTGAGGGCATATGTTTCATAGGTTATAATATTTATAGGTGTTACCATTTTATGAATACTATACTAATTAGCTATACACACTTTTAAATGTCTTTCTAACATCTCTATTATTAGGAATATAGAACATAGAGAAATATTAATGAAATAAAGATAGAAATAAAATGTAGAATAAACAACACAATAGAGACATAGATTTAATATGGTTCACCCATAATGGGCTATGTCCACACAGAAACAACCAGTCCTTCTTATTATTCAGTCCAACAAATGAAGGGAAAAACCTATAATACATCCACTACAATATCCTCTTCACTCACACATATTATGTTGCCATGATTACAATTCCCTCATATTAAAGGAGGGTTACATATTAAGGTAAAAATGCACAAACATAATTTCTACAGTTAGATATATGACCTAATAGTGAATGATCTAGATTACTACGAAATTACAATATTTTACAATGTATTTTTAATTTTTTTCTTTAGGGGTACTACTCCCAAAGTGATCATAGTGGGGGAGAATTTCCCCCCACACCCCCTATCGGTAACTAATAATTATCATAAGATTAGGCTCTACCATCCAACAATCTCCCACTTAGAGACTGATTATTGCAACTCCATTGCTATAACTCTTCCATGAAATTTTATTTGAAATTCAACCTTGTCATGTTTCTCATCTTCCTTGTTATCCTTGAAGACCTATTGAAACTAAACAACTCTCCATCTTCTCTTTAGTGACTGCCTTTGTTAGCATATCTGTAGGAGTCTGACTCATATGAATCTTTTCCAACTTCAATTGACCATCCTCCAAAAATAAACAAATGAAGTGATACTTGAGTTGTATATGTTTCGTTCTTGCGTGGAACACTAAGTTCTTTGCTAAATGAATTTAACTTTGGCTATCACTATACAACCTACACTTTTCTTATGTTTGCAACAACTCTTCCATGAACTGTTTAATCCATATCATCTCCTTACTTTTGTAGATGCAACATATTTTACCTCTGTAATTGACAAATCAACTATCTTCTACAATTTTGAAATATAACTAACCACTATGTCACCAAAATTGAATACATAACCTATGGTGCTCCTCCTACCATATAAATCTCTAGTGATGTCTGCATCAACATATCCTTGTAAGATAACATTTGACCCTTCATAGCATAACTATCTATTAGTGGTCCCTCTCAAGTACCTGAGAATCCACTTGAGTACATCTCAGTGCTCTTTTCTTGGATTATTCATAAACCTACTAACAACTCTGACTATATGAGCAATGTCTTGTCTATTGCACACATTAAACTTCTAACTGCTAAAGCATAGGGCACTTTATAAATGTAATTTATTTCTTCCTATGTTTTAGGACAATGTTCCTTGCTTAATTTAAAGTTTCCTCCCAAAGGCATACTCACTGGTTTTGCATCTTGCATATTGAACCTGACTAACACCTTCTTAATGTATTCTTCTCGAGACAATGCCAATTTTCTATTTTTTTTGTCTCTTTTTATTCTTATACCAAGGATTTGCTTTACAACACCCAAATCCTTCATTGAAAATGAATTCTCTAGTTTTATTTTGAGCTTATTTATATCATGCATGTTAGACCCTGTAACAAACATGTCATCTACATACAATAACAAAATAATATAGCTAACATTATCTAATCTCTTAAAGTAAACATAGTGGTCAAAATGACATCTACTATAACCTTGTTTTGTGATAAACATGTCAAATTTCAAATACCACTACCTTAGAGTTTGCTTTGGACCATACAAACCTTCTTTAACCTACACACCATTTTATCCTTACCTTTTAATTCATATCATTGTGGTTGCTCCATATGTATTTACTCATTGAAATCACCATGAAGGAAAGTAGTCTTCACATCTAATTGTTCAAGGTGCAAATATTATACAGCTACTAAACATAAAACAATTCTTATGGAAGTCATTTTTACAATTGGAGAAAATATTTCATCAAATCAATAACTTTATTTTGTGTAAACCCCTTTACAACAAGTCTGGCTTTGTACCTCTTTTTTCCTCTATCTTCTTCCTTCAACCTATAAAACCATTTATTCTGCAATGCTCTTTTACCTGAAGGTAATTAAACCAAATCCCAAGATTGATTATTTACCAAGGAGTCCATCTCCTCTTTCATGCCTTGCTCCCACTTATTTCTAGTTTTTACCTACATTGATTCTTCATAGCTTTCTGGCTCACCACCATTAGTCAATAATAAATAATAAAGTGAAGGAGAGTATCATTCAAGAAGTCTAATTACTCTGATATATCTTCTAACTACACTTCTAGGAGTTTGAGGTACTTGTTGTATTTGATGCATATTTTAATTTTTTGGCACTTTTAGAATTTCATTTTCAATGATTTTTTTGGGTGAATATTTTGTCAATCAGCTAACTGATGAGCAAAATAGGTCTTATCAACCACAGCAAGGGAGATTGGTCAGCCAAGTGTGTAGGTTTACTACATCAAAAGGGTACAAATCTCTCCTCTCATCAAGGGGAGGTTCCCTATAAATAGAAGGAGGCTATACACTATATATATAAGTAGAAAATAACACTCAGGGGTAGGATAACACCATCCATCTCTCTTTTTTCAGAGATGATGTTCACAAGCAAAGGAGAAATCTTGGTGAAGACACTGAAGGCACTTCTCTTTTTTCAAAAGTGGTCTTGTAGGAAACAATAGGAGTTCTTTCAGGTAGTGACAAGTAACTGGTAATAAAGGGTGTAGTAACCAGCAGACTGAGATGTAGCACAAAGTCTCCACCTCGATTACCCAAGAGTGAAATACGAAGGACAATGAGGGCAAAAAGTCATCCCAAGGTCCTTTACATAGTAACAAAAAATAGACAAACACACTAAAGGCAATTGTAGATAGCACAAAGTCTCTCCACAATTGGCTTCTATACACCTTCCTGATTACTTCCACTAGTTCTACTTATCTCAATAAGATGGATAAGAATGCATTCATGAAGTAGACATAAGAAAAATCTCCAAAAATGACACAAGCTATAACAGTACAAGGTCTAAAAGTAACCTTCTTTCTCATTCAAACAAATAAATATGATGAAAAATCTGAGCTCAAAGTCTCAGTAATCACCTCTAAATTTTGGTAGAGTTTTGCTTCTATAATGGAAAAGTCTCCTTTTGCATAAGATAAGAGATTACAATATATAGTAGCCAAGAAAGGCTTGGAACTTTGTTCCATAATATGGCTCATACTGCATTCAATGCCTTGAATGCATTTTTAGTTTTATCAAAGAGCCCATGCTGGAACAGGGTGGTCACCTTAACTATGGCATGTCGATTCATCTCAAATGTCTTCTCCTGGGCCTGAGTCATCTAATCTGTCAATTTATGTCTACATAGCTATCCACCTCACCTTTACTCCAAGGGAGACAAACATGCCATGGCTTCAATGTTTTTAAGCCAAAATGTTTCCCTCTTTCTTGTTGTGATTTGAGATCTTGGGCTATCTTTTCTCCCTTTTGCTGGCCTTTTCGGCTCCTTCTTCAGTTGGGTGCTGAGTTTGATTTCAAGTTCCATGCCAATTTTTAAAATCAATATTTATTTCATTATCTTGACTTTGACATTCACGGGGATGTCAAAGGTTCACTATTTGAATGGTTCAGGTGGCCTCCTTGGTTCATCCGCTTGAATCTTCTCCTTGAACTAGTCTCTGGAAACTTCTGCTTCTTATCTTTGCTCAGAGCTTCCCTTGAACTATTGAACCCATTGAACTTGTGAACCATTTTGGTTTAAGGTTCAATGATTCATCTGCTTCCTTAAAAGCCTTTATTTTCTCTAAATCTCCTGAGTTTTGGAAGAGTTTGTAGAAATATGTCTGCAAAGTTTGTAGAAAATAGGCCTGTAGAGTCTGTAGAAATCAAACCTATAGAGTCTATAGAAATAACCTATAGAGTCCATAGAAACCAAGCCTTCTTCTTCAAATCATGTGGAGTCCATAGAAACATTCCTTTGGAGTTTGTAGAAATAGGCCTGCAAAGTTCATAGAATTGAGCCTGTAGAACCAAGAAACCAACCTACAAAGTCTGTAGAAATGAGTCCATAGAACCCAGCCTGTAGAGTCCATAGTTTTGAGCCTATAGAGTCCATAGTTTTGAGCCTAGAGAGTCCATAGAATCGAGTCTGTAGAAATCATCTTGTGGAGTCTGTAGAAATGAGTTCATAGAAATCATCCTATGGAGTCTGTAGAAATTGGGCCTGTAGAGTCTGTAGAAATTAGTTACAGGCCTTAATGTCTTTGGAACTTCTTGAAGGGAAGTTGTCCCTTCAGGCCTCGAGAAAATCCATTTTCTAGTTTCTAAGAGCCCCCCATAAGGGTATCTACCCTTCGGGGTCCTTCGAGTGGCCTTCGAGATTTTATTCTTTCAGAGGGTCTTCGGGCTCTTATTCTTTTAGAGGGTCTTCAAGCTCCAATTCCTTTAAACAAAATTCCCAAAGGAATTCCTTCAGACAATTTTTCTGAACGAAATCTTCTTGCTTGATTTCGGTCGGCTTTTCTTTGAGATTTTTGCTTTCGAGTGAATTCCTTCAGATAAAAGTCTGAAAGAATTCCTTTGGACATTTTGTCTAAAAGAATTTGCTTTGTCTTTTGCCTTGTTCATTTTTTTGAAGGAATTCCAACTTTTCTACCTTGTTCATTTTTTTGAATAAAATCTCTTTGTCTGCTTTTGCTCACTGCCCTCTGCAAGGGTATTTTTCCTTGGTTCACTACCCTCTGCAAGGGTATTTTGGCCTTTCGGCTTTGGGGCACTCCTTTGAACCATTTGATTGAACTGATTGATTGAACTGACTTTGGTTCAATGGTCATTCCTTTGTTATGCTCATTCAATTGACCGCTTGAACCAACCATGTTGAACCAAACACATTGAACCAATTGCACGTTGAACCTGTTGAACCAAAATGGTTCAAGGTTTAATGGTTCAATGGTTCAAGCCTTCTTCTTTTTGTTAAGTGTTTTAAAGCTATTAAACCTTTGCCAAAGTGCTTAACTCTTTAAGCTCACTGATATTGTTGAACCTATTGAACCTGTTGAACCTGTTGAACCAATTTGGTTCAAGTTTTAATGGTTCAATGGTTCAATCCTTCCTTTAAAGCTTGCTGATAAACATTTTTGGTTGAACCAAAGTGTTGAACCAATTTGGAAATTGCCTAAGTGCTGGGAACTTGTTCCTTTGTGAAAATTCACCTGTTGAAGCCATTAAACCCATTAGACCTGCTAATCCCTTAACTAAAAAATATTGAATAATGAAGAATTTGAATACTCAAAATATTTTTTTTGAGAAGGGAAGGGATAATTTTGGCCTGTAGGACCAAAATAGTTCATATGTTGTTCCAAAAATGAGTGACAGATTTTGGGAACAATAGCTGGCTCTAGTTGGGGAACTTCCTTCAGTTGAAAACTTGGATTAGCTGAGGGGAGTAGAAACCATAATCTCCAGTGCCTTGAAGTATGCCATTGGGCTATGGAGTCATGCTACCCAAAAAAAAAAGGTGCCAAAAAATGAAAATGAACAACACAAAATAGAACTAAAGACTATACAAATATACATATGTACAGGTGAACTTATCTGATACTTCAAGAGTTGAAGTGCTTCAGATGCTGCCTATTATGAGGTAGAGAAAAGGGTGTGCCATCTTGGTACTTCAATAGGAAACTATTTTCACCATTGAGCTCATGGATAGTGAATGGGCATCTCCATAGGGAATCAAACTTCCCATGCATTCCATTTGGTTCTCTTCTCTTGTCCCATACCAGGATTTGATCTCCAATGTGGAAATCTTAGGTTTTTGCTTTCTGGTCAAAGAGCTTCTTAAAAAAACTTTGATGCATAGCAATTCAGTCTACCACCATAATTCAATGCTCATCTAACTCAGTTAAGCACATGATCTTCTTATTGATGGAGCTTTCATATGTCTGATCTTTAACTGCCTTAGCCAATTTCAATGCTGACAATTTTAGGGTTATGGGTATCTCAGCATTAAGACCATAAAGAAGTTGGAAAGGTGACATACCAATCACCATTTTGGGTGTAATTTTGTTTTCCCATAAAGCATCAACCAATGCTTTATGCCAAGTTCATTTGTTGTCATCCGCCAGCTTCCTAATGATGGTCACCAAGTTCTTGTTGCTTGATTCAGCTTAGCCATTCCCTTGTGGGAAATAATCAGAGGAGTGGGAGAGGGTAATCCCATAGTAAAAATAGAACTAAGTGATCTCATGAGAAGATAAATATGAAGCATTATTTTTCATAATCTTGGTTGGGACCCCAAACTTGGAAATGATGTTCTCCTTGAGGAAATCACATACTATTTCTGAAGTAGCATGTTTGGCTGGAATTACTTGCACCCATTTGGTGAAGTAATCTATAGCTATGAGGACATAATCATGCCAAACACTTGAATATGGAATTACAGTACCAATGAAATTGATTTCCCATTGCTGAAATGGCTCTTCTATCACCACTGGCTTGAGAGGTAGGGTAGCTAACTTGGGTCTTCTAATGAACTGTTGGCATAGTTCACACCTTCGTACCCATTTTTATGCATCCTGAAACAATGTAGGCTAGTAATACCTGGCTCTAAGAATCTTGTGGGTAGTTACAAGAGTAGAAAAATGTCCTCCATAGGATAGATTGTGGAAGGACCTCAAAAGTTGGTTTTGCTGCTCTTTATCCATCCAACAAAGGAACACTCCATCAAGGCTCCTCTTGTACAGGCCATTGTGCCACATGACAAAATTAGTAGCTTTCAACATGATAGTCCTCCTTTCTTTATGAGACATGATAGTCCTGGATTTGACTATGGCATCAGAAACCATGGCAGTAACACGTGAATTCATGATGTAAAAGTAGAAATGCTTCACTACCTTCACCACTACATAAGCATGCTTCTCCATGTTTAAATACTTCATTTCATGATCTTTGAGAGGACAACTCATAAAGGATATGGGAGATTCCACACATTCTTAGTTTTTTTGAACCAGAATGGCTGAAAGTGTGTGTTCAGAAGCATAACTATACATAATGAAATCCTTGGTATAATCTAGACAAACCAAAATTTGGGCATGGGAAATAGCTATCTTAATATCTTAGAATGCTAATTTGCCTTCTTTAGTCCAGTTGAAGGTGGCCTTTCCCTTCATCATGTTCATGATGTGGTGAGTCTTCTCAGTGAACTGCAGTCTTACTTGTAGGCAGGGTAAGCTCCTGGATGGACTTGACTCTATTTGAGTCAATCTTTATGCCTTCTTTGGATACAAGGTGTCTAAGAAGTTTCCCCTTTGTCACTCTAAAGACAAACTTCTTTGGATTAAGAGAAATACCATTCTGGTGGCAATGTTTCATCACTTATATCAAATGGTGCACATGGTCAGGGTGATGCTTGGAAAAGACGGTAAGTCATCAAGGTATACCATAATAAACTTACCCATTTCATCTTTGAAAGTAAGGTACATTGCTCTCTAAAAAGTGGTGCCAATATTTATCAAGCCAAATGGCATTCTTTAATAGGCAAAGGTGACCTAAGGTGTGGTGAAGGCAGTCTTATGCTGGTCTGCTTCACCCACTTCAACTTGATTGTATCTTGAGAAGCTGTCTAGCATTGATAACATCTCTGAACCAGTCATCATCTAAAGCACTTGGTCCATGATGGGCAGAGGAAAATTATCCTTTAAAGATGACTAATTCAAGTTCCTGAAATCTACACAAAGGCAAATTTCACCATTCTTATTCCTCACAGGGACTATGTTAGCAATCCATGTGGAATGATGGATTGGAAAAATTATCCTAGCATTTGACATTTTTGGTATTTTAGATAGAATAGTACCTGATATATTTAGATTGTACTATCTAGATTTTTGTTTGTAAGACACTAAATCACTTTTGATAATAATGTCATGGCAGATTTCTTTAGACCTAAGTGACTTCAGATCATCATAGGAATATGCTAAGACATCCATATACTGGTAGAGTAGATCGTGAACTTGAATCTTTGCTCAGGAGTGCAACATTTTCCAATGTTCACCCTCTTGGGATCTTCCTTGGTACCCAAATTTATCTGATCAAACTCTTGGGAGGAGTTTGAATTTGTTTGCTGTTGTTTGATGAATTTGTCATGTTTGTCAAACAACTTCTCAAGGGAAACTAGGCCTTTTGAGATTTTATTCCCTTTGAGTTGCAGGAACTCTTCACTTGCATCTAAACTTGATTCAGAGGCTGGTTCAAGTTTATGAGGTTCACTACCTTCAAAATGTAGCTATTCAAAGCTATCTTTTTGCTCCAGGAAGGCAATGATTTGGTTGTCATGATTAAACACCTACCAATGAAATGCATTATTAGGTACACTTAGTCGAAAGACCAGCTCAATAGTGTACCTATCTCCTTTAAAATTGGGGTGAGGAACCAAAATAGTTGCTAAAATAACCAATGCATCAGCTCTATTGTTGAATTCCTTAGGGACTATAGAGATATTGAAAGCATTAAAGCTTTCAATTGGTTCCCAAACTAGATTGTGGTAATGATGCAATCTCTCATTTTTGGTTTGGTACAGGTTTCTCACCTGACAAACCACTAGCTCAACATCTCCTTTAGCATGAAGAAGTTTAACACCTTTGTCTTGAGTGGAATTCAATCCAAGTAGAAGAGATTCATATTCAACAGTGTTGTTGGTGTTACTAAACTGCAACTTGTATGATGAAGGAAAAATATCTCTTTGAGGAGATATCAATACAATCCCAGCCCTTAATTGGTAGAGGAACATCTGCCATCAAATTCTAAGATCCATACATCATTTGAAACTGATTTCTCCTTTCTTAGAAGGGGGGATTCTTCTACATTTGCACTGTGCTCTCTCATGTCTTTTGCTATTCTATCTGAACTAATTTTCAAACTATCATTTTTAGAAGTTTCATCAGCTGAAACATGAACATCTTCTATGGTCAAGAAATAATTACCCATGCCTGAAGACTCAAACATAATTTGAGCTTTAGGCGTTGATGTTTTAGTGACCACATATTTTGCTTCCTTTTTAGGGAGCAATATCTGCATGACACCTTTGACTGGGATCCTTACTTTGGATAGGTCCATACTCAACTCACCACCAACATTCTTGCATAAATTTTGGCTAAGAAGGATGTCGTATGATGCTAGGATGTCAACCACCAAGACAATCATCTTGATTCTCTTTTTTAGGAATGCTACAAATGAAAATTGGGCATCTTTGATGTGTCCCAGCAGTGGCACTTGTTTTTTCTCCATGGAGAAGCATCTCCCAAATGTCTTGGTCAATGTGAGACCAAGGGATTCTACCACTTTGGTAGGCATGACATTATCTAAAGCTCTAGAATCAATGATGCAATTGTTTAGCTGGTGTTCATTTATTAGTAAGGAGACATAAAATGGTTCGGTTCTCCTAGGGGTAGTCAGAGGAGTAATGACAAAATTGTTTGGGATGGGCATGTTCCTTGGGAGATCATGAGTTACCTTCTTAACATCTTGTCTTTTAGAGATGACTTTATTCTTCACACACTAAACTGACCTATCCAATTGCTCAAGGTTGGCTTGTAGGAATTAAAATTTAGACATTTGAATTTTGGTTTTCTTGACATGGTCGACTATGTCAAACATCTGAAATGAATTATGAACAGGGGAAGGGAATTCATCCTTTTGGTTTTTGGAAGGGGGAGGACTGGTCTATGAATTTGAAGTTGGAGGTGAAGGTGTATTTGAGGTACTCACCTTTTTAACAGTCACCAGGTCCTTTGGATGGAAGGGCAGAGTGGTTCCCTACTTAGCAATTGAAATTATAGGTTGAGCTCACTCTTCTATTTTTTTCTTATCAGCTTGCTAGGCTGACTAGTTCTTAGATTGGGTGAAAACAACATATGATCTCTCAACTAATTTACCTTCACTTCTGGGTTCATCCTAGTAATTTAGGAAACCAATGTTGGAGTCGCCAGCTAATTCTTCTTCTTCTATAAAGAGATTATCATCATCTTCAGGGTTTGATTCAGGTTGGAAGGATAAATCTGATTCTACTTCAAGATATCCAACTACTGAATTGGTTAGAGGTGCTTCAATGACAAGGTTCCCTTGGGGGGGAGGAAGATGATTTGGCTGCCCTTGAATTATGGCATCATGGCCTTGGTATGACTGATTGGGGAATGTCCTCCTTGGTATATCTCTTTATGAAGGGCAAGATGATATCCCTTGAGCCATTTGCTTTCTAAGAGCTAATAATTTGTTTTCCAACTTCTACACCATTAGATTAGTGGTGGCTGTAGGTGAGTATTCAAAAGATGAAGAGGATTTACCTTTGTTAAGATCTCTCCATATCTTTCCTGCCAAGATAAGGTCATCTTCTACCTCAGTAGCCAAGTCCTGAGCAGTAACAAGGTCTATGTGGCCAGCATGTCTTAGCAAAAAACTCACTTCAGGTAGCTATGACTTGATGAAGAAGCATTTAAGGTTCTCAGGTGTTGGCTAAGCAATTGTAGGAATTCAGTTCCTTAGCTTGTCAAACTTGGCAATGAAATCCCTCATAGGTTCATGAGGTTCCTTCTTCATCTATGTGAGCTGGGCTAGCAAGGCATGCACATCTTCTATAGGTTTGAATTTGGCTTCAAATTTAGCTTTGAAAGTGTCCCAATTAGTCACTGACTAAGCCTGTAGATGGTAGAACCAGTCTGTAGTAGCACCTTGCAGTGTTTCCACAAACAACCTAACTGCTATGTCCTCATATTCCATGCCTATCACACCACAAGCTATGCTAAGGTGGAAATATGCTCATCAAGATGAACTTTTCCATCACCAAAGAACTTGGGGAAATTCTTCCTTAAACTATGTGGTAGCTCATGAAGAGGTGGAGTAAGATTGAGTGGACCAAAAGAGTTACCCCAGGGGCCTTGAGCTACCATGATTTGATAATGGAAAAGGGGGATAAAAAATCTGGGTGGAGTATGTATAGGCAAAGTTCTACTAATAGTAGAAAATGCAACTCTACCTTGTGTTGGTGACTTGGTATGGGTAGGAGGAATACTCCTAGATTGTTGAACTTGAAGTTGGGGAGGGAACAAGTCAAAATTGCTCTGCTGCACCAACTCAAAAATAGGGTCAAAAACACCTTGGGCTCTCTAGTTTCTAGTATAACATGGAGTTGCCTAATTGTAAAATAAAAATGGATAAGTATAGGGACTACTTCAATCTAAAACTTGAGGCTTCAGACTTCACATAATGTCCCCAGTAGAGTCACCAAAAATTGTTGACATGGAGTTGGAGAAAAGTGGTAAAGCTATAATGATAATGGATAAGACACAGACCAAAGTCACCAGAGTTTATAATGGATAAGGATAGGGACTGCTCATTCGATCCCTAGTAGAGTCGCCAAAAATTATTGGGTGAATATTTTGTCAATCAGCTAACTGATGAGAAAAATAGGTCTTATCAACCATAGCAAGGGAGATTAGTCGACCAAGTGTGTAGGTTTACTACATCAAAAAGGACAAATCTCTCCTCTCATCAAGGGGAGGTTCCCTTTAAATAAAAGGAGGCTATATACTATATATAAGCAAAAAATAACACACAGGAGTAGGATAACGCCATCCATCTCTCTTTTTTTAGAGATGATGTTCACAAGCAAAGGAGAAATCCTGGTGAAGACACTGAAGGCACTTCTCTTTTTTCAAAAGTGGTCTTGTAAGAAATAATAGGAGTTCTTTCAGGTAGTGACAAGTAACTAGTAACAAAGGGCATAGTAACCAATAGACTGAGATGCAACACAAAGTCTCCACCTCGACTGCCCAAGAGTGAAATACGAAGGACAATGAGGGCACAAAGTCATCCCAAGGTCCTTTACATAGAAACAAAAAATAGACAAACACACTAAAGGCAATTGTAGACAGCACAAAGTCTCTCCATAGTTGGCTTCAGGACACCTTCCTGATTACTTCCAATAGTTCTATTTATCTCAATAAGATGGACAAGAATGCATTCTAAAAACATACACAAGAACAATATCCTAAAATGACACAAGCTATAATAACACAAAGTCTAAAAGTAACTTGCTCTCTCATTCAAACAAAGAAATATGATGAACAATCTGAGCTTAAAGTCTCAGTAATCACCTCTCAATTATGTCAGAGTTTCACTTATATAATGGAAAAGTCTCCTTTTGCATAAGACAAAAGATTACAATATATAGCAACCAAGAAAGGCTTGGTGCTTTATTCCATAAAATGGCCCATACTGCATTCAATGCCTTGAATGCATTTTTAGTTTTGTCAAAGAGCCCATGCTAGAACAGGGTAGTTGCCTTAACTATGGTGTGTCGATTGATCTCAAATGTCTTCTCTTGGGGGTAAGTCATCTATTCTATCACATGATGTCTATGCAGCTGTCCACCTCACCTTTACTCCAAGGGAGACAAATAGGTCACACCTTTAATGTTTGCAAGCCAAAATATCTACTTGGCAAACTGTTCCACCTACTAGAATAACTCATATAGATATTTCTGGTCTTTCCCTCTTTCTTATTGTAATTTGAGCTCTCAGGCTATCTTTTCCCCCTTTTGCTGGCCTTTTCGGCTCCTTCTTTAGCTGGGCACTGAGTTTGCTTTCAAGTTCCGTGCCACTTTTGAAAATCAATAGATATTTCATTATCTTGAATTTGACATTCACAGGGATGTCAAAGGTTCACTGTTTGAATGGTTCAGGTGGCCTCCTTGGTTCATTCACTTGAGTCTTCTCCTTAAACTAGTCTCTGGAAACTTCTGTTTCTTATCTTTGCACAGAGCTTCCCTTGAACTGTTGAACCCATTAAACCTGTGAATCATTTTGGTTCAAGGTTCAATGATTCATCTTCTTCCTTAAAAGCCTTTATTTTCTCTAAGTCTCTCAAGTTTTGGAAGAGTCTGTAGAAATTTGTCTACAAATTCATAGAAAATAGACCTACAGAGTCCATAGAAATCAAACCTACAGATTCCATAGAAATAACTTGCAGAGTCTGTAGAAACCAAGCCTTCTTCAAATCATGTGGATTTTGTAGAAACATTACTTCAGAGTCCATATAAATAGGCCTTCAAAGTTCATAGAATTGACCCTATAGAACCAAGAAACCAACCTGCAGAGTCCATGGAAATGATTCTATAGAACCCAGCCTGCAGAGTCCATAGTTTTGAGCCTGTAGAGTCCATAGAATTGAGTCCATATAAGTCATCCTATGGATTCCATAGAAATGAGTTCATAGAAATCATCTTGTGGAGTCCATAGAAATTGAGCCTACAGAGTTTGTAGAAATCAGTCACGAGCCTTAATGTCTTTGGAATTTCCTGAAGGGAAGGTGTCCCTTCAGGCCTTAAGAAGGTCCATTTTCTAGTCACTAAGAGCCCCCTGTATGGGTATCTGCCCTTTGAGGTCCTTTGGGCAACCTTTAGGCTTTTATTCTTTTGGAGGGTCTTCAGGCTCTTATTCTTTCAGAGGGTCTTCGAGCTCCAATTCCTTCGGACAAAATGTCTGAAGGAAATCTTCTCACTTGCTTTTAGTCAGCTTTTCTTTAGGCTTTTTGCTTTCGAGTGAATTCCTTTAGACAAAAGTCTGAAGGATTTCCTTCGGACATTTTGTCTGAAAGAATTCGCTGTCTTTTACCTTGTTCATTTTTCTGAAGGAATTCCAACTTTTTTGCCTTGTTCATTTTTTTGAAGAAAATCTCTTTGTTCACTTTTGCTCACTACCCTCTGCAAGGGTATTTTGCCTTGGTTCACTACCCTCTACAAGGGTATTTTGGCCTTTGGGATTTGGGGCACTCCTTTGAACCATTTGATTCAACCGATCAATTGAACCAAATTTGGTTCAACGGTTCATTCCTTTGTTTCGCTCATTCAATTGATTGCTTGAACCAATCGCATTGAACCAAACATGTTGAACCAATTTCAGATTGAACCCATTGAACCTTTGAACCAAAATGGTTCAAGGTTCAATGGTTTAATTATTCAAGCCTTCTTATTTTTTTAAAGTTTTTTGAAGCTATTGAACCTTGAAGCGGTTAAACTTGTTGAACCTTTGCCAAAGCGCTTAACTCTTTAAGCTCATTGATATTGTTGAACCTTTGAACCTGTTGAACCCATTGAACTAATTTGGTTCAAGATTCAATGGTTCAATGGTTCAATCCTTCCTTTGAAGTTTGGTGATGAACATTTTTTGTTGAACCAAGGTGTTGAACCAATCTGGAAATTGCCTAAGTGCTGGGAACTTATTCCTTTGTGAAAATTCACCTGTTGAAGCCATTGAACTAGTTGGACCTTCTAATCCCTTAACTGAAAAGCTTGAATAATGAAGAATTTGAATGCTCAAAATAATTTTTTTGAGAAGGGAAGGGATAATTTTGGCCTGCATGACCAAAATAGTTCATATGTTGTCCCAAAAATTAGTGACAAATTTTGGTAACAACAGATTTTATCAAGTACTGCATATTAAATATTTGGCCTTTCTTGTTTCTTTCCCTGCAACTAATCTCTATACATGACCTTGTCATTAAAGATCACATCTCTACTCCTAATGATTTTGTGATTTTTAAAATCCCATAAATGGTAATCAAAATCATTAACTCCATATCTAATAAAAGTAAATTTCTTGGATTTTGCTTCAAGCTTGGTTCTATTTTCTTTATCAATATAGACAAATACTCCACAACCAAAAGTCTTTAAAAATGAATAATCTACATTTTTACATATCCATGCTTCTTCTAGAATTCTACCATCCAAGGGACTTGAAGGCCCTCTATTTATTATGTAAATAACAATATCCACAACATCTACCCAAAATTGTAAGGGCAACCCTGCATGTAATCTTATGCTCCTTGCACACTCCATGATTGTCATGCTCATCCTTTTTTACACACCATTTTGTTGTGGTGTTCTTGGAACCATATTCTCTCTATGAATCCAATGGGATAAATAGTAATTATCCATTTCCTTACTATAGTATTCACCTCCATTATATGATTTGACACATTTTAAATTATTTCCTATCTCATTCTCAACCAAAGCTTTCCATTTCTTAAAAGTACAAAAAATATTATATTTTTTTGTATGTAATAAACCCAAGTTTTTCTAGTTACATCATCAATAAAAGTAACATAATAATAATAGCCACCAATAGATGATACCTGAGTTGGTCCCCATACATCTGTATGCACACACTCTAATGTTTCATCCTTCATTGTCTTCCCAACTCTAATAAATTTGACTCTCTTCTATTTTCCATACACACAATGCTCACAAAATTTCATATCCACCTTCTTCAAATTTGGCAAGAAATTCTTTGAGTGGAGAACTTGCATCCCCTTCTCACTTATGTGCCTAAGTTTGTGGTGCCATAATTTTGTATCCACTTCTATAGAATCTAAAGCAATATAATATTAAACATTACCTACAAATAAATATAATTTAACTACCTTCTCTCCTTTATCTATAAACAATGATCCTTTAGTGACCTTTCATGAATTTTTTGTAAACGTAACCGTGCAACCCTCACTTTTCAATTACCCTAATGAAATTAGATTTATTCTCAACTAAGGAACATGCCTTACCTCTTTCAACAACCATTTGTTTTTATTATATAATTTTATTTGTATCTTACCCTTTCTTAAAATTTTACAAGGTTCACCATCACCTAAACAAACTTGTCCAAAATCACCTTGAACATAGTCTTAAAAATATTTCTTATGGGGTGTAGCATGAAATGAAGTCCCTGACTCTAACACCCAAGAATCATTAATGTTATCTAAAGAAAGGATTAAAGCATCTTGTAGCACATCACCTACTACATTTTCTTTTTTATTTTTATCTTATTGTCCATCTCCTTATTTTCCTTTTTGAAACAAATAATCTTTCTTCAGGTGTCCTTTTTTCTCATAAATCTAGCAAACTAACATTCCTCTCAATTTGGATATGTCCTTCTTAGACTTATCATGATTACCTGGGCCCTTTCCTCTATCATTTTATCTTTGCTTATTTTCCATAGTCAAAACATTACCTGATGTCTCACCTGTGATTTTTCATCATATTTCCTCGCTAAGAATAACACCAATAACATCATCAAACTTTAACGTGTTTGAACCAGAGACAAAATTACTCACAGCCATGACCAAGCCATTCCAAAATTTTGGCAATGAGCACATAATCAAAAGATCCCTAACCTAATCATCAGAATTTACTCTTACAGAGCTTAACTAATTTGTGACCATGTGAAACTCATTTAAATGATCAGCAATAGACCCACCTTCTGACATTTCTAGATTAAATAAATACTTCATAATAAATACCTTATTGGAGGCTGAGGGGTTTTCATACACTTTATCCAATGCCTTTATCACATTTGCTATTGTCTTTTCTTTTTAAATATTGAAGGCCATCAATGCTTTTAGGCACAACCATATTATTCCTAGTGCTTTTCTATCAAGAACCTCCTAATCTTCATCCTTCATAGTTATTAGCTTCTTTGCTATTATACCCAATGGTAGGAAAATATCCTTTTGATATAGATTATCCTCCATTTGCATCTTCTATAGCTAGTAGTTTTGGATTCTAAACTTTTCAACCTTAAACTTGCCTTCTTCTACCATTGCTACCACTTGAACTAGGGACCCTCTTTTCATGTGAGTTTATCTACCAAATAAACATTTAGCTCTGATACCAGTTATTAGGAATACAAAATATAAAAAAATATTAATGAAATAAAGACATAAATAAAATGCAAAAAACATAACATAATAAAGACATAAATTTAATGTGGTTCACCCAATATGGGCTATGTCCACACAGAAATAACTAGTTCTTCTTATTATTCAGTCTAGCAAATGAAAGAAAAAACTTGTAATACATCCATTGCAATATTATCTTCACTCATACATAGTATGCCATCATGATTACAATTTCCACATATCAAATTAGGGTTACATATTAGGGAAAAAATGCACAAACATAATTTCTACCATTAGATCTATGACCTAATAGTGAATGGTCTAATTTTACTATGAAATTATAATATTTTACAATGTATTTTTAGCAAAATTTTGCTTTAGGGGCACTACCCCCAAAATAACCATAGTGGGGGGGGGTGTTTCCCCCCAAAACCCACCTTTTTTAGGACTGGGTAATATAATAAGATCAAGCTCCACCATCCAACATCTATCTTACATTTCATACATGAATATGCTATTTAATAGAATATGATCACATTACATATGCATGGTGTAGGCTTTATTTCTAGTTATATGATCCATTGATGGTATTAATTATACATAGTAGATTATAATTTGATTTTCTATTATGTATGACCCTTATGTGAAATCACTTGAACATATTCATGAGTTGAACATGTCCATTGCTTACAGCCTTTAACTCTTTGTTTTATGAGATATTTAAACATGCCCCTTATTTACGACATTATTCATGTCATTTTGATTTTTTCCTTGGCCTTATGTATGAAATATTTAAGTATACAACATTTAAATGTGTCCCTTACATATTACCCTTAGCCTTATCATATGACATTTCACTTGTTGTGTTTGTGTGCTTATTGAGCTTGTTAAGTTTGATAATTTTCATAATCTATATCATGCACAAATTAATTCATATTATTATAATTTTACAACTAATACTGTGAGATTCATTGATACATTTATATAAACTTACCTCATATGTCACATACATGATTCAAATGGTACACATCTCACTATGTCAAATTAATTTTTACATATTCTACATTATTTAATGATTTAATTTTACTATGCATGATACAATTAAATTTTATTTTGAGATGAGGGACATTTATGACACATTCCATCACCTCAAAAGGGGAGATGTTGGGCCCTAATTTTGGATAAGTACTTTTTGGGAATAATTGATGTAGAGAGGTACACCACAAAAGACCATGGTATAAAAGGATCAAGTCTCATAGAATAAATGTGCATGTTAAATGGAGAACCTAAAAATGAAGGACTCAAAACTCAATGAAAGACTTGGGGAGTGCACAAAAAGTGAATAATGGTTATGGAGTGATTCATAGAGATGGAAGAGAATATGTTAAGCATGAATCCATCATTGGCCCACTGGAAGATAGGTATTCGATGATGAGGATCCAACATTGAAGAAAGAATATAGGGACAGAAAGGCCCAAGTCCTTAGGAACTTAATATAAATGGCTTTCATGACTCAATTATATTGATGATTACTGGTGAGTCACCTTGAGTGTATTCACTTTTGTGACTACTTGTTCATGGAAAACCAAGTATAAATACCCCTATGATGTACTTTGTAATATTGTTGTTTAGTTGGATGATATTGATAGAGTTTATACGAGTTGGTTACATTGTAATTCTGAGGCTATGTATTATTTAAAGATCACTTGTGAATATGATGAATGAAGATTATGTTAAATTAATATAATTGTTAACTATGGAGTTAATGTTGCTGGTTATTGTTTATGCTATTGTTCAGCTAACTATGGAGTTAAGGTTTCCAGTTATCATATATGCTATCCTTTTATTTTTGATCATTGAGTAATGAATGTGTACTAAGTTAGATATGGACTATAGAATGATTTTGGTATTATGTATGGGTTTGAGTTCCCTTATCTAATAAGTTGGACAAACACACCCTCATGCAATAAAACCAATGGGAACTAATCAATCATTATGTTCTTCAGGTGAGCATGTGAGAAGTCATTCTTGCATGAAATGCCAATGTACTAGCACATTAGACTCTTATCACTTAGGTACACACCTAGGGAAAGTTATGATTATGTAAAGGAAAATAATATCAACATTTTGGTTTCATTACTAGGACTTGTAGCACTTGCCTACATGATGGTGGAAGATGATCAAACAATTATCTCTAGATAATATTGAATGATTTGTTACTAGCGTAGAGGATAATTTTTAAATACCATTTCTTGAACCATAAATATCTACACATGCATGGGTAGAAGAGAATATGTATGATTCACTATATGAGAGGTTCTTTGTATAAGTGCCTATTCACCTTCATGCTTAGATTGCAACATATACAAAAGACTAGTTAAGAAGCTATGGATGGAAGACAACTTGGTCACTAGAGTGCTAGTCAGCTTTAACATGGTTGGGAGCACCTTGGATGCATGTTGTTGATGTTTGGTGGTGCAAACATTTGAATATATATGTCTTGGAATATGTAGCCTTGATATATTCTTATCCAGAGTAAGCCTAGTTTCACTTTATTTGAGGACCACATGGTAGATATCTTATACACATTTCACTAGAGGTTAAGAAGCTTTTTATAGATTCTAGACTTGAGAGTTTCTCTATGGATGACTGAACTTTCTCACATGAGTAGTACAGTTGGTAGGGAGATGGAGGGGAACCTTTTATGTGAAATTATTGGTTAAATATGGTATCTAGTTAGTGGTAATTATGGAAGTGAAACTATGATGAAGTTAAATGAAGGGTCATGAGTGGAAGTGATCTAGGGAGGGGACAAGAGGACTCAAGACGTTATGTAAGGGTCCATAGGGAAGCAAAAGAACATAGAAAGGATTACCCAACCATAGGACCACACCCAACATCATTAAAAGTATGTGTGAGAGAAGCAAGTTAGGTGGTGGTGATTGAAGGAACCAATTTGGATAGGTATAAATCCACACCCATAATATGTGCTTATGCTCTTGAGTTAGATGACATCTTTGTATGAAAATGGGATATGAATAGTTTAGAATCAAAAAATGACCTTGTGAGAGATACATTTATAGATAAAGATTTAGATAGTAGTTTATTGGCCATTTTTTTTTTACAAGATAACTCTATGGCCCAATTTGGAATGCTTGGTGGACTAAGCATAACCAGTGGGAAAATTACTGCCCTGACTATAGTTAATCAACTTACCTTAGTGACCAAAATATCAGGTGATTTTGTTACAGTAGGAGGTGTGGGAGGTGGTACCAGTGGTGGTTGGGCTGGAAGAATTATAGGAGGCATAAAAGGTATTGGTAGACCTCCCCCACAAGGTCTAAGCATGAAAAGAATTTCCTCACATAAGACCCTATTACTAATAAAAAATGCAAAATAATGGATATGAGCAATGGATCTAGATATGAGATCAACAACAAAGGCATACATGAAACCAACACAAGATATACGTGGAAAAACCTCCAAGAGGTAAAAAAACCCACATAGATTATTCATATTCTGAGAAACCAACAAATACACAATACAATCTTTCTTCTTCTCACTTATTCTCAATCAATATTCACATAACTTGGAAATGTGTTCTCTACATTTCCTCATTTGTCTCAACCCTCCTTTTTTCATTACATCTTACAATATAAACTTTTTATTATATAGGCAAGGTAATCTAACCATTATAATGTGACCTTTTCCAACCACCACATTAATGGGTCCAACTTCTCCAAAGGTCATTTAATATATTTTATTGTTTATTTACATGAAGACAAACTCATGATAAATAATAAAATATATGATCATTTAACCAATGTAATTTAATATATTAAGGGTACATAAATAACACCACTTAACCATTACTTGTTCCAATAATCTCCCTTAATGTTAAGTGGGGATACATGCTATAATCACATTTATAACAATGAATTTATACTCCATGAACCATCCACATGATGAGTTTTAAGAGGTAACAACACACTGAACTCACACTCCATGAACCATCCATATGATGAGTTTTAGGAGGTAATAATTGAAGGAAACATCCTTCATCATGCTATATTCATCTTTAAAGGAAATATACTATGTAAAAATAGTCACCCAAAGGTATTACACTATTAAAATATATATTTCCAAAGGTATTTACACTATGTAACCATAATCACATAGTCATCTTTAAAAGAATTACATTATACAACTATAAATACCCAAAGGTATTACACTATGTAACCACAATCACATAATCACCTTTAAAATAATTACACTATACACCCATAGACACCTAAAGGTTTTTCACTATGTCCCCACAGGTACCTTTAAAGGAATTACACTATGTTACCCTAAACCACTTAGTGTGAGTTTAGGCTAGCATGATCATGAGACTACATCCCATAGTGAGAATACATCCCACAATTTCTCATGAATAATCAACCAAACATATTAGAATCTTTTATAACATAAGAACCTCCATGCTACTATGTGTTGGGTACAATGTAGACTTCTATATGAAGTTTACCAAAATCACATAAAGTGATATATTACAATGCTTTACAATGAGAATAAGTATAGAGAGATAGAATGAAACACATGACCCACATGGATATTTATAAGTGACATTGTTATGCACACTCCCATTCAATGGAAAATTTGATAGGCCCAATATTGAATGAAATTTAATAAGATTTAGTTCATTGGTGCTACATTGGATTTTTCACAAAAGATATACAACTTTGACTATTGCTAAGAAGGTTGATACAATGAGGAACTTCCACATGATGTTATTTTATCATTCTTCATAGCCACAAGACTTATTTAGCAACTTCCACATGATGTTATTTTATCATCCTTCATAGCCACAAGGCTTCTTTATCAACTTCCACATGAAGTGCTCCAAGTGATAACACCTACACCAAACATAAACACATAGCTAGAAGTAGACTCACCATAGTATCGTTAGCATCAAAATAACCAAATAAATTAGCATAATCAAAGGAAGAATATTATAAACCAAAGTTTATAGTTCCTTTTATATATCGAAGTATATGCTTTGATAATTTCTAATGATCGAAGCATGGATCCTACTTAAATCTAGAAGAAACACCCACATCTTATGAAATATCTATCTTAGTAATGGTTAGATAAAACAAACTACCAATAAGATGTTTTAAAATAGGAGTTAGCTTTATCGCACACAATTTTTAGATCAAGCTTTAACACAACCTTCAATAAGAGTATATGTAATCTTGAAATCAAGCATGTTAAATTTAAAAAGTAGGTTATGTGATGCATATTCAATAAATTCACTAATAATTTGATACTAAGTAAACCAAATAGTACATATCTTATTAGGAATAAATAATATTATAATTTTAGTCATGAATATTTCTTCTTCCTTTTAAAATCGACACTAAAAATTTGTGTTTTATATTAAACCAGTAAAAAAATGTTTAGAAAATAATTTGTTTAACATATTTTATACTTATTTTTTTCAATAAAAATAAATATTCTAGTGAATAAACAACGTGATCCACTTAGTTGATTGCAAAACAATTTAAAAAACATAAATAATCGTAACAAGGGTGAAAGTCACAAGTGTCATAAAGGTAACTTATACACTAAAAGTCATATTAGGAAGCTTCAAATCAAACAAAAGACCATCCCAATGCATTCAAAAGGTACAAATACCTAAATATCAAATGGTCACATGACCATCTTCAACAAAGAATACGATAAATCAAGGGTGATGAAAGTGTTGCAAGCTTCACACATGAGAGATTGGATGACTAAAAAAAGATCATTTAAACTAATTATTTTGAAACAAAATAAAATATATTTGACCAAAATATATATTAAGACATGTATTTGATTTAAAGATCTTGGATCTATAAATATTTTCCAAAAAATACTAATCAACTTCCCTTTGTTTAATACAAGACTTCACATGCAAGCTACATGATTTAAAATGTATTTAATTAATTCTATTTTTTAAATTAAAAATTAAAAAAATTAAATATTTGAAATAAATAATTCAATACATGTAATTATTTTAATTTGAAAAAGATTAAAATAAACAGTGGGGTCCACAACTTATGTAGAAAATAAAGTATTAAATAAAAACTTTATTTATTAAATACTTTACATTTAGAACATACTAACCATTTAAACACTATTATATCATGCATAAGGTAGAAGCATGATGTAGGTGGAGAAGAATAATGCATCCATGAAGTTCTAGGTAACCATTTTTGATGATCTAAAACTCAAAATTCCCTTGAAAATACCTTTTGTATCATTTTGAAGCATCAAATTTGAGTTTTCCTACTTGTAAATTGATTTTTAATTTGATGCTACTACACAGGGATGACATTCAATAGGTATGGCATATAAATCTCAAAAACACCTTGCACTAGCCAAACAAAACACTTAACACCCTCAAAAATGTTTTTATCCAAAAAATTAAAATTTTAACTATTGCTGGTGCACAACATCATACAAGTAGAAGTATGGTGCATGGAGGAGAGTAGGGGAACTTCTACAGGCTTTAAGTGGCTAAATTAGGCCATATAAAGCTCAAAATTGACTAAAAATGGCCAAACTAAGTGAATGGAAAAACCAAAACTAAGTTTTATTGCCCAAAAATTGATCTTTCACTGAGTTTTAGCTCACACATGCAAAAAATTCATGTTTTCAAGGAGAGATAAAATTTGAAATGAGCTACAAAAGGCTAAACTATTCAAGCATTTAACAACTTCTCTACTTCCCTCTGGATCAATTGTTCCAATATAAGATTAACTGACCTTTGCCTTTGCCTAAATGGTTTATTATCAGGCTTGAGTAAAATTATATGGGTGATGACTTTAGGATTGAATATTCTTAAGTCATCATAAGTCCATGAAATGGACAAACTAAGAAAATGGAGAGACCAAAATAGAGATTTACTACCCAAAAATTAATCTTTCCCAGATTTTTAGTTTTCTCATGCTAAAAAACTACATGGGAGGAGAGAGAAAAATTGAAAATCTTTAAAAAATCCTCAGAGGATCTAAAAAATCATAGAAAAAGCTATGAGAAAGTTTTTTTTTTTGATAGATTTAAATGCCAACCAATAGCAAAAAAACTTGAAATCAATTTTTCCTTACCAAACACTCATGTATAAGACCATACCATTAGCTGTGCAAGTCCTCCACAGGGTTGAACATGTCTTGAAAATGGCTTTGATTGATTATATCTTCCAATGAATGATTTTGGTGAAAAAATCATGAACTTGATGAAGAGAGGCTCCAAAACACTCTTGTGAACATGCCACATAATTTAAAAGTGGATTTTTGAGCAAACATGAGCTTGAAAACAACTCAACAACCCTGATCTACAACCTTGACACTTGATCAACACATCACAAGCTCTGATATCATAATAAAACATGAAAAATAATGCATATGTGTAATGGATCTAAATATGAGATCAAGAACAAAGGCATACATGAAACCAACATAAGATATACATGGGAAAACTTCCAAGAGGTAAAAAAAACCACATAGATTATTCATATTATGAGAAACTAACAAGTACCCAATATAGTATTTATTCATCTCACTTCTTCTCAATAAATATTCACATAAATTGGAAATGTGTTCTCCCCATTTCCTCATTTGTCTCAACTCCCATTTTTTCATTACATCTTAAAATATAAACTCTTTATTATATAGGTAAGGTAATCAAATCATTATAATGTAACCTTTTCCAACCATCACATTAATGGGTCCAACCTCTACAAAGGTTATTTAATATATTTTATTATTTATTTACATGAGGATAAACTCATGTTAAATAATAAAATATATTATTATTTAACCAATGTAATTTAATGTATTAAGGGTACATAAATAACACCACTTAACCATTAATTGTTCTAATAATTACAAGATCCTCAACCACCCACTATGTATTATGAGATGACACTCCACTTACCTGAGTATCATGGTGTGGAGAATGCCATAGAATATGTTCACAAGTGTGAACTTATTTGACAAGTGCATGAAATCACCTCTTTTGAATATGAGTCAACACAATTTACTACCCCTCTTCTAAATTGCACACATAAGTGGTATCAAAAGTTCAATCTACAATAGGTTATGGTAAATTATGACCAATTAAAGGTAGAATTACTCAAAAAATTTGATATCCTAGAGTTTGAATAGTAGAGAATAGATGCCTTGGAGGACATCAAACAATAACTCACTAAGAGTGTGCATGAATATGATGCACATTTCAATATGATTCTCTCTAAGATCTCTTTTGAGATAAACACCATTAAACATACCTAGTGGTTTGTAGGAGGTTTATTTCTACCCTTTAGATGAACCTTACACATAAGACTTTCACCAACCCATGTGAGGCATTGGAAGCTTCCCTTTGCACTGAAGTTGTTGGAAGCATTGACATAGGTATTAGTCCCTTTATGGAGGCTCAAATTGATACTATGGCATATCATCTAAAAAATCTCACTGCACATAATGATCATGACATTTGTAGTGGCTTTTGGTGTGTAGACTTTGAATCTCAAGGCCATAATTAGAATAACTACCCTTGTAATAGTATTCGAGCTATGTTAAAGCAATCATGTGAGATTTTATAGGAAGAACATGATGTAAGGGATTTACATCTATTGCAATGTGCCACTCAATCTAAGGTATCTACCTATTGTAAGATAAGCAATGCATACACTCATTATGCCAATGATTTCCATCTCATTAGTGAAATTCATGAGTTACACATGTGTGATAGGTGTTAGACATATGTTGCTAATAACCAAGATAATGGAGGAGGTTATCATGGTCACATTCTAGGTTGATAATGTGGAGGTGGACATTTTCCACAAAAAACCTATTATAAGTGTGGTTCCCTAGAGCACTACCCATGTAATTTTCAAATGTATCCTACATGTGCCTTTTGTAAAAACAAACACTAACTAGAAGAGTGCCCTAACCTGCATAATACCATCATAAAGGAGAGAATTGAAAAGGGTACCAACATGATACATATTGAAAATACACAATAAAGTACATGCCCTACTAGTTTGATGGGTCATAAAGTTAATATTAAACATGGAGTGGTGGTTAATCATATCCTATGTACAACCCACCCATTGAGAAGGTTCAATGAGAGAATACTTGTTATCTAGATGCTCAGTAATAGAATGACGTTATCCATGCCACCATGAATCTAGTAAGATAACTACAAGGATAGATCTAGTTCTTCAAGGATCAAGATGCTACTACATGTGCCAATATGTAGAAAGCTACAAACCTTTATGACACAACATGTGATGAATTCCATGAGATATGAAAGTGAATCCTTGATGATGATATTATACCCTTATTGTGAAACTAGATAAGGCATCATACACCTAGGCTTAATGAGGATCATTGGTTAAACCATGCATGTTGGTAAGATACTCATATCCAACCTAGATTACATGATACAGAGATATTGGTTAATGTTGATATAGATGGATGGGTTATCAAGGATATCCTAATTGATACTAATGCTGAAGTAAATGTCCTTAATAAGGATGCATGGAGGAATATGGCTATCCCAAATTTATAACCCTCACCTCATGTACTATTTATGGCCAAAAAGACTAATGTTTTACTTATTTGATTACTTAAAGATACCACTATATATATCCTTAGTGTAAATTTCAATGCCAACTTTGAATTCATAGAGTTGGTTAAAGCTGATGACTTTCTAGCTCTATTGGGTCACCTATGGTGTTACATGAATAATGCTGATTTGAGCTTCAAGAATCACTCTATCAACTTTGAGAAGGACAAACAACACATTGTCATCCCTTTGGACCATACTTAAGGACCTACTTATGTTGAGCTGGTCAAAGCTGATGAGGACATTAGCCACATCTAAAATGCCATAGCTCAGGGTACTAAACACCTTGATACCACTTTGAATGGCATTTTGCATTGTCCAAATGCACAATCTATATCTGACACCACTAGTAATACCCATGACTATTGGGCCTATGGTGAATATTACCTTAATGGAAAGATATGTGGTGGTATAGGTAGTTGAGATGATACTTTACAAAAGTACCATAATTCCATAAATTTGTTCATCTCTTTCCTGGAAAAATTATGACTGGGCCATCAATAAAGTTATATGAAGCTCTGAGATTCCATGGTTAGATGGAAGTTTATAAATTTGTGCAAAATTTGAAAGCCTTCTATAAATATTACATAGATTAGGTATGATCAATTATCCATATCTTTGATGGCATAGTTTCTCGATGGTGGAAATATCATTATTCAAACTTTATTGGGATTGAGTTTGTTCTACTCTACACCATTACTTTCAACATGATAACCACATTCATGACACCATCAATTATAGTGGAATTAGAGCTCCTAAACCTCATCTTGAAGCTTTTAATACTATGTGTAAGGTGGATGAAACATTTTTACCCAAGTACCTCTAGGTTAATGTATTCTATGGCACTCTATGCACTTGGGATAGAGTGTGATATGTCCATAAAGAGCACCATCTAGAAATAGATTCTTGGAAGTTTATTAAGAGTAAAATGACTACAATGTTATCTTATTTATTTCCACAGATAGATTTATGCCTTAGATTACAAGCCATGAATTAGCCTATAATAGGTGACTCAGTTTTGATTGAAGATAAGATCAAATGCATATATGTCATGTAGGAAGAGAGCTTGAATATTTTATAAGAACCTAATAAGGAGGCATCATCTCCATCATTTGAACTTGAACTAGACCACACACTAAGAGAAAAAATTTAGAAAGGTAAGAAAAAAGTCATGTACTAGGTTGATGAAGGTTCCAATTTTGATCCACGTAACCTATCTACTAATCATTTAGCTTTGCATATGGATTATGGCACACACAATGTTTGTGACACCATCTAGGATGAATACAATGCATACTTATAACTACTCCAAACTATTTAATGAAATATTGGCATGGAGAAAGCACCTAATATGGCTACTGTGGGAGACTATTGGTGTAATACAAATATCTATAAGGTGTTTGAACTATTAAAAGAGTATCAAGATGTCTTCCCATGAAACTATAATAGAATGAAAGGATTAAATTCTTCCTTGGGCAAGATGCACATAAAGTTGGTAGAGGGTGCTCAACATATCAAGAAGAGGCCCTATCTTATGAATATTAACTTGTGCACTCAATTCAAGGAGGAAATTGATAACATGTTGCATACATGAGTCTTTACTCTTATAGACAATTTTAAGTGGGTGAGTCCCATGGTCATAATTACTATTGACTATTTTGACCACAAATCAAAATATGTCAACCCCCTCTAGTATAAAAATTGTGCATGGGTCTATTATAATCCTATAAGGTGTGTCATAGTCCTATATAGGGGTCATTTAATATGTCATTACCTTGGTCATATTTCATTTTAGCCCCTTATGTCATTTCTAGTTATATGGGGTCATATTTGAGTCATTTATGAAGGTGGTATAGTTTTCAAAGTAATACAAGTGTTCAAAAGTATCTTTCAACTTCCAATATGTCACACCTTTGTTAGGAATGTTAGTCCCTAACTAAAACTTGTAGGTACTACATTAAAACAAGAAGAAATGTGGTAGTTTGGGTAGTTTTGTAGTTGTATAGCCTATAAAGGAGTGTGGTACATGTGGAAATATTTTATAATGACTCTTCATATTCCATAAATATTTTATATGCTTGATCATATTTTTATGTCCAAAAAATGGTTCAAAACTATTCTACTCCTCCTTCGCTTTGCTACACATACAAAATTAGTCAATAGGTCTTCTGATGGTATAATCAATGGGAGAAGTTTTAGGTCAAATGATCTTGTGGGGTGTTATTATAATTATTAAACTTATATTTCATGTTAGGAGTTCTAAAATTAGTCACTTGTGCTTTATGAACCATGCCTAATAAATAAACTGTCTCTTTTTACATGTTTCCCACACCCTACGGGTTTTATTCTTATATGAGTTTATTCATACAATCTAGTTGGTGAAATTGCTTCTAGAGGATGTGTACATCATTTTTAATGGTTTACATTTTTAGTTTCATTTTTGGAGGTGATTTGATAGGCCAAACATCTTAAGTTGTAGGTAAGAACACCATTGCTTTGTTGTAGACAAGTTTTCACCATTTGCAAAGGTTTCATGTCATTATAGTGGATTCAGAAGAAGGTGATATGTTTTATATCATGTTTCCTATATCTTTTAAAACACCTATCCTTATAATAATAGTTTTAAAGGGTCTCACAAGGAGTTACAGTCAAGAAACACATAATATAATCAACTTCTTATAAAAATCTCACTTACAGTGATGGTGAAAGAGTGTATGAAGGATTTGATAATGTTTATGGAGATGCCATAAGGAGTTTAAGAGGTTGAACATATTATTAATATAGTAAAAATAAAGTTAAACTCTCAAATGACACATGAGGGGATGTGAAAGTCATTGCAAACTACACACACAGTCCTACACCATTGATATGCACCTACAGGTGCCATATATGAGATAATCATGTTGGAATGGAAATAATTGATCTTGTTTGAAGTGTTTCAAGATTAAATAGATAAATTTGAAGACTATTTGGAGGTATATGAGTGATTATAAAGTAATCAACCATACATATTATCCATGTTGTAATTCATTGCCCTTGTTTGCTAGTGCAAATATCACCTACATGTCTCTATAGAGATAGAGCAAGATTAGAGCACAAGTTTTAGAGTATGATTGAGCCCTCATTAAGGTCTTTAAGGGTTGAGTAATGTCCTAGAATTTAATGGTGGATATTTTGAGTTTTATATAGACTTGGAGATTCATGTTGACATTTGAAGGAGAGTTTAGGGATCCATTTCCTTAAAAAATCTAAAAATAGGGCCTAGGATACTTTCGATCCTACTATATGATGAGGTAACAAAGAGTCTAGATGGGTTTGAATACCTCCATCTTATAGCCCTCATATAGGAGTAAGACCTTGAAAAATTAAGTGAGGGTTTTACCAAAGGAATATGATGTTAAGAGGCCTCTAATTCATACATTTTATTACTACAGAATGTTAGTGTTCTCTATAGTATCTTTAACTCCAAATAGTCTTATGGTCCAAGGTGGCATAACAAGAGTGTAAATTCATGAAAAGTGATTACATTTGGGTAAGAGGGACATTAGTGTTTTAAAGGACATCAATAGGAGTGAAAGTACAAGGTTTGGACCTATATCAGCACCTACAAGTGTACCTCTACCCTAAAAAGGGTCACCTATATCCAACTGCAGGTTGATAGTACACTAAAGCCTAACAATCTAAAGGTTAACCCAAAATATACATGATGAGAACAAGTTAAAATAATTTTGGAATGGCCTTGATAACTTTAAAAAGGTCCTAAACCATGAGACACAAGGACTAAGATGAAGTGTTTACCTACAGGTCTATTTTTTTGAGTGAGAATATAGTCACAAGTTGACTACCAACTAGGCCTGTCAAGTGGAGGTGGGTGAATATTAAGAGTTTGACAGAGGTTGGGAATGTTGATATGATTAAAATATAATTAAACATTATGTAAAACTCACATGATTCTTACCATAGGAAAACATACCATGAAAGCTAATCCCCAAGGTACACTTGCAGCCATACTCGCCAATATTGTACATAGTCAACATTTAGGAAGTCTATTTGGGATTTCATAAGGTTTGATAGTGTTGTGGTTATATTTAAACCTTGAAAATTGGTATATAGTACCTTTATGACTTAATTTATCTCCCCATACCTTCAAATTTATTTAATATATAGGGGAGATACCCTCTATTTTATCTTAGATAGAAGGTACTCCAAATAGTCAAGTCTGTAAGCTTGAGAAGTGGGTGATAAGGGGAAGTGTCAAGGAGGCATATAACATTGAGAAGAAATTATGAAGTGTTTTATTTAATATAAAATGGCATATTTGAATCCTTAAAACTCTAATAAGTCATGTAGATGGAGATTTAGGTCTTGAGTACAGACTAGACCTATTAGACATGAATTAGGCCTAAAGCCCTAAGAGGTCTCAATACTATTTATAGTACTAATTAAACCTCAAAATACATTGGAAAAACATAATGGGGAGGTATAAGGTGTGTGATAACCTTTAATTTTTTAGAGAAACTTTATAGAGAGGTCAACCTTGGCTTAGACCAACTTAGGCTTGCATAGAATGTAAGAAATAACTCGAGAAGGCAAGTTTAGAAGCTCACAACTATATGGACATATAACATGGAATCCTAAAGAGTTGGGAGATGTTGAAGAGGGTCACAAGTAAGGGTCTAATGGAATTTATTGGAGGATTTAATGTTAGGATTGTATTAACAATCCTTAAGATCTAAAATGTCTCAAAACCCTCTAAAACCCTTGGTAATGACCCGATGGGAAAGATGAAGAAGGAAAGGAAACTAAGAGGGCTAGTTTGACTAGGAAATGATCTTAGAATTGTAGAGGGATCTCCAAGGATCCTTACCATTAGATTGAGTTGTACCCTATTCATATGAATATGGTATAAAACTACTTTTATTAATAAATTTATGTGTTGTGTAGGTAAAAAAAGGTTTCAAGATATGAGGATCACTTTGGGATATGGGTTGGAACCTAAGGTAACTCCTTATATGCATCTATTTCTTTAGAAAAACTACAATTATCTCTGATAAAACCTCCACTCTAGCCAATAAAAAATGACATAGTGAATGAAGAGAGATCATCAAGTGAGAAGGTGAGAACTTAAATTGAGACACCTTTTAAGGTCTACCTGATGAATCTAGAGACTTGAGGATTGTTGAAAAGTGTTATACACTCCCCTATATGGACTGGTTTTAGAAATTGAAGCACACCTTGATTCCAAGTGTGAAGGATGAGTGAAAGAAGGGTGATTATGACTACCTATAGTGATAACTCATGTCCAAAAGAATATCAATGATTAGGGACACAACCAATGCATGTTGGGGCCTATTTATAACCCCCCTTCATAGTGAAATCATATCATATATTCTTAGTTTGTAATGGAACATTCAAAGAAGGCTAAATGATGGAGGTAGTTTTTAAGCAAGTAATTTAAATAGTCCTATGCCACATATGAGGAGTTTCATTCCTTTAAGGTACATTTGTATAAGTATACCTTGCATGGTTTATCTCATAATTCATTATCCTATAGATGTAACTCCTTTTCTTAGCTTGAAACCTATTCTTGTGGCTCTTAGACTTAATTCTTCTCTCTCCTCTCTCATATTCTATAAGTAGTAGCCATTTAGGCTCTTGTAAGGTAATTCACACCATGTATGGTGAATTCCTACTGGTTTAATGTTGTAATTTAACTTTGAAAAATAAATACAATCTATTTTGAGTTCATATATCATCTTTTCAAAGTGTGTGAAGAGATGTATAATGAGTAACTAAGTGATATTCATCTATCCTTGCTTTCTCTCAATCCTTCCATGTTTGATGCAAGTTGTTCCACTCTAGTAGGTCATATGAATTGTTACCATGTGTATGGGTCTATTTTCAAGTGTACAAGTAGCCTTAGTGTCTATAATTTATCTATGGTTCAATTACCTTAGATAGTCCTCATGCATATCACCTCCATATTGAAATACTAATGCTAGAGAATTATAGGACTTTGAAGCTAGTGTTGTAGGTCTTATTTCTTAGTGAAAGAAGTATGATGGTATTGTGGAAATATTCATGGTGTATCACCCCCTTAGAGTAGATTTATTTCATGAATACTTCTATCCCTTTTTCCATAATCAAATAGTTAGTGTAGGTGATAAGCACTTCAAGGTAAATTCAGGGAGCTAGCCCTTAAACCTAAAGGTCTACTTTTACCATAGGTAAACCCACATACCTAGAAGTATTCCAATGTTTCCCAAATATAGAAGAGGATTAAACAACCTCATCTAGGGTGAAAGATTTGGTGATAACAAGTATAAATAAGGATAGACATACATGGGTCTGTGTGTATTATTGGGTACTCAATAATGCTTGTATTACTAATTCCTTTTCAATGCACTTCACTAAAGAGATACCTGAGGGAGTTGTTGGGTGTGAAATCTATACTTTTACTAATGGATTGTCTAGATATCATCAAGTCTAGATCATAGAAGAGGATAAGCTGAAGACCACATTTGGTAGTAAGTGGGGATCCTTTGCTTATAATGTAATGTAATTTGGGTTGAAAAATGTGCCTACTATGTTCTCCCAATTTATAGTCAAGACTTTCAAGGACTTTATTCATAAGTTCCTTCAAATCTACCTTAATGACTAGACTATTTATGGCTTAGTGTAGGATGACTATTCAAATCTCTAACTAATGCTTGAGTGTTGTAAGAACCTTAAAATTTTCCTAAATATAAATAAAAGTGTGTTTTCTACCCATTTTGGAATTTTACTTGGTCATGTCATATGCTATGATGGAATCTTAGTGGATCCAACCAATATTGTTGTTATACTTCACTTTCTAGCACCAACTACCTAGTGAGAGGTACATGTCTTCCTAGGACACACTGGATATTATAGGAAGTTCATTTATATGTATGCTACAATTATTGAGCCACTAGAAGAATTGTTGAAATAAAATGGTAAGTTTATCTAGACCAATGCTCACCAACAAGCATTTATTGTACTCAAGGATAAGATCATTACTACCTTGATTCTCTAATTTCCAAACTAAATGAATCCTTTTCATGTACATGTTGATGGTTTTAGCATGGTGGTAGGTGCTATCATTACTCAACCAGGTGAGGGAAACCTTGACTACCCTATATATTTTGTAAGTAGAAAGCTTATTTTAGGTAAACAACACTACATGACTATAGAGCATGAAGCCTTATCCATGGTTTATTCCCTTTAAAATTTTCATCAATACTTGTTTGCCACTCCATTCATATTCTTTAAAAACCATAAGAAACTAAAGTCCCTAGTAAATAAGATGGTATGACATATGTACCTTTACTAGTGGATTATGTTATTCCAAGAGTTCTATTTCTCAATAATGATGAAATATAATAAGGCCAACTATGGCCCTGATCATCTATCATGAATTAAATTTGGTGAACTAACATGTACCCTTGAAGATGACTTGCTTGATATGTAGATTTTATAATTCATGTACATGCTCAAAGATTTAGAAGATATTGTTGCCTTTCTAAATATGGATTCAACACTAGGTCACCTTAGCACTCAATAAAATAAACAACTATCTATTCATGCAACTCTATTCTAGCTTATAAGAGGTGATATTTATAAGCTTGGGTAGGATGAAGTATTATGCCACTACATCATGTAATATGAGCACACTGAGGTTATTCAAGAAGTTCATGAGGGTTGTTATCAGAGGACACTATACTAGTGAAGCTATAACATGAAAGGTCCTTTTGGTTGGATTATGATGGCCTACCTTGTTTTAAGATGTTAAAAGTTACACACACTTGTGTGACATTTGATAGCACATGGGAAAATAAAATAGAACAAATGTTATGCCCCTTCATCCTATCTTGTCCCAAGAACCCTTTCAAAAATGGGATATTGAATTTGTTGGCCCCATCAACCTAGTAAGGAGGTGTACCAGTGCACACTATGTTATCAATACGACTGATTATGTTACTCATTAGGTTGAAGCTACACCAACCAGGGATTATACCACTACCACTATCTTAAGGTTCATCTAGGAGAATATCATTATATAGTTTAGATGTCCCTTAAGTTTGAATAGTGACCGAGGAACCCATTTCCTTAATGAGACCATCCACATCCTCTTGGCTGAATTCATGATCATGCACCACAAGACTACACCTTAACATCCTCATGCCAATGTTATAACTAAGGTGTTTAACAAGATCTTGGGTAATACCTTATCTAAAATATGTAATATTGGATGTATTGACTAGGATGATTGTGTGTCTATGGTGTTATGGACATATCAAACCACTTATAAATGGTTAGACAAGAGCAAACCATTTAATATTATGTTTGGTACTAAAGTAATTCTTTTACTTGAAGTTATTGTCCCTTCTCTTTGCATTGCATGCATTAGTTGACTGGATGATGAAGAGTCCCTAAAATTGTACCTAAATGCTTTTTTGTAGCTAGATGAGACTCAATTTATTGCATGTTGGAGTAAAGGAGTGGAGAAGCTAAAATAGAAGGCCTAACATGATTACCACTTGAAGAATACGACTCTTGCTCTAGGCATGTAGGTTTTAGTATACAACTCCAAGTTTGTGCACCACTCAGGAAAGTTTTGTGTTCACTAGGATAGTCTATTCATTGCTTAAAGTATTAGTCCCACCAATGTGTGTAGATTGAAGTGACTTGATGGCCAATTCCTTCTTGGTCATTTCATTAATAGTCGATTAAGGCCTTACTATTCTAAATAGTCTTCCTTATTTTATTAATAAGGCATATAATACTAGGTTAGTCTAGGATTTTGATTATTTTCAATAAAGTGTGGCACTAGTTGCATGCCCTTAAGTATTTTAGGGTCAACACTTTGTTCTTTGTTTTGGTATGTATTTGTAATATCATGGGGGACCATGCAAATTTTTTAGTGTGGGGTAAGGGTAGAAGAAGTAAATATATGGAGTGTTAAAGAAATCATCAATGTGAATGCATGTAGGAGCAAGGGTGTGTAATCAGAAGTGTTTAAGGAAAAAAGGGTACATAGGATGTGGCACATAACTACTAAGCAATATCAAGTTAAAGAAGTGAGATTCCTATATTTGGAATAAAAAAATTTGTAATTTTTTATGGCTTCCATGAAATTCAGGAAAAACATAGGATGGGGCATGTATTTAATACAAGGAAGACATTGATAATGGTAAGTGTGTCAAGTACGCATCATGGCAATATCATTAATATAATTTATTATGTAAAGTGATAGAAAAGGTAGTGGGGTAGTAAATGTGAGTTACCCCCTCAAGTCTATAAAAGGTTAAATGCATGTCATTTAAATTTTTATTATTGTCATATTTGTGAAATTATAGAACCAAAAGAACATTGTTAAGATGCTAAAAGAGTGAATTTGAAGCTTTAAGATGAGTAAAAATTAACTATTTGAGACTATTTTTAAGAATTATAGAGTAAAGTAATTTTGATAAATAGGTAGAGTACTGGGAGGTGTGTAAGGACACATAGGTTTACATATTTTTGGGTTGTAGAGGTTGACATCTGTCATTAGAGGGCATTAAAGTAGGAGAGATGAATGGGATAATAAAACAACCATGTATTCTTTTAGGAGGATTGAATGGCTGTATCTCAACCTTTGGGCTCTTTGAAGGGTGATGTAATTAAAGAAAAAGGCCCAATGTAATGATGCTTTAGTTGTGATACCAAAAGAAGAAGAGTTGAAAAGTATGGGTGTTAAGCCTGTGTTGATTATTGAGGAAGTACCTAAAGATCTTGACACATGCACATAAGAGTTTTCATAGTGAGATAAGGAAGACACAGAGTTGGGAATGGCATGATAGGTAAATAATAATGTTGTTATACCCCCTCTACCCACATTGATGGTTGAGGAAATGGAATACCTAGAGGTGGTGTTGCATGCAAAGAATTGGGTATAAAATGTACCCACTTGTAACATTTTTGATTATAACGATCACCATTTTGGAAATGAAGTGGAATTTTAGCACAACTACTAGTTAGAGTGATAAAACACAAGGAATGAGATGGTATATGACTTGAGTATTTTTAATACTTTCCATGATGCAAGGCTCTTCCAATTATTTGATATTTTATATTTTGGGAAGCTTGTTAAAGTAGTAAAGTTTTTAATTCTGTGGGTGCATGAAGACTATTTATAATTTTCTAGGCATCAGATGTGGATTAAAATAGAGTAGATAAGTAAAGTCACAGGGTTACAGTGCTCAGACATGTACCTTTCTTATGATTTGGAAGACCAAGAAGAGATCAAAAATATTGTAATGGCACTTGAGTATAAAAATAAGGCCATGCTATGCATATCATAAGTCTCCAAGATCCCACCTTTAGAGTGGTCATGTGCATCATCATGACCAAGGTTGGAGGCATCGATAGGTGGAAAGAGGTTGATATGGCCAATATTTACATTGCTCAACAAGTTACCTTAGGAATAAAGTATAATTAGGGACAATACTTCACTGAGAATATTATCACGAATGTAGAGAAAGCCCACTACCTACTGAACTAATAGTTTTCATGGGTCACTTTCCTTTTGTTGTTGGTGTTTAAAGAGATTGGCATACCTAAATACACCACTATATAATCGAAATGGGTTGTACCCTCCTAAAAATAAGTCCCTTATAGAGAAATTTAAAGCATTTACTTGCCTTGGCTTAATAATTCCATCCCACAAGATCAAAATAAAGATATGATATGATGGGATAAAATAAGCCTTTGGGAATGAGTGGCATGTTCTAAAGGACTTACCTAGATAGGTTGGAGATGAAGCAAAGTTCATAGTGAAGCAAATATTTTATTTATCACACATCTGGATGGATCCCTCTACAGAGTTGTCTATAGATAGATAAAATTACCATACATTTTCACTTCTTGATACTTCATAACGCCATCAACTAAATATATAAAAAGCAACCAGTGAACATTACTATTGAGAAGATCAATGTGGAAACTCACACCCTCTACCATTTTTACATATACCTTGAGAATAAGGTGTATAAGGAAAGGTTAGTGTCGAATAAAATAAACATCAAGGTCCAACATATTTTGGTTAGAAATTCAATTCATTATTTGTTTTACATGTTGAAACCTAGGAAAAAATTATTAGGGAGTGTGGAATGAGAGAAAGTGACAATCCCACTTCCACCAATGCTAGAGAAGAAGAAGGCAAAACATCAAGGGCACAATGTCAATATTAGTACCCAACTAGATCATACAAAGTAGAAAAGGACTACCCTAATGCAAACCAAGGAAATCCCACCAAGAAGTCAACTCGAAGGCCTAAATCCAACAACACAAACTATTACTTTAGAACATGAAACATTGGCACCTAAGGATGGTGACTTAGAAGAGAAGATATAGATTTTGGAAGAGACACTAGAGAAAAAAGTTATTGTACAAGAAGAATAACAAGTTACCCCAGACTCTAATAATACACCTTCATTAGTGTGATGTGAAGAACCACCCTTGAGGAGGCATAAGTATAAATTGAAGATATCACTAGTGAAGAGAGGGATGGTTTTGACATGACCTTAGGAATAAATAAGTTTGACATTAGGGCCAACCACCAGAGTGAAGATGTAGATGTCAAAATACTTGAGAGAGATCCATATAAGGGGAAAGAGTTGGTTGATGAATCCATCCAATAACAACCATATAAAATTGATACAACCACAACCCTACATGCCCAATATTAGAGGAGAGTGTTGGATAAACTCTTGTACGTGTTTTCAAATTTTGTATTAGAGGATGCATCTGATTAGACTCAGTGGGAGTTGTCTTTCTCCCATGATGTTTATAATGAATAATTCCATTGTTAGATGCTTTACAATATCCTAGTATTAGATCTAAAAGTGGTAGCACTTCTAGATATCCTTTAGGTAGACCCATAATAGTTTACCATATTATAGGCTAGTGTGACACTTCTAAAGTTTTCACATGAGGTCACAAGGTAGAATACCTTATTTGAGTCTGATGCCTAATGAGCCTATAAAAACATGTAGAAATGGTTTTTTAATATCAAAATAAGATTGCTATGATAACTAATCTTGAAGAAGAATTGGGAAAGGTCAATTTATAGTTAGAGATTGAAACAAAAATTAAGGTTAAAACATTGAAAATGTATAAAAAAATTTTGATCCAAGAACTAGTGCTTGTGGATGGGGTTCTCATTTTTGTTGAGGTAGTGGATAAACTAGAGACCTTGTTAGAGCTTTTGTTGAAATGATGCAAGGACCAACTCGACCCTATAATTAATAGACCTGGGAAATGAAGTAGTTCATTGAAGTAGTTGAGGTATGAAAAATATTCATGCATAGAGTTATAGACACCATTCCCATCTTGGATGGGGATTTTGAAAAGCTAGCATGGCCCAACAAAATTTTGGAAGCTAGGATCTAGGTAATAGAGCTTCAATGATAATAGTTGGTGGATAGTGACTTGTTGATAAAAGACTACACAGAGTGAACTAAAACATTTAAGGATGTGGAGGCTATGGAGAACACAATAAACACTCACCATCAAGAAATTAATGCAAACTTCACATCACTTTGATGATAGGTTGTCACTAAGGTCACTTCATTTAAAAGCATTCACAGGGATGCTTCCACATCCATTCAATGTTTGGTTAGTAAAGTAGGTGAATGTCACAAATAACCCAAGGATATGAATAATCTCAAAGTGGTGGTATAAGAAATAAAATCTAAGATGTCGAACCTTTAAACCATTGAGAATGTGTCAAAAATAAAATTGAGCAATTAGGACCTAAATTTTTGGTGGAGCCTGAGAATAATGTTTAGTCTAGGACAGACTAATAGTTTAGTGTGGGGTGATGTTGGGCCCCAATTTTGGATAAGTAATTTTTGGTTATAATTGATGTAGAGAGGCATGACATAAAATACCATGGTGCAAGAGTCCATGGCACAAAAAGATCAAGTCTCATAGAATAAATGTACATGTTAAATAAAGACCATGAGTTTGAAGGACTCAAAACTCAACATAAGACTTAGGGAGAACATGGAAAGTAGAGGATGGTTATGAAGTGATTCATAGGGATGGAAGATAATAAATCAAGCATGAATCCAATAATAACCCATGGGAATATAGGCACTCAATGATAAAGATCCAACATCAAATATAAAATATAGGGATAGAAAGGCCCAGGTCCTTAGAAAATTAATGTAAATGGCTGCCATGACTCAATTATATTGATGATCATTAGCAAGTCACTTTGAGTGTAATTAATTTTGTAACTATTTGGTTGGGGAAAACCAAGTATAAATACCCCTATGATGTACTTTGTAATGTTGTTGTTCAGTTGGATGATATTGATAGAGTATATACAAGTTGGTTACATTGTAACTCTAGAATTATGTATTATTTTAAGATCCTGATGAATATGATGAATGGGTATTGTGTTGAATTAATATTATTATTTAACTAACTATGGAGTTAATGTTGTTAGTTATTATTTATCCCATTGTTCAACTAACTATGGAGTTAAGGTTGTTAGTTATCACTTATGCCATATTTTTCTTTTTGATAATTGAGTAATGAATGTTTACTAAGTTAGATATGAATTGTAGAATGAGTTTAGTATTATGTATGTGTTTGAGCACCCTTGTATAACAAGTTGGACAAAAACATCCTCAAATTATAAAACCAATGGAAAATGGTCCCTCACCATGTGATTCGGGTGAGCACGTGAGAACTCATTCTTGCATGAAATTCCAGTGCATTAGATTATTGGACTCTTATCACTTAGGCACACACCTAGGGAAAGTTATGCCCATATGAGTAAAGGAAAATAATCCCAACATGAGAATTTCAATGGTATTTTCATTCATGAGATAAGCCTCTTTATAAACAAAATTTAGTTTTTCTGGTACAAAATATAATTTCAAAGGTTTCATAATGGTTAAAAATTCAATCATTGATACTATTTATTGAGGCATATTCCATGCACATGAAATCATACAAAGTCATATAATTAAGGGTGCATGATACATATTCATACACAAGTTTTAATCAAAATTTACAAATTTGCATCTACATTTAGTTATATATTTTAGTATTATCAAATTGGGGGTATGATACAAATTCATGCACACTATACTATTTTTCAAATTCAAGGGACATGATAAAAATTCATGCCATTATTTTAATACTACTTATTATCTATAGACATGGTAAGAGCATGGATGCTATCCATTATCTTTTAATCATGTATTCATGAACTAATGAGCTAAGTGACAATTGAATATACAAGCCATATGTAGTGGTTGAGTCAATTAAAGTTCATACTATATAATTTAGAGGTTTAGCTTCCTCTAGAATTATTTCCTATGAATCCATTATGTATTCCAACCTGTTTCATGTCTTGGGATTACAAAGACTAACAACTTAAATTGAGGTTTTTGTGTCCTTAAATTGGTTTTATTTTATATATAATTTGAATTTAATTTTTGTCTTTATCACCCTGAAATTCAACATTGGTTCAACTAAGGAACTAACCTATCCAAGTGCTTCATGAAAAGCACTAATGTTCCAATGATTTAAGGAAGCATCATCTCTAAGCAAAGTTACAAGAACAACATTGGTTTCACACATAAATGCGTACTCTTTCCTTTTTATTTTAAATATTTTAAAATTAAATTTATATTTAAATTTATAGTTTCACATATGAGAATTAACTACTGTTACAACATATGATTTTACAAGGAACACCTTGCATGATTGGAGCTTTTTTCCAAAGGTAAAGTGTGTTGTACACACTTAGGTATATCTTTCATTTTACTCTAGTAATTTAATTTTAAAACTAAATCAAGGCATGGGGGGGGGAATGTAGTCACTCAAATTTAGTCACAAATACTTGATAATGTTAGTTTTGGACCTATTTCACTTTAATTAATTTAAGCACTTAATATAGACCTATTTCACCACCTCATTCTATCTTAAACACTTATGTGGACCTACTCCTTTATAAATTGCTATCTTACACCTACAATTTTTTTCTAAATTACTAAAAATCCCCTAAAAATCCCTCTTAGAATTTGTACAAGCATACCAAGACTCAAAATTTACATGTATCCCTTCAAGACAAGATCATCCATTAGGGGACAATAGTGGTAGTTGATTTTGTCTCCTATGGGTCGATCCCATCCTTAACTCTTATAATGGTATATTTTTAATTTTAGACCCTCCCTTATAGGTTTTTCCATATTTTTAGGATATGTAGTTTGATATTTTACCCTTTTGGATTTCTATAATGGTACATCTAAATCACCTATTTTAACACTTGAAAATTTCAATACAAAGGTATACTTACACTATTGCACATTGATCAAATCTTCCATATTATTTCCAATTATGATTATAATCATTTGAATTAGTTCTCATCCAAGTCAAATGCTTATATTATCCAACCTAAAGTGAAGGATTATAAAGTATTAAATCCATCTCTAGATGCATTCATATAGTCAAATGAGGAAAATTACACAAAACACTCTAAGTAGGAGAACTACATGGGATTGATTTCCACATTTAGAGTATTGGATACATAGACAATGATAAATTATCATGGGGGTGATTGGGGTTAGATCAGCCCATTACACTTCCCCATTTTATATTTTTAGCTTTTCAACTATTACATGCCCTACTAGGGTTTAAAATTTTAAGAAATCATTTATATGTATTTAAATTGCATTTGAAGGTCAAATTTCCACACAAAAGCATGATTTAAGTTTTTTTATATGATATTTACCTGATTCCCCTAATTTTTTAGTAAAGGATAGAATTGACCAACTCAGGACAATAGTGCCAATTGATCGCATTACATTTTTAAGGACCATGTCCCTTATTAATATTAGTCATAGTGCATATTGTCACTTTTAAAATTAGTCTCTATTGATTAGTTCCAACATCTTCTTAGTTTGACATAGTCATATCATAGATAGTATAAAATAAGTATTTAATTTTGTTCATAGTTATTTCATTCGATCATGCAGTGCTGATTTTAGTACCTTTTTATTTAATTTTGCTTGTCACAATTTTATTTACAACATTTTATATATTATATTTAATTTATCTTAATTAGGGTTAATCAATGCATTGATTCCAAATTTTTATCAAATAAATCCTAAGAAGATAGTTGAAAATTTTATGAATTCCGTAAGGCATAGAGCCAATATAAGATATAAGCATAATACCCACCTAAAACAAAATATTTTCATGGATGTTGTCATTTACCAATAGGAAATTATCAATTTATCAAAAGGAGGGATGGCTAGTAATTCTAAAATGATTAAGGAAAGAGAATTAGACACCTTAAAAATATAGGTAAATCAAGATATCTAGGTTAGGAATATGTCATCAGAAGTAGGGAACTCAAATTCTAAGGCTCACCTAGTTGTTGAGGTAACATCATTCATAAACCCCAAGACATTTGAAGTTCAATATCCATGTTCAGTTGCATTTCATAGAAATTTAGAGGTACCTCCTAATGGTTCCATTTTTATTCCTTTTATTGATAATTCACCTGTTATTTCTTTGAAGGGTAGTTAAGATAAGATAGGTTTTAATCAGTTTCTTGTGATAAGTAGAATGAAGAAAATTAATAATGAAAAATTAAGTATACCCAAAATGGTTCAAACTAATTTGATTTAAAAAATGTATAGATTGATTAGAGTGCTTCCCTATGTGTCCTAGAGGCCTTTCTAGGTCCTATTTATATGAGTGGAGGATCCAATTTGAATTTAAATAATAAAGAAAGGCATTAGCATGATTGTCACTAAATAATTAGAGATCACCCTAAAGTATGAGGAGAATAATATTAAATGTGTCACTAGATATAAGTGGAAGAGAGGAAGAGAAGATATAATTTATACTCAAATGTAGATATTTGAGGATTTGGCCAAAATGAAGAAACCTATTACTCTCTCCATGCTTAAAACATTAAATGACATGAAATATGACCAAATGTCTGATAATTACAAGGGATATAATAAAATGATTATGTAATTTAAGAAAATCAAAGATAATGAAAAATATTTAGTCATGGTAAAGAAGGATATTTTAAGGGTATTTTATGAAGTTGAAAATAATATAAATAAATTGTATTCAATTTTATTAAATTTATAAGATCAATGGTTACATATCATATTACTTCAAGAGAACTTGGAGAAAAAGAAAAGTAAATTTATTGAGAAAAAGGCTATGGTTGATTTCATAGAAGCTACATAGAAATAATTGAGTTTATAATCTTTGGTACTATTTGGTTTATAAAATTTGAATCATGAATGGTTCAATATTATTTATATAATCTCTCAATTAGCTTAGATATGATTATAAATAAATCAAAGGGATGACATGCACATTGGGAACCTTCATTAATAAAGCCAAGTATTTTTCTATTTTTTGAAAATAATCTTTGCATAACCATGAATGGCAATGGATTTATTTTGATGTATTTAAAGGCATGGTTTAATTGGTCATCACTATCCATAAAATAAGTTTGTATTTGTGAAAGGATTCAAGGAAATAACATAGAAGGTTATGTCTCTTTTCCAACCCAAAATGTGAAATATTCTCACATCCTCATTGAATATGTAACACATATTATATTTAAGATTTAAGTGGACCTTATTAATACTAATAAAATACTTGGTGAAAAGTGGCTTATTGATGTTTCTTATGTTGAATAATGTTACTAAAATTATAGGGCATTGCTAGCATGTAAACTAGTACTTGGATGGTCTTAATATTTAGTTTTTAGATTGATGGATTTAATGGGTAGTGCTGTTATGTTTTTAAATTAGGAGATTGAAGTGATTTAAGAATAAAATAATATGAGTGCTTATATAAAGACTTGGGCATTTGTTGTTGAAGGAATTATTTTTATCTAATTATTATGATTTTTAGATAAAAATTTATAATTTTTTTTTTGATATTTCTTTTATTTCATGCACTTGTAAAGACTCATGAAAGCATGAATTATAAGAAGTTTGACTTAAGAATACAATTGGTATTTTTATTTTAATTATTGATTTGATTGTATGTTAATTAAAGTTATGAGGTTTATTAACTTGGTACATGCATCTTAGATTTGAGATACACTATTTTTGAGGTGATTTAAAAGTGGTGAATCTTGGTAAATTTGATTGTGTTGATAAAAAAACATTTGAACGCATGTTATAGGATTGTCCATTGATAAAGTTGTTTCGGGTTTTTGAAAGATTGATAAGTTATTTGAGCATAGGCCATTTAAATATTTAATATTTCATGATTAAAATTTTTATTGTATTTTATAGATTTGTGTTAGGTTGTGGAGCTAAAAGCTTCACTGATGCAGACATGGAGGAGGTTGGAGGAGGTTGCTGAAGTGTCACAGACACCAGCGTCAGTCAGGCCAATCGACGTTGGCAGGATTAGACAGGAAGAGTAACCGATGTCAGTCATGGATCGGCTGGCATCAGTCACCTCCAGGAAGATAGGGATCGACGTCGGTCACCTGTGCAGTTTGAAACTACGAGTGTTACAAATAGTTTGTTAACGAATCGAGTGTTTGCATGTTGAGGGCTAATTTTAGACTCAGAGCTATGGATCTAATTATTGTAATTAGGTGTCTAATTATTGTTTGCATGAGATCTATTTAAGAGACTCATAGGCTATATTGAAAAGTGTTCTAGTTTGAGTTGAGCAAAGTTAGCTCCTTCTGTGTGTGAAGTGAGCAAGGGTGTTCCTCCTAGTTCCACAGCAGTGCCAAGTGTGGGTGCTGGTTTTGGAGAATTAGAAGGGTTCTTCATGTATGTATGATCTTTGTCAGTAGGTGTGCATGGCTACGTTAGGAGATTTGTATGGTAAGTAAGATCATTGATCTGCAGGTGTATGTGTGTGCATGATCCAGGTTTGCAGGTGTGCAGAACTAGATTGATTTGCAGGTGTGCAAGATCAGGGAGGAAAACAACACAACAGGGAGCAAGATCAGGTAGGATCTACTTGGAGTACAGTGTGTACTCAGTTATAGAGCAAGAGAAGAAGGCAAGGTAGTTCCTTCCATAAGTAAGATCATTGGGTTGTAGGTTGTTATAGTTTAAGGGAGATCTACTTAAAGTACATTTGTGTACTTGGAGTGTGTGGAGCACGGGTGGACTGGTAGTAGTGGATACTGACTGGTTGGAAGTGAACACCAACTCTATGTTTGAGTTGTGTGTTGGGACCGTAAGAGAGAGAGCTTTGAGGAGAGAATTACTGTTCACTTGAGGTGTGGGAAGCCTCTGAGAGGTGGTGAAGAAGAAGTGGCATCTTCTTTATTGTATTCTTTTCTGTATGAGTATTAATATAAGTTGTGTATTATCTCTCATATTCTGTGTTGTTTATGGTTTCTAGTTACTTGTTACTTCTGGTTAATTCCACATCTTAAGTTGCTTGTATATGGTAATCAATTGTGTGCTTCCATGGGTTCCTAATAGTTGGTATCAAAGCTAAGGTTGTAGGGAGCAGGTTTTATGTTTGGTTACAGGTCACTCTCAGGGGTTTCTAATTGAGTGGGAGTATAGCAACAGCAGAAGAAAGTAAGCTATGAATGGAGAAACTGAATAGCATGAATGGTCACTTATGGTGTTATGGAAAGAAAGAGCAGGTAAAGAAATATTGTTGGTTGGTAGTAGATCAACATGAAGAAGTAGATGTTGTAGGTGTTGTTGCACAGGATGCTGTGGATAAAGTTGAATCTTGGTTAATAGATTCTGTTGCCTCTTTCCATGTAGCCCCAAGTAGAGGGGTTGGTGAGCCTTGTCAGATTGTTGGCAAAGGGGAAGTGTTACTGAAATTGTAGGCGGCCAACACATGGGTGTTGAAGAAGGTCATGTAGGTCCCAGTCTTGGAGATGCGGCTAATTACTTCAGGAAAGTTGGGTGATGAGAGATGCACAAGAACTCTCATAGTGGATGCACTTGAATTAGCGGGTGGTAAGAAAGTAGGTATCATTTATCTATCTACTTATATTACTGATTCTTCTTCTGTTGTGAAGACGTGGCTTTGTAGGCTTGGTCACACAAGCAAGAAGGAGATGCATGTTCTTAAGCGGAAGACAGATGTGTTTAATAGACTTAAGAATTGGAAAGCCTTGGTGTTCTTGGAGGAGATGACAGATAGAGACCAGTGGATGGGGTTGGATGCTTCTGAGCAGGGCAGTTTGGACATGGGTTTTGATTCAAAGGAGCTCGTGGGTAAAAATTTATCACTCATAGGAAAACATAGGTACCGACGTCAGTCAAGAGGAATTGGCATCGAACAGACAGGTGTTGATGTCGATCATGTGCAGACCGAAGCCAGTGATGTCAGGCAGGGTAAGACCGACGTCAGTCAGGAGGACCAACATCGGTAATAGGTAAGACTGACATCAGTTAGGAGGACTGACATTAGCAATAGGGACATCGACATCGATAGAGTTGGTAGTCAGGACAGGTGCATGGAAACCAATGTCAGTCGGATGCAGACTGTGTGGTGACTGAGGTCGGTCACTATAACAGATTTTGGGGGGACATCAAGCTGTCAAGGAGTCTCAAAAGCCCATATGGAGGACTGAAAGTGGTAATTAAGCCTCAAATTCATTGTTCCTCTTTTTTATACTCGTTGCTCACTACAGAGCAGGAAGGATCCAAGAAACAGTGGGAACATGGTAGGAATATGATGCAAAACCAAACGGGAGATTTGGTAGGGTTGCCAGCCAGTTTGAAAGCACTAAAAGACAAATGGATACCTTAGTTAAAGAATAGAGAGAATAGACACGTGAGACAGAAGGCCAGGTCATATGGTCTTGAGGAAGCTGCAGGACAGTGGTATAGGGTTTGACAGGTGGATGACAAAGCATGGCTTTAGTCAATGTCAGGGTAACTACTGTGGGTTGTCTTACCAGGTGGATGATGATTGCAACATTATCTTGTTATTGTATGTGGATGGTATGGTAGCTAGCAGGTTTGTACATATAGGGTTTTTTCAGAGCTAAGGGTAAGCTTAGTTTAGTGGTTTGCCATGAAGGATTTAGAGCAGTGAAATTCTTTGGCATGAGAGACATGGAGATCATAGGTTGATTTTGTCTCCAATGGGAGCTGATGTGAATCAAGTGTTGGTGAGGTTCATTACACAAGATGCAGAATTGGAGCACACCAAGGGCTGGATAGTTTAGTGTCTGAAATCACATGAGGTCTAGTATAGACCTGAGTTTGCCCAAGCAGTGGGTGATGTCAGAGAGTTAGGAGCCAATTCAGGGAAGTGGGTTCTCAGGTATTTGAGAGAGACCAGCAGCAGGGATTCATGCTATGCAGGGTCAAGACTTCACTACATGGTTTTGTAGGTTCAGATGTGGTAGGTTACTCAGATGACAGGTGGTGCACCATAGGTTGTGTGGTGGGTGGTCTTCAAGATTGATCTTAAAGAGGGATACAAGCCAAGAAACAAATTAGATAGGGTATAGGTATAGGTATAGTGTAGCTGTTTATCTCCAAGTGGGAGATTGTTAGGTTGTGGAGCTAAAAGCTTCACTGATGCAGACATGGAGGAGGTTGGAGGAGGTTGCTAAAGTGTCACAGACACCGGCATCGATCAGGCCAATCAACGTCGATAGGATTAGACAGGAAGAGCAATCGATGTCGGTCATAGATTGGCCAGCATCGATCACCTCCAGGTAGATAGGGACCGATGTCGGTCGCTTGTGTAGTTTGGAACTATGAGTGTTACGGATAGTTTGTTAATGAACTAAGTGTTTGCATGTTGAGGGCTAATTTTAGACTCAAAGCTGCAGATCTAATTATTGTAATTAGGTGTCTAATTATTGTTTGCATGAGATCTATTTAAGAGACTCATAGGCTATATTGAAAAGTGTTCTAGTTTGAGTTGAACAAAGTTAGCTCCTTTTGTGTGTGAAGTGAGCAAGGGTGTTCCTCCTAGTTCCACAATAGTGCCAAGTGTGGGTGCTAGTTTTGGAGAATCAAAAGGGTTCTTCATGTATGTATGATCTTTGTCAGTAGGTGTGCATGGCTACATTAGGAGATTTGCATGGTAAGTAAGATCATTGATCTGCAGGTGTATGTGTGTGCATGATCTAGGTTTGCAGGTGTGCAAAACTAGATTGATTTGCAGGTGTGCAAGATCAGGGAGGACAGTAGCACAATAGGGAGCAGGATCAGGTAGGATCTACTTGGAGTATGATGTGTACTCGATTATAGAGCAAGAGAGGAAGACAAGGTAGTTCCTTCCATAAGTAAGATCATTGGGTTGGAGGTTGTTGTAGTTCAGGGGAGATCTACTTGAAGTACATTTGTGTACTTGGAGTGTGTGGAGCACTTGTGGAGTACGTGGAGCACGGGTGTACTGGCAATAGTGGATATTGACTGGTTGGAAGTGAACACCAACTCTGTGTTTGAGTTGTGTGTTGGGACCGTAAGAGAGAGAGCTTTGAGGAGAGAATTACTGTTCACTTGAGGTGTGGGAAGCCTCTGAGAGGTGGTGAAGAAGAAGTGGCATCTTCTTTATTGTATTCTTTTTTGTATGAGTATTAATACAAGTTTTGTATTGTCTCTCATATTCTGTGTTGTTTCTGGTTTCTAGTTACTTGTTACTTCTGGTTAATTCCGCATCTTAAGTTGCTTGTATATGGTAATCAATTGTGTGCTTCCACGGGTTCCTAAAAATTTGATCTCATGCTATTTTCATAAGTGGTTTGTTTATTGTTCATGAGAATCATTCAAATCCAAAGATAAGGTTATCATATTTTACTTTAAAATGTCTTTTAAAGGTTAACTATAGATAATGAAGATCTATTTGCTATATGTGAAAAGAGTTAAGTCAATTTATATAAGAAAGAATGTTATTTTATTATTTTGGATATTGTTTTTTAGCGTAAATAAAAAATATGGAGTCAACTAATAACAAAATTAATTGTAGTTTATGATTTTATGAAGGTAAATTTGAAAGGATAAAGTAACCCATATGTTGGTCATCTATTTAAGAAGGCCTAAAACAAAAGGGTCTCCAAAAAATTTGTTAACCCTTGTATGTGTCAAAACACAAGACAATAAGTAAATTGGCACTAGCCAGCTACTTTTACTAGATTTACTAGGTCAAAGTCAATCAAGTAACCACTAGATATTACTTGAGAAATATATAGGAAAACTTGAAGAGACAAAGGAGTTCTTAGGATATCAATTTTTGTAAGAGGTTTTACCAATTTAGTGATATCAAATCTCTAAAAATCTTGGGCATAATTAAAAATATTAATGGTAGATTTTTTGACATGCACCACTTTTAATGTCCCTAAGGTCACACATGACTTATAGAAGAATTTAAAAAATTACCTACCTATGTTTAAAAATAACGGGGCCAAAACTGTAGAAGAATACATAGTTATATTTAAAGTTTTTTTTAGACTATATGATTTAATGAATGAATATGTAGCTTGTATACTTTTCCATTTCATGTTTAAAGCATCCACCTATGATTGGTTTCTAAAATTAACACCCAGATCTATTATTTCTTAGGTACAATTTCGAAACAATTTTATAACTCAATTTGGTGAGTTTGTGGACCCAAGTGTTAGATTAAAGCAATTTGTTATTATAAATAAGGAGATGTAAGAAACCATGAGAGAATTCAACTAGAGATCCCAATGTATGTATAATTAAATCCTTGAAAATACATGCCTATCATTCCCATCGATTATCACATGTACCTAGATTCTTTAGGTTTGACAATGTCTATTTTCATGAGAAGATCTACAACTACTACTCTATTAGAAGCCTATGCTAAAGATATATTGGTATAAATATAGTTCCTTCCTTAGGTCATGAGCCAAATACTTGGGAAAACTATAAAAATGGTGGAAAACACAACATTATCATAAGCCACAAGAAGAACTAGATCAACAAACACTAAATAGTCTTCCTTTAGTTCCTACAACATATAGAATTTAAAATGAAATAATAAGAGGATCCAAATAAAATGAATTAGAAACCATCACCAAAATAATGAAAAAAATGGAGAATGATTTCATAGGACTTTAAATAAAAGTAAAGATAGGCCAAATAAACTCACATAATAAGAACTATTCATTATGAGGAACTAAAAATAGAATTAGAAAAACAACCAAAAAAATAATCAGACTCAATCGTGGAACAATAATAATACCCAAAAAAATTATCCTAGTGCTTCTCTCTCCATGAATTTTTTAGATGTAGATTTATCCAAATGGTACATAGTCCATACTACCCGTATCTATAGATAACATGATTGTCCCATGTTTTACCTTGATTTTGGTGTTCTAATGAAAGAAATGGAAAACTAAAAAGTAGCTCTAGTATACCAAGAGAAACCTTACATTGGTGGGTCTCCAATTTCTTCCACCACTTTTATGGTTAAATAATATAAATTTACTTGTGAGGATGGATATGAACTAGAGGAAAATGTGGATGATATCAAAGCTTTTCAACAATAACAACAAAATAGGTATGAATTGAGAAGTGGGAATAAATTTTGGAGTACCACACATACTCCCCTTATTAAAAAATATACACCTATAGATCTAAATTCCAACAATAGCATGCCTCCTCCTAAAGGAAGTGGAAATCCCACTTAGAGTAATAAATATCAAAACAATGGGTCAAGATTATCTCTAAGTATATTATCATAATTGAGGACATTTAGAAGATAAAGGCCAACATCTCTTTTTCTGAGTTACCTCGACTAACACAATAGAGATGTTTTTGGATTAAATGCATATCATAAAATCCAGAGTTTGTTATGTTAATATGGTCATTTTACGAAGTCAAAATTGATACATCTCCATTCCTACTCATTTTTATAGTATTTATAAATAATTTTCATAATTGTTTGGTAGAGTTAGGAGTTTTTGCACATGTAATGTCATACTTAATATGTCAGAAGTTGGGACTAAACATTTCCAAACATATTAATAGAATAATATAATTAGATAATTATGATGTTAATGCAATGGGAGATTCAACCAATATTCACATAAAATTAGCATATGATTCCATGGTTAAATTATACATTGACATACAAGTGGTACAAATCCCATAATATTTTGATTTATTATTGAGTAGGGATTAGTTTAAGGCATTAAATCAGTATTTAGATATTAAATTTTCTCACATGTGGTTACCTTGGAAGGAGTAGCTAATCAAATTTGAATTAAAATGGATCCTAAGATGAAACACATCATTAAATAATATTATCAAAAAAATGAAAACACAAGTAATGACCATAACTGTTGGTGTATTTACTCTGAATTATAAGGAAAGGATATATGGAAAGTAAACCAAAAACACATGGGAAGAAATATGGACCTTGCATGTTGATAGAACCATATTAAAGTAAGGTTTTGAAATAGTTTTAGTTTTAATCAAATTTTAAGAAAATATTAATTTTCATCCTATAGATTGTGATTCCTATGTAGTAACAACATTACAAAATATGAAGCTCTAATTTTAGAATTATAATTTTTTATAAGTTAAGGTGTCTAAATGTTTAAAGTCTATGGAAACTCTGAGTTGATTATTAATCATATGAGAAGAATAATCCAGTGTAATTCTAGGTTATTTAACCAATATAATTATGAAACTTAGGACCTCATCAAATATTTTGTGAATTTTAGTATCTTAGTTATTCCTAGAGAAAAAATGAAGTGGCTGTTACACTTGATACTTACACAAAAAATTTATCCCATTAGTTAAAACTAAAATTACGAGGTTCTCAATTGAAATGTTATAGTTCCCTCAATCTTAAAATTATAGGTATTTAGTGATGAATAATAAAGCTTGCCATTTTTGACCAACACAAATGTACTCATAGTTCAAATATTAGATGAGTGTTTTATTGAATTGGGGAACAAGAGATGCTAGATCCTAATTAGATAAGATGAACCAAACTAAATGTTGACCAATTTTGCCCAATAGGTGCTTGGTTCGAGCTTCAAGTTCTTTGGCTTAGGTTCAATCAGCTAGGTTCAATGCAATTTTCAATCAGCATAGTTCAAAAAATTTAGCGACCTTTAGTTCAACAAAATTTCATCGCTCAGTTCAAACATCTCGATTCAATAGCATTGAACCATTGAACTGTTGAACCAATTTCAGTTCAATGGTTTGGTTCAACGAGCTTGGTTCATCTAGATGGTTCAGTCATTTGGTTCAACTAGATGGTTCAATGACTTCAAGTTCATCAGCTTTGATTCACTTGGCATCAACACACAATGGTTGAACCACTTGAACCGTTGAACCATTCTTTGGTTTAATGGCTTGGTTCGAGGGTATGCCCAGATGCCCAAAGGGCAGCTCAAAGTTTAAATGCCCTTACGGAGGGTAGGTACTTCAAAGAAAAGAAGGCCTGATGGAATTCGGGGAAGGGCCACAGTTCAAAGCAAAGGCTGGGGTGGGACCAAAAGTCTGTGGGAAAATGTTCGTAGACCAAAAGCCCACAGAAACCTAGGAAATAACTCAAGGAAGCATAGCGACCCGCTGAAGGACCCCGAAGGGTAGGTGCCCTTGCGGGGGACTCTCGGCAAAATAAAGGGACTTTAAGTAGAAAAGGCCCATGAAGGACCGATGAAATTTTGTTGGTGATGGTGACATCCAGACAGCCATCAACCATAAGAAAGTGAGTTATCCATTGGTTTTCAAAGTGATGACGACTGAGTGAATGTCAAATTTCATATAGTGAAATAGCCATTTGCTTTCAAACTAGAAGGATGCCAACCATGAAAGGAAGCCCAAAAATGCAATGACCCACTAGAAGATCACCCCCAAGGGCCGAAGGAGCTAGAAGAGACAAGATAAGGAAAAGACAAAGTGCCAGGCATGGAGTAGGCAGATAGTCCAAGTGGCGAAGGGAAGTACCAATTTGAGAAGTTACTCCAGCAGGTGAAATAGTGGCTACAAATTGACCATTAGGCCAACCGTGTGACCCTTTTTTATTCATTTCATATTTATGAGTAGACAAACTACGTAGGTACCTTCAAGGAGTAGTCTCGATTAATGAGGAAACAGTGCAGCCATGTCAAAAACTGCTTGAAGTCAAAGCCAGGGTCGACACATCATTTATTTTTTAAGCAGCATGCTCTTCCCAATGAGGGGACGCAAATGGGCCACTTGTAAAAAGGGGTGCTAAAAGGCCTCCTTTCTTCTCCTATATATTGAGGACTTGTCATTTGAGAAAGGATCTTCCACATTTGTAAGGCGTAGCCCTGGCAAAATTTCACCTGAATCAATAAAATGCATTTTTTACCTTTATCTTGGATAGATATTTCTAAGTATGTCTTGAGTGTTAGTTTGTGTTTAGTCATTATTTCTTGACGCTTTCACAGGTTCAACACCAACATACCTATTACCTACAAGGTGCCATTTCGATAGTTGACAAGGAGAGCTATATTTGGAAGTGCAAAAATAGAAGAAATTACTTACAGTGTGCATTTCATAGCACCTTGGTGAATCTATATTTTCTATATTTTCCATTAGAGCCTCCCTGCTGAGTTTGTTGCAGCCTGGTCCTTCTACCAAGTCTGAAGTGTATGTATGTGTTTGTTTGATTTAAATTTGAAAGTGGGAAGGTTGACTTTATTTTTGTGCATCACCTCCTTAGAGTAGTTTGTTTTCCTGCAATCTTTCTCCCTTTTCATCCCCCCCTTTATATACCTATATATGTACATGTTAGCACTTGTTGGAATGAACATGATGCATCAGAGGGAGCTAGCCCTTACCTGGAGACTCTCCCCTCTAGCTTCGCTAGTCCCATAGGTGAGAGGGTAGTTTCCATAGTTGCGTGAAGAATGTAGGAGCTCGGCTTCTTGCCAAGGGTGCAATCTTCTATGTCAATAGTTTTGGCACACCCAGTGGGACCTAGTTTTACAACTCAGTGAGTTTAAAGATTGATGCTAGTCCTGTTATAGCAATCAAATATTTCCAACATCTAGTGACTCCATTGATAAGAGCTTCAATTTTCCAATCAAGACTAGTTTCTTAACTTTCTATGCCTAAGGTCACCACACGGTCTGCTTCTAAAGAGGTTCCCTTCGATTTCATTGAGTTGCCTTTGAACTCAGCAAAAAGACTAAGGTTTGAGAAGACCCATCCTTATCCAACAAGCCATCCTCCTAGATCTATTATAAGGGATGCATACGTAGCAGAGCTATAGTTATAGCCCATCCCAGCTATGACATTGCCCTTTGTGGCTTTTCGTGTCAGAGCCCCTTAAATCTCCCATGTTATGATCCAATCCTGGGAACAACCCTAAAAAATGTGCCTTCTTTCGATGGAAAGGGGCCCATTACAGTCATTGAGCACATTAGGAATATTTCTAACCTCTATAATATTCACAATGTCATGAAAGAAAATATTGCCATCAAATTGCTAGCATTGTCTCTCAAAGGCAAGGCTCTTGACTGGTATGGGACCTTGCCTATAAATTCAATCCATTCCTAAAATGAATTGGGTACTCAGTTGATAGACCATTTTGGGGAAAAGAGTGATGAATTATCACTTGCTAAGTAGCTAATGACCATAAAAAGAGCCCCACATGAATATATGCAAGATTTCAACACACGGTTTCAAAAGACTTGGGATAAAATCCCCATTCTGGTAAGACCGACTCCTAGCTATGCTTTCCTATATTATTTAAAAGCATTAAATGGTGATATTGTTTTGATGATACAATCCATGGGAGGGCATATACTACCTGCTACTTATGATGTAGCCATAACAGCTAAAAATTACTTAGTACAGGCTAGGAAAATAGCCCCTAAACCTCACATGCTGCTATTCCCAAAAATGCTACCCCTAATTCAGGCCATTGCTCCCACATTAGCTCCTCTACCTTGCATAGAGAAACCAGCTACTATTTCATCTAATGAGCTTCATGAAGCTAAGAGTCTATTGCAGAGCATGTCAAATGAACTTTTAGCTCTTAAAAGGCAACAAGCTCAAAGCAATAGACCAAATCAGGGATACCAGCAATATGGTCAAGCCCCTATACCCCTTTTCCAAAACTATAATCAAGGATAGGGTTAGCTCACCCAGACCAAGCCATTTCAAGGCTACAATCTAGGCCCCCCTTCATCATCTAAGGTCATGGTGCCCATTCAGAACAACCTAGTACAAGAACAACCAAGTTGTTCGACCATGGGATATGGTCAGGAATAGGCTGTATATATAAATGAGATGATGTGTTATTTCCAGAATGTAGACAATCAAGTAGCTGCTCATTCCCAAATTTTTGAGGCTCTAATACAACCCAACACGAATAACAATCAAGCTCAGCCTGATTCTACCCTCATGAACCACCTAGAAGGTGAGTTTTGTGCAATCAATTATGCAGGTGCTGTAGACCATCATGCTTACTATGTTGTAGCCAACACAAGATTAAAGAGAAGAGCATTTGGAGAAGCCTAGGCTACTACCCAATTGACAATAACACCCTCTCCATTACACTCAAATCAAAAGGCCCCAAACTTTAGACTGCTATTTGTACCTTCAGCACCTCAGCCTGCACCTCAGGTTGGAATTAGCCCCAAAGAAATCTTGAAGGGAGGTAGCCCCAGGTCAATATAGTGGACCAGATGAAGAAGCTGCATATGAACATCTCTTTATGGGTTTCATTGTCTCTACTAGGATAGAAAGACATGCTACAGAGGGAATTACATGAGCTAGATCGACAAGCTATCCCAACGAGCACTGATAATGTCTTGATGATGAATGGACAACCTTCCACTTCAGGTCAGGTAAAGAAGGAAGAGAAAATTCTCCCTTTCTATGTGTCCTTGGTTATATGGGATTTTTTGGTGCACAATTGCATCATTGACAGTGGGGATAGTACCTCAGTGATGCCCAAGTGCATAGCTGACAAGATGGGATTGAAATATGAGTACATGAATAAGGGTGTCTTGCAGCTAGATGGAACACCTATAAAAATAGTCAAGATTTTGAAGGGTTTAAGCTTGACATTGCATGCTTGTCCAACCTTCTCAATTCCCCATGATATAGTGGTAGCAAATGTTCTTCCTTATTTCACAATTTGCTTGTCTAGGGACTTCACATCAAAGATAGGTGGCTATCTAGCAGCGAATTGGTCCTATTTGGTTTTTAGAACCAAATATGGGACCAAGGTAAAGATCAAATACAAGCCAATCTACAAGGACCATCTAGAACCATATTCGCCCAAGGTAGCAAACATCAGTTAGACCATTATCGACCCAGAAGAGCCCCAAACAGACCAATCTCCATCCTCTACTCTTGAAGGAGTTGCAAACCTACTCTTGGATGAGTGGGGAAATGATAAATTTGAGCATGATCCTTACAATTTCATAGAGGAGGCAGGCCTTGGAGTCTACTGCATGCACGAAGAGGGTGCCTTCATACCAAATATAATGAAGGCAAGCCAAGAGGACCTGGGCCTATGGCAGCTGTATTTTGATAGTTCTAGAAGTAGGTTGGGAGCTGGTGGTGGAGCGAGGTTAGTCTCCCCTTCAAAGGAGAGATACTTTTTAGATTTATATTTCCAATTATCTTGCACAAGTAATGTTGTAGAATACGAGTCCCTTATCCATGGTCTAGAATGGGCAAGAAAAAGAGGAATCAAGGAGTTGCAAGTTTTAGGAGACAGTGAGCTAATTGTAAATCAGGTGAAAGGCCAGAATCTGACCAAGAATTCCTTACTAAAGTCCTAAAAGCATAGGGTCTAGGACTTGGTGGAATATTTCCTCACTTTCAATATCGCCTCCATTCCCAGAGAGCAGAATAAACTAAGCAACAATTGGTGCTTAGTTTGATGTTTCCAGGGAGATAAGTTGAGACTATGGTTTGCATTACTTGAAGGTGGTAGTTCAGCCCTCCATCCCTCACAACATTACAAACTGGCAGGTTTTCAAAAATGACTAGCAAATAGATTTCTTCCTGTAGGAGGAAGCTGAGTTCGTAACATAGAACTAGGCGAAGCTATAGTAGCAATATGGCAAACAGATTATTCAATTGAATAACAATAAGCTCCCTAAAGGTTTGGTCACTCTTGAGATCATCTTCAATGGAGATGGCCAATTAATAAATGATAAGGCATGCATCACAACTAAGGAGGAGAATTATGAAAGGGTTGAGATCTTTAAGGACAAGTTGCTTGCACTTGGAAAAGTCTACACGGTTCAAGAAAGGCAGGCTTTCATTTTATTGTGTTAGGAGTTTGCCAATGTTTTTGCATGGGATTATAGTGATTTGAAGGGCTTTGACCCAAGACTCACCCTACACACCATCAAATTAGAAGAAGGTGCTAGACCAGTCATGTAGAAGTAGAGACCTATCAACTTGACAATTGAGCCTCTCATGCAGAGGGAACTGGCCAAATTGATTGAGTCTGAGATTATATTTCCAATTAAACATTCCTCTTGGCTGGCCAATCTTGTTCCTATTTGAAAGAAGAATGGGGAGATCAGGCTATGTGTCAATTTCAGAGACCTTAATAAAGTCTCTTTAAAAGACCACTATTCCCTCTTGAGCATGGAGTAGATCCTTCAAAAGGTAATAGGTAGCGAGCATTTCTCCCTCCTAGATGGATATTCAGGGTATAATCAGATTTTGGTACAAGGCTATGACCAACACAAAACAACCTTCACTACTAAATGGGGAATGTTTGCCTATAAGAAGATGCCATTCAAGCTGGCTAATGCTGGTGCTACCTTTTAGTGAGCCATGGACATGGCTTTTGGAGGCTTGATAAAAAATAATGTGCTGGTATACCTCGATGATGTGACAGTGTTCTCCAAGGAAGTGAGCCAACACATGAAACACCTCAGGTATATTTTTGAAAGGTGTAGGGAGTTTAGCATCTCTCTTAACTTGAAGAAATGCATGTTTGCTATTCACGAGGGGAAACTCCTTGGCCACATCATGTCTAGGGAAGGCTTATCCATTGACCCTGAGAGAGTTCGTTCTATCCTGGAGATGTCCCTACCTAAGCATAAGAAAGGCCTACAGAGTTTATTTGGCAGGATAAATTTTATTTAGAGATTCATTTCAAATTTTGTAGAGATAGTCAAGCCACTGACCTCTATGCTAAGGAAGGGTGAGGAGTTCAAGTGGACAACACAAAGGAAGGATAGCTTTGAAGACATCAAGCAGGCCATAACCTGGGCTCCTACTCTGATCAGCCCCAACTTCAATAAATACTTCAACCTCTACACTTTTAGCAATGAAGAGGTGATCTCCACCATGCTTACCCAAGCAAATGGTGATGACCTCGAGCAACCACTTGAGTTTTTTAGCCAAGGGCTAGAGGATTTTGAAGTTAGATACATGTATGTAGAGAAGTAAGTCCTGGCAGTAGTGCGGAGCCTAAATAAATTCAAGCATATGTTGTCTAATAGTAGGATTCACCTCATGGTTCCACATCCTGGCGTCAAGGATTTCTTGACCAATCGAGACCTAAATGAGAAGAGATCGGGGTGGATCACCAAGGTGATGGAGTATGATGTAGACATCAAGATGACCAAGATGGTGAGGGAAGAGGCCTGTACAAACACCTTGCTACAGAATTCAAGTAGAAAGGGGAAGACAACTTACTAATTCATGATGCAGCTACAATAGAAGAACCAGCTATCATAAAGGACTAGACATCAGACTTGAGGTGTTTCCTTCTCACTGGTGAGTGCCCAAAAAGTCCTGATAAGACTAGAAGAAGGTACTTGAGGCTCTAGTCTCTCCCTTATGTTCTGGTTGATGGAGTATTGTTTAGGAAGGATCTCTCTAGGGTCCTTCTAAGATGCATCGACCCAAACCAGGCTGATAAGGTACTGTTTGAGTTCCATGATGGGCCAACAGGCAGTCATTTCGCTCCTAGAGCTACTGCATTAAGGATAATGAGAGCTAGCTATTTTTGGCCTACTCTTTTTAGGGACACCCATGCCTAGGTAAGAAAGTGTCAGAAGTGTGCACTTTTTAACGGGAAGCAATGGTTGGCTACCATGCCTCTACAACCCATTCAAGTTGAATAGCCATTCATGGAGTGGGCCCTAGATTTCATAGGGATGATAATCCTCCCTCTAGTGCTGGGTACAAGTGGGTCCTGATTGCCATAGACTATTTCACAAGGTGGGTGGAGGCTGTTGCTCTGAAAGAGGCAAATGAAAGTGCGGTCCTAGAGTTTTATGAGGACTTGGTGACAAGATTTGGGGTCCTGGCCACCATAATATTAGATAATGCCTTGGCTTATCTAGAAATCAAAACAAGTGAATGGGCACTAAGGTATGGTATATATCTCATCACTTCATCCAATTATTACCCATAGGGGAATGGGTTGGCTGAGTTTACCAACAAAAATTTGATCAGGATCATCAAGAGGACCATGGAAGAAAATTAGAGGACTTGGCATGCCAAGCTAAAAATAGCTCTGTGGGCTGATCAAATCACTCCAAAGAGACCCATCAAAATTTTTCCATATACACTCATATATGGAAGGGAAACTAGGCTCCCCATCTCACTAGAATTGCTAGCATTGGACCTCACTTGCTAGCTACAATTAAAAGAAGGAAATAGCATGGAGGTCAAGTTGTGCAAGCTGATGGAGCTCCAAGAGACTAGGCTATGGCTTCTATGACCAGCCATCAACAACAAACAAAGAAACACTTCGATAAGAAATCTTCATCAAAAGATTTCTTTGAGGGAGACATTGTCTTGAAATGGGATGAAGACCGAGTTAAGCCTAGAAAGCATGCAAAATTTGACGCCCTATGGAGTGGCCCATACATAATCACTCAGTGCAAGCAGCATAATGCATTCCAACTCTCCAAGTTGGATGGTGAAGAATTACATATCCTAGTTAATGGGATACATCTAAAGCACTGCCACTGAGTCTCCTTTCATCTGTATATATTTCCCTTGTGTTTCCTACTTTCCCTAAGTGCTGTTGCACAAGTAGTAGTTTTCTTAGCTTTGTGTGTGTTTTTATTTTCCTCTTGGAGGTGAATCTGCATGATTGATTCTAGAATTTATCAGAGCTATTGCTACTTTAAAGTTACCATCTAACTCCAAGCCCAATGGACTATAAGGAAATTGGTCTTTAAGCATAGCAAGCATGCTTCCCCTGGGAGTCACCAATTTGTTGACCAATTTTTCCCAACAGGTGCTTGGTTCGAGCTTCAAGTTCTTTGGCTTAGGTTCAATCAGCTAGGTTTAATGCAATTTTCAATCGGCATAGTTCAAATGGTTTAGTGACCTTTAGTTCAACAAAAGTTCATTGCTCAATTCAAACATCTCGATTCAACAGCGTTAAACCATTGAATTGTTGAACCAATTTTAGTTCAATGGTTTGGTTTAATGAGCTTGGTTCATCCAGATGGTTTAGTCATTTGGTTCAACTAGATGTTTTGACGACTTCAAATTCATCAGCTTTGATTCACTTGGCATCAGTGCACAATGGTTGAATTGCTTGAACCATTGAACCATTCTTTGGTTTAACGGCCTGGTTCAAGGGTATGCCCAGATGGCCAAAGGGTAGCTCAAAGTTCAAATGCCCTTGCAGAGGGTAGGCACTTCAAAGAATAGAAGGCCTGAAGGAATTTGGGGAAGGACCATAGTTCAAAGCAAAGGCCAGGGTGGGACCAAAAGTCTATAGGAAAATGTCTGTAGACCAAAAGCCCATGGAAACTCGGGAAACAACCCAAGAAAGCATAGCAACCCGCCGAAGGATCCCGAAGGGCAGGTGCCCTTGCGGGGAACTCTCAGCCAAATGAAGGGACTTCAAGTAGAAAAGGCCCATGAAGGACTGATGACATTTTTTTTGGGATGGTGACATCTAGACAGCCATCAACCTTAAGAAAGTGAGTTAGTCATCGGTTTTCAAAGTGATGACAGTGGCGTGAACATCAAATTTCATACAGTGAATTAGCCATTTGCTTTCAAACTAAAAAGATGCCAACCATGAAAGGAAGCCCAAAAATGTAGTGACCTACTAGAAGATTACCCCCAAGGGCTAAAGGAGCCAAAAGAGACAAGATAGGGAAAAGACAAAGTGCCAGGCATGGAGCAGGCAGATAGTCCAAGTGGTGAAGGGAAGTACTGATTCGAGAAGTTACTCCAGCAGGTGAAATAGTGGCTAAAAATTGACCATTAGGCCAACCGTGTGACCCTTTTTTCTTCATTTCATATTTATGAGTAGACAAAATACGTAGGTGCCTTCAAGGAGTAGTCTCGGTTAATGAGGAAATAACACAGCCATGTCAAAAAGCACCTGAAGTCAAAGCCAGGGTTGACACAACATTTATTTTTTAAGCATCCTGCTCTTCCCAATGAGGGGATGCAAATGGAACACTTGTAAAAAGGGGTGCCAAAAGGCCTCATTTCTTCTCTTATATATTGAGGACTTGTCATTTGAGAAAGGATCTTCCACATTTTTAAGGCGTAGCCCTGGCAAAATTTCACCTGAATCAATAAAATGCATTTTTTACCTCTATCTTGGATAGATATTTATGAGTATGTCTTGAGTGTTAGTTTATGTTTAGTCATTGTTTCTTGATGCTTTCACAGGTTCAACACCAACATACCTGTTGTCTACAAGGTGCCATTTCTATAGCTGACAAGGAGAGCTGTATTTGGAAGTGCATAAATAGAAGAAATTACTTACAGTGTGCATTTCACACCACCTTGGTGAATATCTATTTTTTATATTTTCCATTAGAGCCTCCCTATTGAGTTTCTTGTAGCCTAGTCCTTCTACCAAGTCTGAAGTGTATGCATGTGTTTGTTTGATTTAAATGTGAAAGTGGGAAGGTCAAATTTATTTTGGTGCATCACCTCCTTAGAGTAGTTTGTTTTCTTGCAATCTTTCTCCCTTTTCATCCCCCCCCCCACCCATTATATAGCTATATATGTACATGCTATCACTTGTTGGAATGAAAATGATGCATTAGAGGGAGCTAGCCCTTACCTAGAGACTCTCCCCTCTAGCTTCACCAGTCCCACAGGTGAGAGGGGAGTTTCCATAGTTGCGTGAAGAAGGCAGGATCTCGACTTCCTGCCAAGGGTGCAATCTTTTGCATCAACACTAAATTAAATTGTAAATTATATTCATAAATTAAACATTAATTAAATTTTAATTTAGTATATTAGAAATATTTTAAAATGAGAAAATTCAATAAATAAATAACTTAGCTAAAAAATAAAAATTCAAGATTAAGATTGAGACTAGGTATTTGACTGTGTGATTGTGTGATGATGTTGTGAATTAGTAACAATCCTTCACTTAAATATAGATCAAGGATATTGGAATTTAGGGATGGTCCATATTAGTTCCTTTAGGGTGCACTAGCATCTAGTAAGGTTTTGATATCTATGATTGTTATGATAAGTTCACCTTCACCCGTGTGTCCTATTTGACTTGTACAGGAGCTCTTGATCTATTGTGAAAACCAATGTTTACCTTCTTTTTCACCAAAGACCCTATATAAATGACACTAGAGGATGCATGCAATCACATGTTATAAATGGGTAGTAGTTGAAGTTGTGCTTGACCTCAATACCCCATATATTTAGCACTACCTACATACCAATACTCTGAAGAGGGATAAATCTCCATGTGTTTCTCCCATGCTTTAGTGTTATGTGTGAAATATTGCTGAAAAATGAAAAATTCTAGTGTAATCCTAGTGTGATTATATGCTTCAAAAATGACATGTGAACTTGGAGGTGTATTTATACTTATCTCAAAAATACTAGGGCTATGTGGGCTCTAAATTGGAAAACATAGGTTCTTTTATTTCAATGTGTAGTTAGATGTTATGATGACTTTCAATCATATGAGGCTCAAGTGGATAACAGATTTAAAATATGAATTTATAGTGATCATTTTATAAATCCTTTGGATGGGGATTATGAAGCATGTAGGATGACTTATTTGGTGAATTTTAATTTGAGCAAATGGTCCTTATTTAGTACGAGGATTGTAGAATTGGACAATACTGAGGAGTGGGCTAGTTCAAATAGGGTGACCTTGTCTATATAGTAGATACAACTAAAATGTAAGTGAGATTAGGATACTTGGTATGTTGAATAGGGATATTCAGAGTCATAATTTCTTAAGAGGGAAGAATCATCCACATAAAAAGTGAAGGAAGGGAGATCAAGGATTATAGAAATATGTATGACCTAAGTGTGTATTAGGAGTGGTCACAAGTACATTATTTTAATGATAAGTGTTAATTTATGGGTTTAAATTTCCCCCCATTTTATTATAGTAATACAACAAAGTAAAAGTAATAGAGTAAAAGGAAAAGAGATATACCTAAACTTAGCTATGAAGAATAGTCTTTGAAAGTAGACCACAAAACTGAACTATGTTTCATGGAAAAAAATACAATGAAACATATATAAATAAACCCTTACTTAAGATGAAAATCTAAAAGTAAATATAATAAAATGATATATATAATAATAAGTAACAAATACACCTAATTGGGTATGTGAATTATTGTGTTTTTTGGTGTAAAATTAGTGACAATAGAGTATAGGACCCTTGGATGTTTCTTCTTCATTGTCACACTTGGATTGGAATTTGCATGCCTCAATCCTCATTTATATGAGAGTGTGATTAAGAACTCAAGGTGGTATTGAATCTATAATTACATACCCAAAGTACTAGAGTAACTTAGAATCCTTGTATGAATTCTAATAGATGATTCTGGTGTAAAATTGGTACAAAAAGGTGAATCAAACATTGCAAACGAAATAAGATTCATTTTTTGAGAAAAAATGTTGAAAAAATAGCATAATATGAGTCTGGTGTGTATAACATAGAGAATGACATTGGCTGCCCTTCCATATGTGAAACTAGTGCAAAAGTGAGCAAAGAGTGGTGATTTGTCATGTACAAGCCCCCAATCTAATATTTGGGTGTATATGTGTTTTGAAATTGATTAGTATGATGTGATTTATAAGAAAAATATATGTGTGAATCCTTGAACACATACTGCACATGATGCCCCCATTTTGAAAAAATAATTATTTATACTTACTACCAATTGTCTTGTATTGATTATGTTTCTAAAAAATTATATAAATCACTATTTTATACCTATTGGGATAAAAAGGTGCTATTTTGGACATGGGTCACCTGCACCCTTGTCTAAATAGAGTGTTGTTGTCTAAAACTGCTTTCTAGGTATAATCTAAGTATGGATCATAATCAAATGTGTAAACCCCTATTTATTTATGACTATTTTGTAGATTGTTACAACTTAGTCTCTAAGACAAGTCACTATGTATGCCCCCTCTTTTGAGGTGAGTTGTGAAGCTTGCACAATAACTTAACTCAAAATAAAAAGTAAAATGAGAAATGTTATGAAAAGATGTAAATCTAAATAATAATGATAACAAGAAGAACACGGCATCATGATTTATAAATTGGAAAAAATAGTGATATAAGACACATGTGGAAACAAAAATACATAATGATATTATCAAGATAGGTGTTATTAATTAGGCACACATACAATTGATCACACATTAAATATAACTAAGATTGATTAGAATAAATTAGGGAGGATGTGATATTCCTCATGACATCAAAAAATTAAGAAGATGCATAATATCTATCATGGCATTGTAAATTGAGAAACCAAGAAAAAAAGTGTCATGGTCATGGAATACACATACAAAGAGTAAACAAAAATCACTCAAAAAACACAAGAAGACTAAGGGGCCACATAAAAGGGACATGTTCAAATGTCACTCACATGCATAAAAACACACAATGAAGGCTTAGAGCCACAATCAAGGACATGTTCAAATGTCCACAATCTAAACATGATGAATACACACACAAGACATGACTTAAGGAATCAAACATGAAAAGTATGCATGAATAAGTTAAGTTGATAAACATACTCAACTTGTAACACCAATAGATTTAACAACTTAGGTATCTAGTAATCTATCAATGTGAAAGTAGGTGAGAAAATAATCTCACAATGTAATGTACTAAAGTATGAACAATAAGGATAGTCATAAAATGATAAAACTTATGCAAAAGGATGCCCCCAGTGAAATCACTATGATATAGACAAGCTATAGAGAGACTATGTGTTATGTGACTAATTTCCCATAGTGTGGTAATGTAAAAAGATTAATGAAAAACATAGAGTTATGTGAAACATTGGTTAAAAAGTAAATAAGATAAATAATTTTAGATAAAATACCCAATGTGTGGGTAATTATGATTAAAATAGATGTAATAATAATATGTGAAACGAACTGATGATAGGTGCATTGTATTATAAATATTATTATATAAAAAATAAATGAAATGAAATAATGTGAGAAGGGGGGTGTTGGTTATGATCACCTCTTGAGTAAAATAAATATGGGATAATTCATCTATCAATTAAAAAGGGACAGATACATACATACATACATACATACATACATACATACATACATACATACATACATACATACATATATATATATATATATATGTACACACACACACACACACACACACACACAGATATGTGTGTGTGTGATTTTGAAGGAAAAGAAGACTCTCACGAGGAAGAAGGTAGAAGACCCAGGAGTGCAAGTGATTTAATTATGGGTACACAGAGTGTATCCTAACATGGGGTACTATTGTATTCAACACTCCCCCACTCTTTTTATTTCCCTGAGTAGGACACATTAGAAATTTCAAAGGTATAGTTATGTTTAAAGGGTTTTCCATTGGAATTTATATGTGTATTTAGTAGGCTCAAGCTTCAAAGGTTATTTTATACAAATGATTGCTAACTAATATGAACACATTTGGCATTTATTTGTTATTTAAGTTTCCACTATGTAGATTTTTTAGAATAAACTATTAATATTATTTGGAAGTTTTTCACATGTATAGGCTTTCAGAGTATGCACAGTAATTACAAAGTTTCAAACTTTATGTATTTTGTTTTTCACATATTTTTGGTCTTCAAAAAATTTGTTTCCAAAGTCGGTTTTCAGCATTTTTTGATCCTTTGCATCTTTTTTCCTTCATAAGAAGTGTTTGTCATATCCTTTTCTTGAAACTTTTATTCACAGAATTGGGTCTTTGCAACTTTTGTTTAGAACTTGTACATCTTTGGAATATTTGTTTGTGTATTTTGTCATGACTTTACCTTTCCATATTTTTGTCTTTGCAAATTTTATTTATAATTTTTGTAATTCTTAAACTTTTCATTTCATAAATTTTGTTCATAAGTTATGCTTTTGAAGTTGTGTTCATAAACAATTTTCTTTATAGGTTGTGTCAACATGAATTAGTCTTCAGAGATTTTGTTCAAAACTTTTTTTTGCAAATTGTGTTTCAATGCAATACCTGACACCTAACATCCATAGGTAGACTACATGGCATAGTTGGTACTGTAGAAAGTAAAAATGAGATGATACTTGTCTAAGGCTACAATGTGGCATTTTTACAAACATATAGAAAGCCTAGGTGGCATACCTACCAAAGTGAAGTGACAAAGTTTGAATTAAATAAGTAAAGTAAACTTGGAGACATGGGGTATTAATGGTGCATGAACTAAATTAAATTATTATACTCAAAGATATATCATTGAACTATAAATAAATATCATGCATATTGATTGCTTAGAAAATTGAACTAACTTGCACTTTAAAGAGAACTCAAAGCCCTAACTGTCTATGTTTCATTATGAGTTTCTTACAATAAACTAACACATAGTTTAATTATTACAAAAATAATGTAATTAAATGTGGTAATAATGCCATTTTCATCTAAGGTGTTCAGATGGGTGCTCCCACCTTCCAAATTCTCCATCAAAGACTCTACAAAGTACACTGACACTTTTTTTGATTCAGATATGTTTAATAATAAGTATCCTAATTATTTAGCTCTTTGGGATGTTGTCAAGGACATATACTCCCATTCACATGAAGAAGTCATGAAAACCCCAAACCAATAGTTGGTAGTAAATTTGATACCACTAAAATGTCAACAACTACACTTTGTAGTGGCAAAGCCTGAGATTATGCCTTGCGTTGATTTGTTATGAGATCCGTTATTCAATGGGAAGATAACTAGAGGTGGATTCTTGCACCACTTAAGACATAAAATGGTCATTTATTATATCTTAGGAGATGCCTTCTAGAGGTATTTGCAACTACCAATTATAGATGCTACATTTGATGGACACTGAGTAAATATGTGGAAAAAGACAACTATGATTGAAAATATTAAGGAAATGGATCACTCTTAGAGAGGTGGTCACCCTTAAAGTGAAGGAGATAGTGCCAATTAATTTTTTTTAGATTTTATATAAATTGGAAAGATGTTTTTGAATAAATTATATGGTTTCCTTATCATTCCCCATATTCATCTAGAATGGGTACCATTGCAAGATTTTATGATTAATTCTGAGCTAACCTTCACACCAGGGGATATAATTAATGTGAGGATTAAAGAGTAAATGTTCAGAAATTATAAAAGGCCCCCAAGTGACCATTTATACATGATGTCTTATCTAGTGGAATCTCTCATGGGCACCATCTACATGCACAATGGATCAATATGGAGCTCATCCCTAGATGATGTTAAAAATTAGGTATGTGAGTCATTTTATTTCCTCTACATATATGTATACATGAGGAGCATAGTTAGGATTTTTGAGAATGTCTACCCTCAAATATGGAGGGAAATTCATGAAAAACCCCTACTCAAAAATTTAGAGAACATTAACAAGACATTAGGGCTTAGGGGTGATTACTAGTTTTACCTTGACTACATAATGATTATGGTCATGGAAAATAAGGTTGATCCATTATGGATTCCCAAATTCATCCCTAGTAAGGTGGATAAGCAAGAGATTGCCTACTATGGTGGAGTGTATATGCATACTTGAAGAAAAATAAGAAAGGACTACTCCATGGTTCTTATTTGATGATTGGCCATATGTGTTATATCATCAAGAATCACTTTGGTAAAGTTGGAAAGAATGAAGAGTATTATTAATTAAATTCTATGCCACATAGATATTGGGATCCCCATGACCTAATCCAAAAGCATATCCAAGGCCTTGGCATCCCATACCAACATAAGCTTTATGACAATGATTTAAATTTTTTTAAATGCAGAAGATGATGCTAAAGTTTTAGAGAGAGTAAAGGTAGCTAGTTTGAATGAGGAGATTTTGAAGATTATTTAGAGAGAGCATTCCATAAAAATTTCTAATGCACACACTAGTATTCCTCCTCTTGGCATATGGTTAACTACAGATTAATAGACATCTCACAGTTCTTACTAGCCTCAAGACCAAGGAATTTCTTCTTGTACAACACCCATGGTGATGACATGTTGATGCTTCTAAATGTACCAAAGGTGCTCTTAGTGTTTAAAGAACACTTCTCATTTTAGGATCTAAAGGATTCAAGGCATGAGTTGTAGGTATTTGGTAATTAGGATGCCTATGGTGAAATAACAACAAAACAACATAGACCAGTTCATAATATTTATAAAATTTGATGGTTGGGATCTATCTTGGTGCCTTATTTTATGAATCTTGATGCTGATTTTGACAAATTGGTCTAGATCTAAAATATTGACTAAACTAAATGGTTATGAATAACATAAGTGAATTATTTAAAGAAAGAGCAAAAGGAAAGCGTAGTGTAAGAAATAAATGGTGAATGTTGATCCTTGATTATGAACATACTGAAAAAGTTTTAATAATTACCAAGCATGATCTTAACCAACATATAGTGAAAAGTAGTATAAGATAATATTTCACTACAAACCATGCCTAATTCTAAAGATAATACGCCTATATAAGTAAGAATTAGATTTTCTCTTAAAGTTTTACACCACATCTGGATAGTTAATGCACACCTTTGTTGTAGAGTAAATAAAATGGAGTAAACTCAATCTCATTCAATTAACCTAGCATTACAAAAGTTATCAACACTATAATTAATGATCTAATTCAGTATTCCTATAAGCTATTCATATTCAAACTTAGATAAGCAATTGTGAAACTTAGCAATTCAAACACATCAACATAGATAATTCCTATAGAATTCCTTGATCTTTTTTATTAATTGCTTAAAAGTGTTACCAAATAGATTTAAGTCTCTCCCTTTAAAAATGGTAATACATGCCTTTATAAAAGAGCTAAGCACTATACTAATTAGTCTAAAAATATATTTGTAGAAAGATAAAGAGATTGTATTAGTAATATACTATGATACATGTGTCTTTTACAATCATGCTAACCTAGAGGAAATCACAATAACAAACTAGCATGTGCCTTTATAAAATAATATGCCACCTCTTAGGTAAACCATAATTAGGATGTTAGAGGTGGGGCTCCTTGACATTGAAGGATGCTCATAGCTTGCTCATGTTTTTCATCCATAAGACCTAAGTCTATGGTAGGCCTAGTGATACGTTCCTCTTCTTGATCATCCAACTCATCAAAATATTTATAATTCCTAGCCAAAGCTTCCTTAATGATTTTGGATTCATTGATCCTCTCCCTTACATTGAATATCATGTCTAATATTCTTATATTATCTTGCCCTAATTTACCTTGGATTTTACCCTTGACTTATTGAGTCACCAAAGTGGCTCTATGATCAAATTCCTCATCACTAATAATCCCTAGGGTAGTGGGATGTGTAAGATCCTCAAGAATAGGTCCTAGGAGCCTCTCAATTCTACCCATGAGTTATTTCTCCTCTTCAATAAGTTCTTCCATTTTGGTATGCAAAGTACTCAAGGCTTGGACCTTATCTACAACAATTCCTAAAATGGCACGTAGGTGCCCCATGCTGATGGCTTTAGGATTTGGTATTTGATTCTTAACCTAAATATTAAGAAGTTGGGAAATCTTATCTTCAAAAGTTTTCCATTGAGTAACTAGCTCCTTGGCTAAGGTGGCCTAGTTTTCCAGTGCATCTTGCCTTAATTTCATAAAATTTAATGCTCTGAACATGTCATGGAATGAATCCTCAAGAATCTTTATCATGGAATCTAGCATTGAGAGAATTGGTTGAGTTTGAAAATTATCTTTCTCCTTTTTTAGGTTATTAATTCTTTGCACTAATTCCTAGACACCAGCCCTAGCCTATTGAGATTGAGCCTCAATTAAACTTTCCACATCCTCCTCATGGATGTGAGCCTCTCTAAGCTATTTACCTCTAACAAGGGTTATCCCTATGAATGGTTCCACCTTTTGAAAGGTGAATTATTCTTGACCAACCATGGCTATCCTTGTGGTGATCCTTTCCAATCTTCTTTTGTCTGGGTTAAATTGGATTTTAACCTCTAATTTATTAAACTTTGGAAGCTCAATAACCTCCACACTTTCACTACAAAATGCTCTTGGGGTGTCAATTTTCTATCCTCCCTGAATATGATAAACTTGTGTTCTTCTCTCTTCTTGATTTTTTACTATGCCCATGATCCAGGGTTTGATGTTATCATGCTCAGTCATGCCAACTTGTGTCAAGGATCATGAAGGAGAGAGGGATGGGATCTTCTACAACTTCCCATAGATGAACCAATCTAGGATGAGTGGTTCATGGATTAGATTCTCATCACTGAAGAGGTTGAATTCACTAGTAGGGTGAGTAGAGGTCAACCTAGGATTCTTCCTTGGAGTCATAAGAACCAAGGCCAACTCTACTTTCCTTTTCTCCTTTTCCAAAGGAACCATATCCTTTCATACTTATTTAGAGGGATACCCTTCTCTATCTGAGCCATATGCTACTGCTATATCAATGATAACACCCTCTAATGTATCTTCTAGCTCAAGAGCTATCATGTCAACAAATTCCATAGGAGAAGGTGGCCTTTGTGGGAGTTATATAGGTGAGGGACCTTCCCTGGGTCTATGTTCCAACCTTGGTTCTCCAACTTTCTCCTTATCTTTATCCTTTCCATCTTGAGGCTATTCAACCTAAGGTTGTTTAGCTTGAGGCTCTTGTTGGTGGGGTTAAGGTTTAGAGGGCTACCCTTAATCAGATGGTTCCTCATGAGTGGTCCCAGATGGTCCTGGTAATAAATGATATTATAAGGGATGCAACTACCATATCTCCCCTATAGGCTTGTTGTCTTTGATCAATCTATGTTCTAACTTGATATTGTAGCTTTTAATTATTGAGAGCACTTCTTTAAAATTATTTGATCTAATATAGATATCATCATCGACACCTAGCTTATGTTCATATTCAATCTTAGGGACATTTTTCTCCTTAATGTGGTTAACCAACCTACCCCTAGGGTCACACATTTTAAGGTCATCTAATTGGAAATCAAAATAATTCATATGTATTACCATGATTTCTAATTGATTCTAATTTTTGATTACAATATTCTCAATATCCAATGGAAGGGGTGGATTTGGCCTTTCCTCTTCTATTTGCATACCTTGTCTACACCCTAGATGATTTGGGAGGAAATTTATTGCTCAACAAGCTTGTTGGGGACATGGACTAGTAGTTTGTAAGGTTGGGTTAGAGTCCCATCTATCCTAATGATATTATAGTTTAGATAATACCATACATCCCCCATGGTTTCTATCTATCTCTTGATAAGGGGATGCAATCTTGGCATAGGAATTCTTGTGATGGCTTTATATATGGCTAGGAAAACACATCATAGATGAATTGCATGTGGTTCCTCTACTTGAATATGTACAATTTGGAATAATGATGAGAAATTGTGGTTTTACCATCAGGGGACTAGTTCTTAATGCCAAGGAAGGATAAAAAGGCTGGAAAGGAATCCAACAGATAGGACATCATATAGAATTGATTAGAGGTTTAGATTTTGATGGCTATGAATTGCTTAGCTAAGAAGAAGCTAATTAGGTCTCCTATTGGAGGGGTCAATTTCTCTTCTATCATGAAGTGGACATAGGACACCAAAGGCTCAATTTAGTAGGGTCATGGCTATTCTAATGCCTTCCTTGAATTAGAAAATGAGAATCCTTCCATATAGGGTTCTAAAGACATGGGGTCCTTAGATTAACTAGGGTGTAAGGACTAAATTAAGGTCTTGGGTGTTATCCTAGTTCCTCATGTCAAGGAGGTTGAGATGGGGTAAGGGGAGCTTATAATAGGTTTCAAAAGCCATAGGAGAGATGTATGCCACCCTTTTAGAACTACCCTACTAAATGATCCATTCCCCATCTATCTTATAATCAATAAAGATGGGTACACACACATCAATATAGTACATTACCTCTAGTTTTATTGTAACATGGTGGAGACCAGTCATTTGAATTGTAACCAAGTCATTATACCTTTAATTTGTTATGACATACCTTTTTTCCTCTTGGGAGATAGGGTACAACTCATCTATCAAGAAGAATAATTTAGACCAATTCCTCACTCTATGGATGTTCAAGGCTGCTAGGTCCAGCTCTGTATCTTTGAAAATCCTTCCTTCATTGTTAAAGTTCAAATAAAGTTTGGCTTCCATATTTAATTATTGCCTGGTAGTCACCATTTCTGATTTTATTGAATTGCCCACACTAGATTACCAAGTGTTCTTGCTATAGCGCTTATTTTCAAGAGCATAATTATGCTATCTTGATTGAACTAATTTACGTATTTTTTATAGAGGGTTTAGGGTTTAAAGATTTAATGGTAGGAGATATTAAAACTTTAAATTCATTCATGTTTTGGATTTGATGGAGACCCTTTTGATTTATACCCTTCCATTTTTGAGTTTAGAATATCTTTGATTTTGTCCTTTTATGCTTACATGGAGTCAATGTGGCACCATTCTTGGCTTTTCATGACAATTTTCATAAGTGTCATTTAGATATTAGCCATTGGATTTTAAAATCTTCCTTTTATTTCACACTATTGGATCAAATCCAGTGAGCAATTATGATCCATCGATCTAAATCCAAGTCCTTTGCTTTTATTGGTTTAGTGTTCTTTAGGCATGCAATCATGACACTTGGCACCCTCACAGATTTTTCTCATGTTATGTATATTTTTTCAATTATCACCTTGGTTGAGCACTGACCATGTGTCAAGCTCATAGAGATTTGAAATTCATCAGGCCTTTTACACCATTGGATAAAATACAATGAGTGAGTGATTGCCATTGATCTTTGTGGGGCTCAATCATTTAATTTGGATGTATTTATTAGGTGGTCCCCTTTATTTCTTCCTTTTGATCATTAAGTCACCATGTGTCTAGTGCTTGAGGCCTTATGTTCCTTTTGATTTTTCATCCTATACCTCATGCCATTGGATCAAATATAGCGAGTGAGTGATTTCCATTGATATTTCATCGTACACATTATTTAAGCCAAAGACTTTGGGTTAGGATGATCTATTTGATAAAATCCAATGAGTAAGTGTTGATCATAGGATCTTACAAAGATCATGGGAGATAACTATTAGACCTAAGGACATGAATAGAATCATTAGCATAAGGTATTAGTGCTAAGGTTAAGATAATTATTGGGGCCTTAGTATTAATGACCTAAGCTAAGTTAGGTAATGTAAAAAAGGACCTCACATAATTATATCAAATTAGACCCAAGGTATATAGGAAAAGAAAGGGGAAAGAAAATAAATAAGAGTTTGAGCTATGTTATGAAAACATGACTTAAATCCATGTAAACCCCTTTTTTATAGCTTATTTTTAATTGGTTCCTACCAACTTAACTCCCTCCAATATTTGAATTTAAATCAAGGGCCACCAAGGGTTTCTGAACATAGAACCCTAAATATTCCATGGAAGTTACAAAATGACTCTCATAACCTTGTTAGTAGGATTAGTCTGAAACAAGAGGATTAAATCACATAAACATGTTCCTTATTAAAGTGGATGATTTTCAAATTCTTTTAAAGACTTCAATGTTTAGATACTTCAAAACTTCAACACAAAGACTTCTCAAGGGTCCCCAATTTTTAAATAAAAGGGGGGTATGTTGGTCCCAACAAATGGTCAATTCTGGGGGGAAACATAGAGATATGTTAGAACTTACAGACTCTGAGTTTAGATAAACATTAAGGTCATAATTCCACTTGATCAAAGAAACTACCATCTAGATCCAATTGGGATTAAAACAAACTTTGTACTTGTAGATTTGAGGTCAAGTATCAGAACATACCTGAGTTGTGTGTGTGCTTTGATTCCACTTACTTTTTTCCATAGATTTAAGAAGTAGTCCTTAGGCTTCTACCTTCAATCATTTATACTGACCTAGGGTATACTAAACATTCATTATGAATCATGGTTTTACTTAGGGATGGATTAGGCATTTCTCTATTGCCAGCCAGGCATCCATACGCTCGATAAAGATACCTTTGTCTCCACTCATGGCCTTGATGCATTGCCATCCAAGAGTCCATAGCCCTGATGGAGGTTGCTTGAATCACCTTTGTATGAAATATTCATTTTTTTCTTTGTATTCTTATTCTTTTTTTTTTTTTTTTTGTATTTTTAGATCTTTATGCTTCTAGTAAGATTGGGAACCAAGATAGCCAGGTTTAGGGTCTGGTCAAATATTTGATTTTGGGAGGATCACTTAGGGATAAAACTCTTGTATTAGGAAAGGATGTTGATTAAATGCTAGTAAATGGCATACTCTTGATAATTTAATTCTCCAATCCTTGAGTACAAAACTTCTTAAAACTAGTGTGGACCCAAGGTCATGACTTAGGTTTCATGGAATGATTTTATCTCCACCTATCTATACTTAGTTTCTCTAAGCTATATCATAATGCTAGGTTCTAAGACCATGGTTTCCTTTTTATGGGGTTCATACCTTAATTTAGAATTGGGGTACATCTTGATCATGTTTCATAACTTATAGGTCTAAGGATGTCTCCAAAGACATCTTGAAATCAAGGAAAACAATAAGCAAGCAACACACAACAAAAAAAATAAAGAAAAATAAGGAAATAAAACAAATATGAAAAAACATATATATAAACTAGGGATACGAAAGGAAAGATGCTCAAAGCAAACTAACTACCTATCTACTCTGATCTAATCACCTTACATCTTACTCCATGAAGACCTTAGGGGGGGTGGTAGAGAATTAGTGCTTGATGTATTGCCCATTAGTAGGAAATATGAACTCTACTCCTTATAAATCTTTAAGCTTGAAGGTGTTATTCCCCAGTGTCTCTACAATCTGGTATGGGCTATTCTATAGGGGTGTGAATTTACCATGCTTACCTTTGGGTTTAGATGCTTTGTCCCAAAGGAGGATTAAGGATCTAATCACCTTACATCTTACTCCATGAACACCCTAGGGGGGGTGGTAGAGAATTAGTGCTTGATGTATTTCCCATTAGTAGGCAATATGAACTCTACTCCTTATAAATCTTTAAGCTTGAAGGTGTTATTCCCCAGTGTCTCTATAATCTGGTATGGGCTATTTTATAGGGGTGTGAATTTACCATGCTTACCTTTGGGTTTAGATGCTTTGTCCCAAAGGAGGACTAAGTCTCCTTACTTGAACACTTTAACTTTAGACCTTTTGTTAAACCATTTATTCACCATGGCTTGGTGTCTTCTAGAATCAAAAAAGCCTTTTCTTTGTCATCTTCCATCTGAATGATGTCTAATAACCTTAAAGTGTCATGTTCTTAACTTTATTCCACGTATTATTACATAAATTTATATGTAGGCAATTTGAAAGTGATGGGAAAAATGGGCTCCTGCTCATACACCATTAGAAAGGGTAAAGCCATAAAGGCTTACTTGATCCTTATTCTGTCAGCCTAGAGTGAAAATTTGAGTAGTTTATGCCAAGTTCTAGGTTTGTCTTCTGTAGACTTCTTGATTTCCTTCATTTGGTTTTTATTTGTAGATTCAGAAACACCATTCCCTTGGGGATAGTGATTGGAGTAAAATTTAAGTGTAATACCATTGTCATAAGCCCATTCAGTCATCTCAATTGAGATGAATGTAGACCCATTATCACATACTAGAGAAATTGGGGTCCCAAGTCTAGTACACACATTATACTCTAGGAAAATAATCACCTCTTAAATTCTACATTGCTTGGTGGCCACTACCTCAATCCATCTAGTGCAATAATATATGGTAGTTAAGATGTATTTGTGACCTTTAGATGAATTGGGGTTGATTACTCTAACAAAGTCTAGACCCCATTATGTAAATGGTTTGTCAATCATGACTAGTTATAGAGGAATAAATACCTTTGGATCTTTGGTGCTGAATATTTGACATGAGTGGCATTCTCTCACATGCTTGTGAGCATCCTCAAAGATAGTAGGCCAATAGTAACCAACCCTTAGGATTTTGTGAGCTATCATTCTTCTAGTGGGATGTTCACTACCCAAATTTTCAAGAAAGGTGGCCATAATTTGGGTGGCTTCTTCTTTTGAAACACATCTAAGGTAGATTCCTTCAAAGTTCCTTCTATACAAGATTCTTTCCTTGATTAGGTAGTTTGATGCCTTTAGTCTCAAGGCTCACTTTTTCTTCTTAGATATACCTGCATGACAAGTAACATTGATTAGCAAATTTTTGATTGAATCATACCATTCATTATTTTGAAAACTATGCTTACCTACTTACATGATACTTAGCCTAGGGATAGTATTAGAAATCATATGAATCAAACCTTGGTACCTTACCAACTTTTCTACCTTCATTTCCAAGTCATATTCTTGAAAAAATGACATCCACTTACCTCTACATTCTGCCAATTCATTTTGACTTAACATAAGCTTAGTGGTAGGATCAGGTAGAATAACATGCACCTTATTTCTGAGGATGTAGTGCCTAAACTTATTTACATCCTTTAGTAGTGCATATGCCTACTTATCAATCATGGAATATTTTAGTTTATCATTATTAAAATTAGTATTCAAGAAGGCTATTGGGTGGTCACACCCTTCAACTTTTTGAGTCAATACAACAACCATACTATGGTTAGATGCAAAAGAGTAAAGGTATAAAACTTTTGAGAAATATAGACTTAAAAGCACTAGGGCTTGGCCAATGGTATCTTTGATGTCATTGAATGCCTTCTTAGATTATTCAGTCTAGATTACCTTGGCATCTTTATTGAGCATGTCATTCAATGTCTTGATATTTTTTTCAAAAATTGAAATAACTTCCTTACAAAATTTATTTTGCCAAAGAATGACTTTAGTTCCTTCCTACTTTTTGGGAGCTTAATTTTGTATATGGCCTCCATGTTAGGATCCTACTCCTCAATAAGAGTATATATGATTACCTTGTATTAGCAAATAAACACGAAATTATACCAAAATGAACAAGTAACTAGAATTCACAAATAGCACATAATATGAGAGACAATAAACAATCTTGTATTAATACTCATCCAGAAAGAAAATACAATAAAGAAGATGCCACCTCTTCTCCACACCTCTCAGAAGCTTCCCACACCTCAAGTGTACACAGTAATTTTCTTCAAGAGTTCACTCTCCTACCAAAAATGGTCCCAACACACAACTCACACACAGAATTGGTGTTCACCTCTTCAACCAGTTAGTAATAACCCTACCAATACACAAGTACTCAAAGTACTTCAAGTAGATCTCAAAGTGATCTTACTTACCATGTAGATCTTCTCCCATGAGCTTGTAACAACCTGCAACTCAAATGATCTTACACTTGGAAGGATCTTCCTTGCCTTCCTCTATTTGCACTGTGAAGGATCTCTTCCTTGAATCCTTAATTATAATACATGCCAATGGGTCTATAAATAGATCCTAGACTTAAAAAATAACTTAGACTTCTAATTTACAATAATTAGATATGCAGCTCGAGACTATAATTAGCCCTTAACATGCAAATACTCAATTCAATGAACTAACTGTCCGTGCAATGAAAAGTTATAGAACTGCCATAGGAGACTGACGTCTGGAGGTGACTAACGTTGGTCGACCTCCTACTGATGTCAGTTGCCCTTATGCACTGTAGATGACCAATGTTGGTCCCACTACTGATGCCAGTATCCCTGGAACTCAGAAACCTCCTCCATGTCTGCAACAGTTGAAGCTTTTAGCTCCACAACCTAATAATCTCCCACTTGGAGATAAATAGTTGCAACTATACCTGTACCTGTACATCATCTAGTTTGTTTCCTTAGCTTTGTATCCCTCTTCAAGGTCACTCTTGAAGACCAAGCACCAAAAATCCTATGGTGCACCTCCTATCATTCAAATCACCTGCCACATCCACATCTACAAACCATGTAGAAAATAATTTGACCCTGCATAGCATGTCGACCTGCTGCTGGTCCCTCTCAGATACCTGAGACTCCACTGAACTGCCCTCTAGTGCTTCTTTCTCAGATTGGCTCCAAACTTTTTGATAACTCCCATTGCTTGGAAAAACTCAGGTTTAGTACACATGTACTCAACCTCATTATGTGAATCAAGACACTGTTCATAGAACTATCCAACCATCGGCGTGCTAACCAGTCTCACACAATCATCTTGAAACAAAGTCAACCTGTGACCTTCCATGTCCCTAGAACACACTCATGCCAAAGAATCTTGCTGCTCCCAAATTCCTCATGACATACTCCTAAACTAGCTTTACCTTTAGTTTAGTAACTCCCTATAAGTGTAACCATGCAATAAGCACACAATACAGTAATAGGATAATGTAGCTAATATTATCCAACCTGGTAAAGAGAAACACAATGGTCAAACCTCCATTGTCCTACAGCTTATTCAAGACCATATACCCTGACCTTCCATCTCACATGTCCATTTCTGCTCTTCTTTATCCTGAACATCCATTCGTCTCTCAGTGCTTTCTTCCAGCTAGGAACTCCACCAAAAACTCCCATTTGGTTTTTCTCCAAGGAATCACATCCTTCATCCATGCCAAGCTCCCACTATTTCCTGGATCTACCTACTTTTTTTCTTTAATAACTTCTTGGTTCTTAACCATCAGTGAGCAACAAGTAGTGTAAAAAAGGGAAATGATGAATTTGAGGCTTACTTACCCTTTAAGTCCTCCATATGGATGCTTAAGACTCCTTGACAGCTTGCTGTCTGCCCAAAATCCATCTCAATGACCAATGCTGGTCACATCTTAGTCTGCACCTGACCGATGTCAGTTCCATGCAATTGCCTCATCACTGACATCAATTCCCTCTGACTAACACTAGTGTTTATCTATCCCTGAGTCATTGATGTCGGTCTGCACATAGCTGACATCGGTCCCTGTATGGATGCCGACGTCGGTTTTCTAACCGATGTCGGTCTCTATGTTTTACTTGTGAGCGATGACCTTTACCCATGAGCTCCTTTTGGATCAAACCCTTGTCCAAATCACCCTTTCTCTACTCAAAATTTTTTAGCCCCTTCTGCTAATCTCTATCTGTCATCTTCTCCTTGAAAACCAAGGCTTTCCTATTCTTGTCACAAACATCAAATCTCTCAAGAAACGTTAACTTCTTCTTCTGCATACAAAAATCTCGATTCATGCTCTTCAAATTTGAAAGCATACCCTTTGACTCAAGAACATGCATCCCCTTCTTTTTCATGTGACCAAGCCTATTAAGCCACATCTTCAAATCTACAGATGAAGTAGATAAACCAGAAGGAGAATCAGTAATACAAGTAGATAGATAAAGTGTACCTACTTTCTTACTTCTTGCTACAACAAGTGCACCCTTGGTAACCTTCCAAGTGTCTACTGTGAGAGTTACTGTGCAACCCTCATCACCCAACTTTCTAACAGAAATCAAATTCTACTTCAGAACTGGGACATGCATGACCTCCTTCAACACCCATGTGTTACCTATCTGCAATTTCAGCTTCACTTTCCCTTTGCCAACCACCTGACAAGGCTTACCATCCCCTAAATAAATTTCTCCAAAGTCTCCCTGGACATATTCATGAAAAAATTCCCTATTTGGGGATGCATGGAAAGAGGCACCAAAATATAAAACCCAAGATTCTACTTTATCTAAGGAACATACCAGAGCATCCTGTGCAACATAATTCACAACATCTGCTTCTTCTTCATGTCCTTCATGCTGATCTTCACCCAACCAACAATCTCTCTTTAAATGCCCTTTCTTTCCACATTTCTAGCAGGTTATTCTACCATACCTAGACTTGGATCTCCTACCTATCTTGGACCTTGATCTCCCATGCTCTATCTTCTCTCTTTGCCTTTGCCTGCCTTCAACACTCAAAGCATTCCCTGATGATTCACCTGTGCTTTTCCTATGAATCTCTTCATTCAAGATTACACTCACAACATCATCCACTTTTAAGATTTTTGAAGTAGACGCAGTATTGCTAACTGCCATTACCAAATTCTCCCAACTTTCAGGTAATGAGCATAAGATTAAGAGAGCCTTAATTTCATCATCAAAAAAAATATTGACTAAATTTAACTGGTTTACCAAACCATGGAAATCACTAAGATGACTATGTACAGATCCACCTTCCAACATTTGCAAATTAAATAATTGCTTCATAAGAAATACCTTATTCGAAGCTGAGGGTTTTTCATATAAATTTGCCAAAGATTCCATCAACTCTACCATTGTCTTAGACTGTGATAAGTTGGAAATCATAGATGATGCAAGACTCAACCTTATAGATCCTAGAGCCTTTCGATCAAGAACCTCCCATTCTTCATCCTTCATATCCAAGGGCTTGCATGTAACCCCACCCAACGGTAAGTACAAATCTTTCTGATACAGATAATCTTCAATCTGCATCCTCCATAATTGATAGTTCTTTCCATTAAACTTCTCCATTCATAGCTTACTTTCTTCTGCCATTGCTATACTCCCACTCAAACAAAAACCCCTGTGAGTAACTTGTAATCAACACACACTAACCAAATTTGATACAACCTGTTAGTAACCCAACCAAAAGCTTTGATACCAGCTGTTAGGATCCTACTCCTCAATAAGATTATATATGATTACCTTGTATTAGCAACTAAACATGAAATTATACCAGAATGAACAAGTAACTATAATTCACAAATAGCACAGAATATGAGAGACAATACACAATCTTGTATTAATACTCATCCAAAAAGAAAATACAATAAAGAAGATGCCACCTCTTCTCGACACCTCTTAGAAGCTTCCCACACCTCAAGTGTACACAATAATTTTCTTCAAGAGTTCACTCTCCTACCAAAAACGGTCCCAACACACAACTCACACACAAAATTGGTGTTCACCTCTTTAACCAGTCAGTAATAACCCTGCCAGTACACAAGTACTCAAAGTAATTCAAGTAGATCTCAAAGTGATCTTACTTACCATGTAGATCTTCTCCCATGAGCTTGCAACAACCTACAACTCAAATGATCTTACACTTGGAAGGATCTTCCTTGCCTTCCTCTATTTTCACTCTGAAAGATCTCTTCCTTGAATCCTTAATTACAATACATGCCAATGGGTCTATAAATAGATCCCAGACTTAAACAATAACTTAGACTTCTAATTTACAATAATTAGACACGCAGATCGAGACTATAATTAGCCCTTAACATGCAAACACTCGGTTCAACGAACTAACTATTCGTGCAACAAACAGTTCTAGAACTGCCACAAGAGATCGACATCAGTCCCTGTCTGCCTAGAGGTGACCGATGTCGGCCGACCTCCTACTGATGTCGGTTGCCCTTCTACACTGTAGATGATCGATATTGGTCCCATTGCTGATGTTGGTATCCCTGGAACTCAGCAACCTCCTCTATGTCTGCAATAGTTGAAGCTTTTAGCTCCACAACCTAACACTCTAATCTTTTAAAGTTTATGAAGATTCCATGTTTGTTTATAACATTTCCTAACATTTTAACTTTAGTTACACAAAATATGTTTTTCTTAGGGTTCAAGGAAATGCCATACCTTCTACATCTCTCAAAAACTTATTGCAAGTGTATAAAGTGATCTTCCCTATTTTTAGAGAAATTTTTTAGATCATCCATATAAATGATGGTGTACTTACCAATTAGACCTTGGAATGCATGGTCCATTGATATTTAGAAGGTATCTCCTATGATGATTAGTCCAAAGGGCATCCTTTTGTAAGCAAAGGTTCCCCACTTTGTTTTGAAGGATGTCTTCATCCTATCTTCTCTATCAACTAGTACTTGGTTATAGCCTGAAAATCCATCAAGGAAGGACATCATAGCCGAACCTAAGATAGTTTGAATTACCTACTTGAGAAAAGGGAGGGGATAATTGTCTTTTTTTGATGCTCTATTTAAATTTCTAAAGTCAATACAAAGCCTAATCTCACCATCCTTCTTTATTGGCACTACATTGGCCACCCAAGTTGAATGTCTAATAGGAAAGACTATCCTAGCATCCAATAATATTTTGACCTCTTTGAAGATCATAGGTTCCAACATGGGTTTTACTGGTGTTTATGTTTGTCTAAAAGGTTTACAACTTTCTTTGAGGGGTATGGCATAGCCAATGACCCTTAGATCAAAGATCTTTAGGTCATCATAGGACCATGCTATAACATCCTTGTATTTGGTGAGGAACTCTTTGGATTTCTCATTTTCAAAATTTATACAAGCATTTACAACATTCACTAGTTGAGGTTGATCTTGGAGGCCAAGATCCATATTATCATAATCCTTTCCACTCACCATAGGGATTTTGGAAACCTCAGCTAGTTTGTCTTGATCAAACAGTCTTTCTAGAGTGACCATCCTTTTAGGGATTTTGTTGTCATTTACCTGAATGACCTTGTTATCAAACTTGTTCCCTCTAATTGAATTTTCATCAACTTCATCAATAACATGGGTTTCAAATGCCCTAGAATTGGTCAAGAAATATAATATCTATTGGTCAGCATTAAAGACTTGGAAATGATTACCATTATCAGGCACTGATGGACATGGGACCAAGTCAATACTAAAATTAGGGGAGTCTAAATTAGGCATGAGATTTATTGCAATGGATGCCAACTCATTTAAAACTTGGTTTTCTTCCCTATAAATGGAGGCGATGTTGAAATCATCAAAATATTCAATCAGGTCCTATAATCTAAACTTATATTTCTTGAGGTATGAGAGTTTACATTGGTACCTACTCCTGACTTGATTAACCACTAGTTCAGAGTCACCAGGAACTAGTAGTTCCTTAACTTTATTATTGATAGAAAATTGCAAACCAAGGACGAGAGTTTCATATTTAGTAAGGTTATTGGTATAGGGGAATTGGAGTCTATAAGAGGCATGGCACCTTTTGCTAGTGGGATTAGTTACGACAATGCCAACACCTGATCCAGCCTTGCATCTAACACCATCAAAATGAAATTTCCATACCCCAGGAGGAGTTTAAATATCCTTTGAATCATCTAACCTATCAGCTTCTAAGGTGAAAACCCCTAATTTTGAGTCAATTATGTTGACCCTTTCATTTAAAAAATTATACTCCACTATCATATGTTTCATTATTGGTTCCCTCTCAACTCTAACTTGATTTGGAACTCCTTTCCAAGGTAGCCATAAGTGGTAGAATTCAGTGGACATATACCCATTTAAGGCCTTCGTCCATTCCCTATGCAATAAGATCCTATAGGCATCTAGCATATCAACCACTTGAATGTCAATGAATTGTTGAATTTTGGGTTCAAAAGCTATCTGTATGTGAACATTCAAAACTTCTCTGATTGCCTTTACCCTTGACTTGTCTAATTAAGTGATAATCCTATAATACTTGATAGGGGTTAAACCAAGTTATTTACATATACCAACATGCATGATATTTGTAGAGGCACCTGAGTCTAACAAGCAGTTGTGCAAGTTTTTACCAAACATCCTAACTATGAGAAAGAAAGGGGGGATTCAACTTTGGCCTTATGTACCATTACATTAGCATGATTAGTCTTAAGAGTTTTTCTAAATTTAAAAGACTCCAATAGTAAATATATTTGCTCTGTGATCTATGTTAACTCATGCAAGGTGATGTTACATTAATTTTCTTCATGTCTTCAACAATATTATAGCCAATCTTGCTTAGTGAATTAGTACTAGGCTTGGAGGAACTTGCTTTGGGTGGCTCAGGGTCATTCTTTGAAGTAGTGTCAGGAGGGGTCCCATAGTTATTAGGAGTTGAAGTGGTCAAAGTTTGCTGCTACTCTCTATTCCTTAATGGGTAAGTCTTTTTCAAGAACTATTAAAATGCATGGATTTCCTTAGGGATCTCATATGGTTCATTTTCATCTTAAAAGGGGAAATCAAAGGTTTCTACTATGTGGATTTGCTTAGAAGGCTTAGGGTCATAGTATTTGCATTATTGTCCTTATTAGGGACTACTTCAAATGTATCTAGTTCTTCTTAAAAAGCTTGAAAGGCTTTGCAAAACTTAATGCAATAAATCTTGCCATGTTTAGTAGTAGCATACACTCTATAATAGTTAGGCAAAACAATGTCTATGAAATTAATGTCCATGGTTTTGTTACTAGCAAAGGGTTCATTAGTCTTGTTGTTATTGTAGAAACTATCATTATGAAACCTATTTTATGGTATGTTAAACTTTTGGAAAGTAAAGTTATTTCCAAAACTTTCACCAATGTTACTAACTTGTTTTTGAAATTGGAGAAAATTAGTGCTAAGTTTTTGAATCATATTTAATATAGACTCATTCTCACTCTTAGGGGTCTTAGAATTATGGACCTAATTATTGTTTGAACTAGGAGTGTGTATTAAGGCCTTTTGATCATTAGTAAAAGATCCATTAGTAGCTTGGTGACCTAGGAATCCCATATTTTGATTAGGATCAACATAACTAGAAGGCATAATGTTTAATTTTGGGATTTGATTAAGATATAGGGTATTTTGGTTAGTATTTGGAAAAAGGTTTAGAGCAGGAATTTATGGGTTAACATTTGGGATAGAGTATGTCGTGTGGCCTTGTGGTTGTATTTGATCACTAATAACCACTGCCTCAGAATAGGCTTGGGATAATGAAAATATAACTAGGATGGATCTCTTTAGAAATATAGAAGTCATTGGATCTACTACATATTTGTATATCTCTAGGGATAGAACATCATTAGGTTTGTAAGGTTCCATAGTCCTACTATACATTTTTTAGAATCTAGCATCGAAAGACCTTATAGGTTCACTAACATCTCTTTTGATGGTTTTAAATTGATGATAAATGACACAAAGACTAATAATCTTCCCAAATTGATCAATGAAAATGGTGTTGAAATCATTCTAGGAAGTAATGCAGTCATCAAGAAAATTAAGAAACCATTCATATGTTACATCTTTGAAAGTAAAAGGAAATAGTCTACATGCTACATCCTCATGTATAACATTTAATAACCTCAAAGAAGTTTAAAAATACTTAACATGTTCTTCCATAGTTACAACACCAATAGGACTAAATATGGGCAAATATTTCTTAGGATTATGTGGTAAATCATAGACTACCCCTTGTATATTAATGGGTGAACTCCCTAGCCAAGACATACCTAGATGTGGTCTGAATGGAAAAGTCCCTTGAATAGAAGTGGGTAAAGAATTGGAAAGTCTTCATCTACCTTTGTCACACGTATTTCTCTGATGACTTTGTAGCTCTAGTAAAGTCTTTCTCATTTTTGATTGTGATCTACTGTGAATCCTAGGCAATTATAGCTTGAAGATGTGAAATCCTATTTAAAACATGGTACATCAAGTTAAATTTTATAAGAATCAAGGACCAAACATGCATCCTAGGCTAATTTTGTAAATATTTACATAAGAAGTGACAAAAGACATCAAATTTCCACAAAGGTAGCTCAAGGATGTATCCTATTATGTAAAGATAATTTATCTTTACAAGTTTGAGCTCGAGACAGATCATAATGTACAAGGGATCAATTAATCTTTGATCAGAATAAACCATTCTATTTCAAATACTGTAGATCCACAAACCCAAAGCTATATTTACCATAAATAGAAATTATTTATCAAATAAATTATGATATTTACCTTAACAAAGCATAAAGATATGTTATAAACCTCCAAGATCACCAATCTTTACACTTGGGATTAGAGATCTGCCCAAAGGTGTAAAGATGTCACCAATCCTAGGCTAATTAGCATCAACGACCCTCCTTCTAGTGCCAACAGAGATTCTTCCTATTGATGCTTCTAAATGTACCATAGGTGTTCTTAGTTTTTAAATAACACTTCTTATTTTAGGATCCAAATGATTTAGGGAATGAGTTGCAAGTATTTCATAATTAGGCTACATGTGGTGAAATAACAACAAAGCAACGTAGACTATTCGACAATATTTATAAAGTTTGATGGTTGGGAGGTATTTTTGTGACTTATTTTATGAATTATGATGTTAATTTTGATAAATCAGTCTAGCTCTAAACTATTGACTAAAATAAATGGTTATGAATAATATTTTAAACTAAAGTGAATTATTAAAATAAAGAGTAAAAGAAAAGGGTAGAGTAAGAAAGAAATGGTGATTGTTGATCCTTGATTGTGAACATATTGATAAAGTTTTAATAATTAGCAAGTATGATATTAACCAAAATATAGTGTAAAGTAGCCTAAGCTCACATTTCACAACAAACTAGGCCTAATTCTGAAGATAAGATGACAATACAAGTAAGAATTGGATTTACATTTAAAGTTTTACACCACATCTAGATAGCTAATGCACATCTTTGTTGTAGAGTAAATAAAATGAAGTAAACTCAATCTCATTTAACTAACCTATAATTTCATAAGTTAACAACCCTATAATTAATGATCTAATTTAGTATTCCCATAAACTATTCACATTCAGACTTAGACAAGCAATTGAGAAACTTAGCAATTCAAACACATCAACCCAAATAATTATTACAAAATTCTTTGATATTTTGTATTATTTGCTTAAAATTTGTACCAAATAGATTGAATCATATCCCACTACAAATGGTAATACATGAATTTATAGAAAATCTATGCAGTATACTAGTTAGTCTAAAAATATAGGTGTACAAAGATAAAGATAGTTCTATTTATAACAAAATATGATACACATGTATTTTACAATCATGATGACCTAAAGATAATTATGATAACAAACTAGCATGTGCCTTTAAAAAATAATACGATACCTCTTAGGTAAACCATAATTAGGATGTTAGAGGTGGGGCCCCTTACCATTGAAGGATACTCATAGCTTGCTCATGTTGTTCATCCACCAGGCCTAAGTCTACAGTAGGCCTAGTGAAACACTCCTCTTCTTGATCAACGGACTCATCAAAATCTTTGTAATTCCTAGCCAAATATTCCTTAATGTTTTTGGCTTCATTTATCCTCTCCATTGCATTAAATATCATGTCTAATATTATTCTATTATCTTTCCCTGATTGACCTTGGATTTTACTCTTGATTTCTTGAGTCACCAAAGTGGCTCTATGATCAAATTCCTCATCACTAATAATCCCCAAGGTAGTGGGCTATGCAATATCCTCAAGCATAGTTCCTAAGAGCCTCTAAATTCTACCCATGAGCTCTTTCTCCTCTTTAATAATTTCTTCCATTTTGGTATGCCAAGCACTCAAGGCTTGGACCTTGTCTACAACAATTCCAAAAATGGCACTTAGGTGCCCCAAGCTGATGGCTTTAAAATTCGGTATTTGATTTTTAACTTAAATATTAAGAAGTTGGGAAATCTTATCCTTAAAAGTTTACCATTGAGTAACTATCTCCTTGGCTAAGGTGGCCTAGTTTTTTGAACATGTCATGGAATGACTCCTCAAGCATCTTTATCATGGAATCTAGCATTGAGAGAATTGCTTGAGTTTACAAATTCTCTTTATCCTTTAGGTTATTAATTATTTGCACTAATCCTTAGACATTGGTCCTAACCTACTAAAATTTAGCCTCAATTAAACTTTTCACATCCTCCTCATAGATGGGAGAATCTTGAAGCTTTTGCCCTCCAACTAGGTTTAGCCATGTGAATGGTTCCACCTTTTGAAAAGTGAATTCTTCTTGACTGACCATGGCATTCCTTGTGGTGATCCTTTCCAATCCTACCATGTCTAGGTTAAATTGGATTTTAACCTCTAGTTTCTTGAAGTTTAGAGGATCAAACACCTCCATAGTTGCACTACCAGAGGCTATTGGGGTGTCAATTTTCTATCCTCTCTGAATATGATGAACTTGTTTTCTTCTCTCTTCTTGAATTTTTATTATGTCTATGATTCAGGGTTTGATGTCATCATGCTCATTTAGGCCAACCAGTGTCAAGGCCCATGAAGGAGAGAGGGATGGGATATTTTAAAACTTCCCATAGATGAACCAGCCCAGGATGAATGGTCCTCTAATTGGATTCTTATCACTAAAGAGGTTGACTTCACTGGTAGGGTGAGTAAAGGTCAACCTAGGATTTTTCCTTGGAGTCATAGGAACTAAGGCAAACTCTGCTTTCATTTTATCCTTTTCTAAAGGAACCATATCCTTCCCTACTTCTTTAAAGGGATCCCCTTCTCTATTTGAGCCATATGCTACTACTATATCAATGAGATCACCCTCCAATGTCTCATCTAGATCAAGTGCTATCATGTCAACAAATTCCATGGGAGAAGGTGGCCTATGTGGGAGTTCTATAGGTGAGGGACCTTCCTTGGTTCTATGTTACAAAATTGGTTCTCCAACTTTCTCCTTGCCTTTATCCTTTCCATCTTGAGTCTGTTTAACCTAAGGCTATTTAGCTTGAGGCTCCTACCAGTGGGGTTGAGGTTCATAGGGCTGCCCTTGATCAAATGAATCCTCATGAGTGGTCCCAGATGGTCTTGGAAATTTATATTTCAAGGGATGCAACTACTATATCTCCTTTTTAGGCTTATTGTCCTTAATCAATCTATGTTCTAACTTGTTATTGTAGATTTTTATTTTAGAGAGCACTTCTTCAAAATTCTTTGCTCTAATATAGATGTCATCATTGACACCTATCTTATGTTCATATTCAATCTTAGGAACCTTTCTCTCCTTAATTTGGTTAACCACCCTAATCCTATGGTCCCATATTTTAAGGTCATCTAATTAGAAATCAAAATAATTCCTATGTGTTACCATGATTTCCAACTGTTTCTAATATTTGACTACAATCTTCCCAATGTCTAATGGGAGTGGGTAGATTTGGCTTTCCTCTTCTCTTTTCATACCTTGTCCACACCCTATATGATCTGGGAGGCAATTTATTGCTCGATAAGATTGTTGTGGACATGGACTAGTAACTTGTAAGGTTGGGTTAGAATCCCTTCTATCCTAATGATAGTGCAGTCTAGATAATGCCATACATCCCCCATGGTTTCTATCTATCTCTTGATAAGGGGATGCAATATTGGCATAGGAATTCTTGTGATGGATTCATATATGGCTAGGAAAACATAATCATATATGAATTGCATGTGGTTCTACCATTAAGGGAATAGTGATGAGAAATTATGGTTCTACCATTAAGGGAATAGTTCCTAATGCTTGGAAAAGATACACAGGCCAAAAATGAATCCAACAAATAGGACATCATATAGAATTTCTTAGAGGTCTATATTTTGATGGCTATGAATTTATTAGCCAAGAATAAGCTAATTAGGTCTCCTACTAGAGGAGTCAATTTATTTTCTATCATGAAGTAGACATAGGACACCTAGACTTTGTTTACATATGTGGTGGAAGGGGCACCAAAGGCTAGATTTAGTAGGGTCATGGATATTTTAATTCCTTCCCTAAATTGGATAATGGGAATCATGCCATCTAGGGTTTTAAAGACATGGGGTCCTTAGATTAACCAAGGTACAAGTACTAAATCAAGGTCTTGGGTGTTATCCTAGTTCCTCATGTCAGGGAGGTTGAGATGGGGTAAGGGGAGCTTCTAATAGGTTTCAAAGGCCATATGAGAGATGTATACCACCCTTTTGGAACTACCCTCATAAATGATCCATTCCCCATCTATCCTATAATCAATAAAGATGGGTGTAAGGACATCAATGTAGTGCATTACCTCTACTTTCATCATAACATGATGGAGACCAACCATTTGAATTACAACTAGGTCATTGTACCTTTGATTCCTTATGGCATTCCTCTTTTCCTCCTAGGAAATAAACTCTAACTCATCTATTAAAAAGAAAAATTTAGATTAATTACTAAATCTATGGATGTTCATGGCTATTAGGTCCAACTTTGTATCCTTGAAAATCCTTCCTTCACTGTTAAAGGTCAGATGAAGTTTGGCTTCCATCTTCAATTGTTGCTTTCTAGCTACCATTTATGATTTTATTGAATTTACCACACTGGATTGCTAAGGGTTCTTGCTATAGAAATTATTCACAAGAGCACCATTATGCTATTTTGATTGAACTATAACTGATTGAACTAATTTAGGTCTTTTTTTATAGAGGGTTTAAGGTTTGGAGATTTAATGGTAGGAGATATTTAGACTTTAACATCATACATGCTTTGGATTTGATGGAGACCCTTTTGATTTATACCCTTACATTTTTGAGTTTAGAATATCTTTGATTTTTTCCTTTTATGCTTATATGGATTCCATGTGGCACCATTCTAGGCTTTTCATGACAATTTTCATAAGCATCATTTGGATACTAGCCATTGGATTTTAAAAGCTTCCTTTTATTTCAAACTGTTAGATCAAATCCAATGAGTAAGCATGATCTATAGGTCTAAATCCAAGTCCTTGACTTTTATTGGTATAGTGATCTCTAGGCTTGTGGTCATGACACTTGACACCCTCACAAATTTTTCTTGTGCTACATATCTTTTGTTAGTTATCACCTTGGTTGAGCACTGGCCATGTGTCAAGCTCACAGAGCTTTGAAAGTCATCGAGCCTTTCATGTCATTGGATCAAATCTAGTCAGTGAGTGATTACTATTGATATTTATGGGGCTTGGTCATTTAATTGGATGTATTTATTAAGTGGGCCCTTTATTTCTTCCTTTCAATCATTAAGTCACCATGAATTCAATGCTCGAGGCCTTATGTTCCTTTTGACTTTTCCTCCTATGCCTCATGCCATAAGATCAAATCTAGTGAGTGAGTGATTGTTATTGATCTTTCATCATGCTAAGCCAAAGCCTTTTATTTAGGATGCTTCATCAGATCAAATACAATGAGTAAGCATCAATCGTAGGATCCTATAAAGAGTGAGGGAGATAACTGTTAGACCTGAGGACATAAATAGAAGCACTTAGCATAAGGTATTAATGCTAAGGTTGAGATAATTATTGGGGACTTAATATTAATGACCTAAGATAAGTTAGGTAATGTAGAAAAAGACCTCACATAATTATATCAAATTAGACCCAAGAAAGATAGGAAAATAAAGGGGAAAAAAATAAAGAAGAGTTAAAGTTATGTTATGAAAAAATGACTTAAACCCACACAAACCCCTTGTTTATGGATTCTTTTTTATTGGTTCCTGCCAACTTGGCTCCCTCCAATATTTGAATTTGAATCAAGGGCTACCTAGGGTTTTTTAACATAGAACCCTAAATCTTCCATGGAAGCTACACAATGACTCACATGACCTTGTTAGTAGAATTAGTCTAAAATAAGAGGACTAAATCACACAAGCATGTTCCTTAATAGAGTGGATGATTTTAAAATTCTATTAAAGACTTTAATGTTTAGATGCTTCAAAACTTGGGCATAAAGACTTCTCAAGGGTCCCCAATTTTTAAATAAAAAGGGGAGTATGTTGGTCCCAACATGACAATAATCAAACATGAGCTTGGTGTGGAGGAGACCCCAATGGTTTCAAGTGTATATCAAGAAGGACCATCTCACACACCACCACTTACAATGGAGTTGTGAAGCAAGAGCAAGAGGTGGAAGAAATTATAGCTACTGCCAATGGAATAGATAGACAAGATGAACCAATTTGTATAGATTCTTTTGATATAGAAGCGGAAGGACTCCCTAGTGATTCCTGAGTTCCAATTGCTATAACCATGGATGTTACTTCTTCCTCCACTCAACAGACTTTCCCCTTGACTAGTAAGACTATAATTTGTTAAAAAAATAAATCCAAAGTTATTGGAACCCTATGAATACAACTACTGAAGCTCTATTGAAATAGGGCCCAACAAACCATGGATAAATATCCATGAAGAAGGAACTTGAGTATGAAGAAGAGGATGAATAATTATAGAATGCCAAAGTCTTAAGCCTTCAGGGATTGAAAGGGAATGTACCACTTTAGGGTGACATGTTAGGTCAGGATGCATCTCCTTCAATTACCTTAATCCCTATTATGTCTACAGTCCCTTTGGTTTCTATTGTTCCTCCTCCTACTACTATTGTTTCATTAGATCCTATTATTACTACTCCTATTGTTTCCACAAGTCCAAATATTTCTAGTATTGGGATTATTTCTCAAGCTTATACTATTTTTAATCCACTATTGTCACCTCAATCATCATACCCCTTTCCATTCCTAAGCTTAAAAAGTTTAAATTAAATAAAACCAAAGGAATGGTGGAAAGTGCCCAGTTACATTCTCTTCCACCCAATTAGGATTACCAATGCCTTCTTCCAGATCTACCCAATCCACTTCTATTAGTCCAACAAATAAATCTAGAAATAAGAAGCCTACATACACTAGTCATCCCATGCCCTAGTTTGGTGGTATTGATTGGTTTAAAACCATTTGTACATATTTACCCAACCCCTTATAAGCATAGGCTTTAATGTAATCTTCAAAGGACCTACTGGTTGAGACTACTACTCAGGACACTCAATCAATTGACTCTACCCAATTGGTGATCCCTTAGTGGGCAACTAATTTGGAGGCCTAGGCTTCCCAAAGGCCTAATATAATGATAATAGAGCTTACCATAGTGAGTTCTATCTTTGACAAATCCATATGGGTCATCCAATGGGTTAAGAAGAGGAAAATTGAGGATGACACTAGTAGAGGTTTAGTTCAAGAGGAGAGGTAGGATGTTTTCTCTTTGTCAAAAAGAAAGAACATGAATTTGGGTGAGGATACTTAAAATGAAGATTTCAAATCCTACTTCAAGACTCAAACTAAGGCTTTGATATAACCCTATTAAGGGACTAAATAGGCTAGGTGAGAGATAAAATAGGTTAGGGAACAACACAAAATTATTCATATCCCTATAGAGATTGAAAATGATATTCAAAGTCTAGCCCTTTAGTTATACAACATTTTGGATGCCATTAGTTCAATGAGATCTAAGCTATCTCCTCATGTCATTGAAACATGAAAATTATTCAATTATTTAAAGAAAGATGAAAATAAATTTAATTTTTTTGTACTATTTACAACTAATAAATCTTATAGCCATTTGAATTTGATGACATCATTAGAGTCAGTGAATGTTCTTAACTTGGTGGTCATCTAAACACATGAGATTTTTGACTGGGTTTCAAGCACAAAAACCTTGACCTCAAATTTTTTAGAAAATGATAAGTTAATATTACAAAATCTATATGAATTAAAGCTCTCTCAAGTAAGGAGGAAAATTAATAAATAGATCCAGTTTTGACCAATTAATTCAATAAGATTCAACCAAATTTATGTAGAGAATTCAAGGCTCACATTAGAAGAAACTAAACCATAGCTCAGTTTTATGATGAATAAGGTTACCAAAGTAGATATTTTTTAGGTTGAGTTCATGGCCAGTAAAGCTAAACATGCACGCTTACTGGAACAAGTTAGTAGACTACATAGGCCATATCTCCTAAACATGGACATCATCAGGTTGAAACATGGATCTGATTACAAACACTATCAAGAGTTAGAGGCAAATAAAATGGATATGGCCCCACCATCTAGTTCCCAACTGACTACTTCAGTTACTTCTACTACTTTGGCCTCAACCATGCAATCATTAACTTCAACTAAACCTTAGTTTTATTAGGTTAATTTTGTATGTATATTGCATGAAGAATTAAATTGATGTAACTAGAGTCTGTTCACATGTAACATATATATGTTATAGTTAATACCTTTTGTAAGCATGCACATGTTGCATTTCCATTTAAAATCAAGTCTATTTTTGGAAATATAGTTATGATCAACTATAATGTACATGTAAACTTTACATCAATTAGAACTCATGTTCTAATTATTAACATGTAACTTTGAATTTTACATGGATTTGAGGGATGAAGTTACCCCTACCCAAATATATTTATACTTGTAATCTTTTTGTATTTAAGGGGTTAGAAATTTATTAATACAAGAAGAGGTCTTTTTGATTGTCATGCAACTGTGTCAATGCTTTTCTATTCCAATTATATGTAATTAGATATGTTTATTTTATTAGATATTTTGATTCAATAATCTAAAATGTGCAAAATATACAGATAATTACTTGTATTATTATTGATGTATGCTAGTTTAATGATGTGCAATAGCTATTGGACAATTAGAAAGTATCATTAATTTCATGCAACCAGGTAAACCATTTCAATTTTATAAGTGTGCATAAGTTTTTTATTTTGATTTGAATTTCTAGGTGTAAGCCATAATTGCCTTAGACACCTCTCTGATCTAAACTATAATCACTTGAATAAGGGTATGCAATAAGAAATCTAAATAATAATAACCTTTAGTTGAGATCTTAGTTTTTACTATATCAGTTCTTCCTCAAATCCTCTTGTTGTTTTTGCATGTGAGTGTGTAATTGATATTAGCTGTAAACATTGACATTAAAACACTTCACAAATAAACTAGATAGAAAGTGATCCTGCTTTGGACTATAGAGATTTCTTTTCTTCCCTACCTTTCCCCTTTTTGAAGTTTCTTTGATCAAGATCTACTCACTTTAGAATAAGGTTCATTCATCCAATTCAACTATTTTTTAATGTTCTTATAGGTTTCATTCATCTACACATACACCTGGTTAACAACCTACATGCTCAATCTACTATTCCACCACCCAATTGTTCAACCCATAACTTCAAATCATGCCTTGGAGTGGAGTTCACCTCCATTGAGATCCTAAAATGTTAGAGGTTACTTCGTTAAATCTAGGGTGTGCATAAAAACCACATTGATAGGTACATACTACACTCTCGAGTGTCCTAACCATGGCTAAAGGTTTTCAAGGTATGAAGAGACATAGACTCCATGGTTTTTAAATGTTCATATTGATAGATTATGATCTATCTCATGTCTTTGTGATTGAGAGGGAATGAAAGAACTTCCAAGAAAGTTGCATCAAATATGTATCTAAATCTTTATTTAATATAAATTAATTATTATTTAAAATATGTAATTGTTGGAGTATTTGATTTTTACTTATAATGGATTGCATTGTAATGTTTTAATAGTTATTATAAATTTGGTAAAACGAAACATTAAATTTTGGTATCAGAGATTGTGAGCTTGGATAGCCTGTGAGATTGTGGTGAATGAAAGATTAAATTTAGGTTTTAACTAGCTTAAAATTGATAGAATTTATTTTGAGATTATAGTTACTAAATCCTTACACTACAATATAAAAATAATGGCTATGAATGTGTACATGATGGGGTAAGTGCATGGAGTTGGGGGACCAAAAAGTGGAAAAAAATAATGGAAACAATTCCATGTATATGGTTTAAAAAAAATTACGTACGTATAACTGTGACACAAGCTTGATATTCATTGAGCTAAAATTGCATATGTGATTTAATGCTTTAAAATTGTGTATTTAAAAAGATGCATATGTAGAACTATGACACAGGCTCAATATTCACCAAGCTAAATTTTTTTACATGGTTATAAAGTAACAGAAGTATGTACATAGTTATTTTGATTTATAACTAAAAAAGTGTCAATGCCATTCATTTTACATTGACACAAACCATGAGTAGGAGACAAGAAGAGAAAATCCATGGTTAACAGTGAGACCCACTATAACAAAAAATTACTCTAGTTACCTGAATTCGATAATGAAACATTAAAAGAGAGGTATGAAAACATGTTTTAGTGAATTTAGAAATAAAATTAGTTAATTTTGTTGTATTTTTCTTGAAATTGTTTTTTTTCTAGTACATACAGAGGCTAATGTGCCAAGTGGCAATAACAAACAATCCAACCCTCCTATCCCTCCTCACCCATAAGACCCTCATATCCCTCCTCACCTGTAAAACCTTCCTAGCCTTCCTATAGTTACTTAAGCCCCCCAAGGTAGTCAACAAGATTTAGTAGCCCATATCATTGAAATTAAGATTGAACTTGAAAATTTGATTAAGACATTGAGGGATCCCCATAAAAACCACCCTAACCAATTTTATTTGATAAACACATTACATACATTATTAGGTGAAAATGACTCATTAACGGGCCAAATTGATAGGAGGAATAAGTATAGAGGTAGATGTAGGGCATACTATTCCAACAAATTATTTTCAGCCACTATGATAGATAAATACATAATGAAATCCAAAATTTGTGCCTTATTTAATGATGGGAAAACTAGTGCACTGTTATATGTGATGGCCAAATGGATTCCAATCCACTAGTGCACTCATGATTTGATCAAACATAAATTTTGAGACTGATGGTGGATGGTATTTAAGAATTAAAAGACTAAGATAAATATGCAGATGAAGGTTATCATCTCTAATAACAACATGAAGAAGTTAGGAGTTAAGGGAGAAGTGAATAGATTCTTAGAAGAATGAAGAAACTAAATAGGTAAGAAAAGTCTTGTAAGTTGATTTACATCAAGTCATGGATAAGCACCTTGATTGAGATCAATTTTGGAAAGATATTAATAAAATTTTCAATTTAATTTATAATATAATAATGTGATAGATAACCTAGAAGACATATTGAAAGAAACCTTGAGAGGCCTACATAAATGAGAATTGACCATAAATAGAGTAAGCAAGTAGGCTACTTACATCACCTTATAAGGATTGACATAAATTGTATTATATGTCAAACATTGTAATAAAGTTATCTATCAAGATTCATGGTATTTGAGTGAATTGTAGGCTACTTACAGTCATAGATTTTGAAATAACCTAAGTTATAGGATGTGCCTTAGTTTTACCATGAAAATGTTGTCAAGATACAAGCCACAATTGAATATCTATATCTTAGGGGCCTCATGGCTAAAAAATAGCATCAAAACCATGTTAGAAGTGGTGATTAACCTCTAAGACCACATTATTTACATCTAAGTATGTTTGGTTAGGAGATGAAACACCTATTCGAACCTCAATATGAGATTTCCCTAGATGCAAGATCTAGGCTACAATTAGAGATATCAATATTTTGGGCCTCATGGATGAAAAATAACATCACCACCATGTTATAGGTGGTGATTATCCTCTAGGAATACATTTTTGGCATATAAGTATGCCTTTTTATCCTCAAGATGATATTTCCCTAGATGCAAGATGCAAGCTACAGTTGGAGATCTATATCTCTAAGGACTCATGGATGAAAATTGACATTACCACTACATCAAGGGTGGTGATTAACCTCTAAGACTATATTATTTAAATCTAAGTATGCCAAATTAGGAGATGGAACACCTATTCTAACCTCAAGATGACATTTCCATATATTCAAGATGCAAACCACAGTTGGATATCTCTACCTCTAGGGCCTCGTAGATGAAAAATGGCATTGTGACCATGTCAATGGTGGTGTTTAACCTCTAGGACCATATTTTTAGCATTTGAGTACACTTAGTTAGGATATGGAACACTTGTTATAACCTCAAGATGATGTTTCCCAATAAGGCAAAATTATTGTTTTTAGGCAAACTTTGTACATGCATAAAATAGAAATAGTAAGTCAAAACCATGAACCAAAAGAACCATCACGTGCATATCTAAGTCCTCTAATTTCACCATAAATATATTATATTGAAAATCATTGATGAAATAATCGTAAAGGATTCAATGATTAGTCCTAAAATGTAACTTTTATGTAGTTAAGAGATAGGTTATTTGCCTCTAATAGACATTTCCACTTTTGGGACCTTTGCTTCAAAATCCATCACTTTTAACACCTTGGGATTTGTAATTTACATGCGTTCCCACTACCATAACCTCAAAATCTATGTAGATACCCTTTTTTTGAACAATTTTAGCCTCAAGTAATAGTGATAAGAAATGTTATCAAGATACAAGTCATAGTTGGAGATCTATATCTCTAGGGCCTTGTGGCTACTAGGAAAACATTCTTGGCATATGAGTATGCCTAGTTAGGAGATAGAGTACCCATTCTGGCCTCAAGATAACATTTCCATAAATGTAATATGTAAGTTATAGCTGAAGAACTCTATATCTAGGGCATCATGGCTAAAAAATGGAATTGCCACCACATTTCGGGTGGTGATTAATATTTAGGACCACATTATTGGCATGTGATTATGCTTAGTTAGGAGATGAAGCACCCATTCCAACCTCACGATGGCATTTCCCTAAATGCAAGATGCAAGCTTAAATTAGAGATATATATCTCTAGGGCCTCATGGATAAAAAATGGCATTACCTCCATGTTGGGGTGGTGATTATCCTCTAGGACTAAATTTTTGGTAATTGAGTATGCCTAGTAAGGAGATAGAGCACCCATTTAAGCCTCAAGATGACATTTTTTTAGATGTAAGATGTAAACTATGATTGGATATATTTATCTATGGGATTTATATCTAAAAACTATCATTGCCACCACATTGGGGGTGATGATTAACCTCTAGGACTACATTCTTGGCATTTGAGTATATCTGGTTAGGAGACAAAGCTCCCATTCTGGCCTTAAGATAGTATTTCCCTATATGGCAAAATTATTATTTTTTAGGCAAACTTTAGACATGCATAAAATGAAAACCATAAATTATATTAATGAACTAAAAGAACCATCATGTGCATGTTAAATTCATCTACTTTCACTTGAATCCCTTATATTATAAATCATTGAAGAACTCATGGCAAAGGATTTAGTGATTAGTCATAAAATACAACTTTTATGTAGTTAAGAGACAAGTTCTTTAGTTCCAATAGACATTTATGATTTCAATACCTATGCTTCAAAATCCATCACTTCCCACACCTTAGGATGTGAAATTTACATGTGTTTCTATTGGAACAACCTCAGAATCCATGTGAATACCCCTTTTTGCAATAATTGTAGCCTCCAACAACATTGACAAGAATTGTTATCAAGATGCAAGTCGTAGTTGGATATCTCTATCTCCAAGGCCTTGTGGCTAAAAAATAACATTTCCACCAAATTATGGATGGTGATTATCCTTTAGGACCACATTATTGGCATTTGAGTATGCTCGATTAGGATATAGAGCACCCATTCTAGCCTCAATACAACATTTCCCTATAAGGTAAAATTGTTTTTTAAGGCAAACTTTTGACATGCATAAAATAAAAATTGTAAGTTGTATCCATAAACTAAAAGAACCTTAATATACATACTAAAGTCCTATAATTTTACATAAGTCCCAAAAATTTCAAATATTTGATGAGCTCATGGCAGAGGATTCAATGATCAGTTCTTGAATGCAACTTTTATATAGTTAAGAGACATGTTCTTAGCCTCCAATATAAATTTACACTTCTGGGACCTTTGCTTTGAAATACATCAATTTCAACACCTTGGGATGTGTAATTTAAAATTTTTTCCATCGTCATGGACTCATAATCTATGAGAATACCTTTTTTATAAAAATTCTAACCTCAAACAACATCGACAAGAAATGATATCAAGATGCAGGCCACAGTTGGATATTTCTATCTCCAAGGCCTTGTGGTGAAAAATGGCATTTCCACCACATTGGTGGTGGTGATTATCCTCTAGGAATGCATTATTGTTTTTTGAGTTTTTTGGTTAGGAGATAGAGTGCCTATTGTGGCCTCAAGATGACATTTCCCTATAAGGTAAAATTATTATATTTAGGTAAACTTTGGATAGGTGTAAAATAAAAAATATAATTCATATCCACAAATTGACAGAACCATCATGTGCATATCAAATTCCTCTACTTACAACCCTAAGCCCTCAGATTTAAAATCATCGATAAACTCATGGAAAAGGATTCAGTGATTAATCCTAAAATGTAATTTTTATGTAATTAAGAGACATGCTCTTAGCCTCCAATATACATTTATCATTCCAAGACCTCCTCTTAAAAATACATCACTTCCAACACCTCAGGATGTTTAATTTACATTTGTTCCCATCATCATAGCCTTAAAACCCACTTGGATACCCTTTTTTGAAATAATTCTATCCTTGAGCAATCTTGACAAGATGCAAGTTGTAATTGTAGATCTCTATCTCTAGGACCTCTGACTAAAATTTGGCATCACCACCACATTGGGGGTGGTGATTAACTTATAAAACCAAATTATTATCATTTGAGTATGCCCGGTTAGGAAATAGATCACCCCTTTCATCCTCAAGATTACATTTCCCTAGATAAGGTAAAAAAATCAATTGTCTACATGAACTAAAAGCTTCTCTTAGCTTTGAGTATATGGGATTCTCTATTAATGGTGAAAACCATGTGAAGGTTGAAGCTAATTTGGCACCATTAACCTAAAAAAAATATGTTAACATCTAGTTAAATTAAAATTTATATGTAATACCTAAGAAATAAATAAAATTTGTTAAGAGTAAACACATTTGCATTTGAGAAGTCAACATACCTTGGGAGTTCAATCTAAAGAACCACTAGGATTGAATTTATTATTTATAGTAGTGATAATTGATTCATGATCAGATTCATGAACCTTCCATATAGTCATTTTTAATATCCTACCCTAATATTTGTATAATTCAACATTTATTGTAAGAACCAAATTTGAATAGTGGGGTATCTTCTTATATACTTTATAGTATTCAAACAACCATACAATTGAATTTTTGATAGGATAACATCGAATCCAAGTTATAATAACTACCATAGATCTAATGGGATAATGAATGTTTTCCCCATCTATGACCACAAAATTCAATTTCTATTTTTCCTCTACATACTGACACAAGTAGTAGTCTATCCCCTCCTCATTATCCTCATATGTAATAAATGCATAAACATTCCCTACATTGAAAAATAAAACAGTATAAATAACATGATTTGTTGATGTATTTACCAAATTTAGTACATGAAACACATGTTAAATATATGGTACCTAGTTTCATTAGATTAGATACATGGTCAAAGTCATGTGATGATGTCAACTCTATAAGTTGTAATGCTGGTGGAACTTGATAAGTGTCAATTGAAACTATAGGCCTAAAAATCCATTCATCCATCCATTCTTGTGACTTGCACTCATTCCAAACAAAGTCAATTCATGCATAATAAAAGCATGCCATGTGCCTCATATGAGCCATCTAAGAACCTATGTTTGAGCTATAAAATGAGTATAACTAACTTGATCTTACTAATATCATACAATATTCATAGCTTGCCAATTGTTCATCCTTAATCATCTAAAAATATCTATGAATAATGGAAAATTTTTGACCACCATGGTCCATATTTTCTTTACACCATTTAACTATGTTTTTTTATATCTTTCAAATTAGTGACCTCTTCAACCTTCAACTCCTCTCTTTCAAGTGCTCTTTTGACACATGCTCTTGCACCATCATGCTCCCCTTTTCCATGGCCTATTTTAGTGAAATTTTAAATATAATGTACACTAGTGGTCACATGCAACATGCTCAACCAGTATAACATCCATGCATTCTTAAATTGTGATGTGTATTTATATGACCAAATATAATGTTGAATGAAAGTAATGTCACTTTCACTCAACTTGACATAAAAGATTTGAAAAAACCTTGCACATACTTTGAAGAATGTGTTTAATCATCGTTGACATGGAAGTGGTATTCATTTAATATTTTTTGATCATACTCTATACTATCAGGTGAATGCATGAATGTTATATGCACAAAAAGGGAATCATGTACTGAATTAAAGTATTGTGACTAAACCTCTCTTTATGGTTGCAATATGTAATTCTCAAAAAATTCAACTATTGAAACAATAGTACCAAGTGGCAATGTGTCCTTAATTAACTTAAATTGTTCATCTATCCATTGATATTTATGTGTATGCCTTGCATATTCATATAAAATTTCCTCCCTCAATTTGTCGATAAATTTGGAAATAGGTATTTGTTCTATAATAAGCTCAAAATTTGTAGATTCCTTTCCATATTTTAATAGATATGTCAAAAATTTATATTTACTAAAACAAACCATTTCTTATCCAATTTTATGTGTATTCTCTTCAAGGGTAAATTTTTACAATTTTTACAATCCACCACAAATGCTACAAGTTCCATCCAAACATGCCCTGTTATAAAAAAATTGTCCATCCCATATTTCAAAAAAAATCCATCCCATCTTTCACAAAAAATGGATGGAATAAATTACCTTGATAATTTTGGAAAGGCTTCCACTCCACACTCCTAAAAAATGTTGTCAATATGCAAAGTACAATGAACATAATAAAAAATATAATAATGTATAAAATATTCAACATGTTGCCTACAACTAAAAGTAGTGAATGTGTGATTGATTTTCACATAGAAGGGTTTGACCATTTCAAAATATCTTTGACTAATAGAAATCTATGGATAATTTTTAATGAATTTAGAGTACAATTGTGTTTGAGTCATATCCAAAAAATGTTTAGGATGTGGTTCATAGTTACAAGAACCAATTCTTATTTTCACTACATCTCTAATATTAGGCAACACCCTTGTGTTATCTTTCCAAAATTCTATAAGTAAATATTTTAGGGCATCAACTATATATTTGTATTTTTGTGGGAGTCTACTAGAGAATGACCACATGCCATTGTCACCGATAACATCAAGTATTCCACATCTTCTGATTGCTTTAATTATTATTTTTTATGTTTATGTGAAATGCTTGACTTGTTTATCTAATCAATCATTTATTATTTATTTGAAAACTTACCAAAGAAGTTGTAATAATGCATCAAACAATGTTACCATATTTGGTGACTTTCTTCACACTTACTTGATGGTATGCATTATGGAAATTTTCAATAATTGCCTTGTTTACACCATCAATATTAGATGTTATTAGTCTTAGGGTATTCATTATAGGTATCATCTTAATCACTTTCATCAATGGTAACAAACAATTGACATCTTTGAGTTTTGTTTAATTTTGCAAAGTGCCAGTCCCAAATTATTCCAAATTTTCTTCTCATATGGTGCCTAGACATTTTTTTAGGCATTAGTTTCAAAATGTTTTCATCAATTTAAAGTAAATACATGGTTCTTTTTTTAAAATAATAGGAGGTGTTCTTAGTGGTAAATTTTATTGATTTGGTGTTTACATATTATTTTATTCACTACTAGTTTGTTTACTCGATGGTGTTCCCATATTATTTTATTTATTGTTAGTTTCACCAATCAATGTTTAGATTTAATTTACATCATCATGCATACTATCATCATCACAAAAATAAAAAACCTTAAAATTTGAATGTGAAGTTACATTATAATTTGGTATACTATCATAATTAACAATTGTACTTTTAGAATTTGGTATATTATCATTGTTCATTTCATAATTATTTGTGGCATTTAATTTATTAGGGATAATATACTTACTTGCATGAATATTTTGCATTTTTTACCTATAATTTTCTCTCTCACTTTTCATTCCTCTAGCATTTTGTGCTTTAACTTCTTCTTGCTATTACGAAATATATCACCCATGATTGCACAAAGTTGTCAAATTTTGAGGGTGGGGAAAATAATCCAATTATTAAAAAATAGACCTACTTGATGTGTAGTACCAAGTGGGGATAATGATTACATAATTATAAACTAAACCTACACTCTAAATAGTCAACTATGTGTAGACAAAGTTTTCTACTTTTGAGTGTGGGGATATAATGAAATTACTTAGATGTTCACATATAATGATTACATATCACATAGAATAAACAAATATGTGATATCACACAAAAATAATTGATAATAGATTTGATTATTGAATAATATATAAAATTCACTTCAAGGGGGAAACCTCCAGAATAATGCACTAAGAGAAAAATACTTAACAAGATGATAAAAGACTAACCACTACCTTCTATACATAATCTACTTAGCCATGGTTATTCCATAGGCTAACCTAACTAAGAACATAGATAAATGTAACAAAAATATAAAATAGGTATGTAAGCCATAAATTAGCCACACATATCCTTAGACATGCCAAAGGTTAAGGGCATAGCATGCCCCTTCCCTTCAAAACAATGTTGTCCTCAATGTTGAGTCAAATCTAGATGTTGCTGCACAAAGGATTCGGCCTCTCAAGTGGTATCTTCATAAGGGAGATTCTTTCATTTGAATAGGTACTCCTTAATTGCTCTAGACCATAGCTACTTAGTACATACTTGAAGGATCACCTCAGGATCAATAATAACTCTTCCTTCCTCATCCAATTATGGTAACTCAGTTTGAGTAGTAAATCTTGTCCAAAGACTTTATTTAGGCATGATACATGACATAATGTATGTATGAAAGTGGAGGAAGGAAATTCTAACTTGTAGGCCATACTACCAATTTCTTGCAAGATCTGATAAGGCCCATAATACTTAGGGGATAACTTGTTATCCTTTTTTTGTTACTTTAAGGACATTTGCTTATATGGGTGTAATCAAACAAAGACCCAATCACCAATATTGAAATGCCTCTCACTCCTATGTTGATCTACCTACTACTTCATGTGATTTTGAGCCATGGATAAAAATGTAAACTTACAAAGACCTCCTATTGATGGTGAATATGTTATTCAACTGTAAAAACCTTAGGATAGACCTTCAAAGTTCAAGTGATGGATGAAGGGTGGTATCCATATAGTGACAAAAAGGAGACATTTTGGAATAACTATGAACAAATTTATTATACCACCATTCAACAAGTGGCAACCAATGAATCCATTTATCTTATTTACCAAAAATAAAAAAATGAAGATATCCTTCTAGACATTTTTTGACTACCTTAGTTTATCCATCTGACTAAGGATGATAGGATGAACTATGAGTCAATTGGGTACCCAAACATGCAAATAACTCAGTCCAAAAATTACTAGTGAAAATAGGATCTCTATCACTAACAATGATCTTAGGGGTACCATGCAATTTTTGAATTGTATTGAGAAAACAATAATCTACTATACTAAAAACATATGGCTATGATAAAGAACAAAAATGAGCATACTTACTGAGATGATCTACCACAACCATGATAACATTTTGACCATCAGATCTTGGTAACCCTATAATGAAATCCATAGACATCTCTTTCCAACATTGGTTAGGGATGGATAAAGGCTATAAAATACCTAAGGTTTTGATGGTTTCTCCTTTATTTTGTTGACAGATCATACATTCAACCATATATTTTTGGACATCCCCCTTGAGTCCTTCCCAAAAAAAATCCTGCTTGATTTTATGATAGGTTTTTAAAAATCCTAAATGACCCCTAATTGAAGCTGCATGAAGTTCCTAAAAGATTTTTTGTTTAAAAAGAGAATTCTTACATAGGTATAATTTATCTTTATATCATAATGCATTACCCTTCTGTGTGAATTTTTCAAATCCACCCAAACCTTGCTGAAGATTCTGAATCAAATCATGGGTAGCACTATCATTATCCCAGTATGATCATGCTTCTTCTAGCCAATCTACCACTAGAATGGTCATAACACATAGCAATGTCTCAACTAATTCATCCTTTTTGGATAGTGCATCTTCTGATACATTATCCTTGCTTTTCTTGTAAACTATTTCAAAATCATAGCCTAACATCTTAGTTACCCATTACTTTTATTCTTCAAATGAAAACCAACGTTCTAAGAAATATTTGAGACTATCATGATCAATATTTACCTAAAAGTGACAACCTATAAAATAAGGCCTCCATTGTATGATTTCATGCAAAATAACCATAATTTCATTCTCATAAATGGGCTTGTGTTGATTATCCCCCTTCATTTGATGAATTTCAAATGTAAGTGTTTTTCCTTCTTTCATGAGTAAAACACCCATACCATACCCAAATGCATCACATTCAACCACAAAAGCCTTGGAAAAATTAGGAGTGGCCAATACTAGAGTGGTACACAACCAATTTCAATTGTTCAAATGCCTTGGTAGCTATATCAGTCCATTGAAAGGAGTCTTTCTTTAACAAAGAGGTGAGTGGGGCTACAATGCAACAATAGTTTTTGACAAATTTGTGATAGTAACTAGTTAACCCTAGAAATCCCCTTAGTTGCTTGAGTGTCTTAGGAATCAGCCAATCCACCATTGCTTGGATTTTTTTAGGATCCACTTTCACTTCTACCTGTGAAACTAGATGACCCAAATACTCAACCTCACAAGCTCCAAAATTACATTTGGAAGGTTTGGTATATAACTAATATTGTTTTAGAATTGAGAGTACCTGTTTCACATGGTGTAAATGGTCTTCCCAATTTTTACTATAAATGAGGATATCATCAAAAAATACCAAAACAAATTTCCTCAAAAATGGCCTAAAAATAGTATTCATCAAACTCTAAATGTGGATGGTGCATTTGTTAGCCCAAAAGGCATAACAAAAAACTCATAATGGCCCTCGTGAGTCTTGAAAGCAATTTTGGGTATGTCTTCATCACAGATCTAAATTTGATGATACCCAAAATGCATATCTAACTTGGTAAAATAAAGAGCACCATTTAATTCATATAGCAAATAATCAATGATAGGAATATGAAACTTATCTTTGATAGTGTACTTATTGAGTTATTTGTAGTCAGGGCACATCCTCCAAGTGTCATAATTATTTCTCACCATGACAACTAGTGAAGAATATTTACTTTAGCTATGGCGAATGATTCCTACATCTAAAATCTCCTTTACCATCTTTTCAATTTCAATTTTTTGGGCATAGAGATACTTGTATGGCCTAATTTTGGGTGGTGTACTACCAAGAATACGTTTGATAGCATGATCATGTGTGTAGCTAGGTGGAAGTCCTTTCAACATGTCACCAAAAATAATTGAATGGGTATTAATCAATTATTGTAGATCTTGAGGTGTATATGGTTAAGTGGGTTGAACTTATATGGAAAAGAAGTGAGCTAAAAATAATTTAGCACCCTTTCAAAGAATCTTTGTCATTTGATGGGAGCTAACAAGTTATGGAGATTTATCCCTTAATCCCATTAGCTCAAATGTCCTTCCTTCAAAATGAAAATGCATGAATAATTCCTAGAAATTCATCTCAATAGTGCCGAAATTGGTGAGCCATTATACTCCCAAAAAAATGTCAGCTCTTCCCATGGGAATAACAAACATAAGAGAATCCAACATGTAATCTCCCATGGCCAGCTTAATATTATGGAATTTTCTTGAGTAGTTGACAATACCACCATCTACAATCATGACCTAAAATTATGGAGTGGGATAAATGAAATAGTTCAAGTGAGAAATGAAATTACTATTGATGAAGTTGTGTGTGATCCCAGAATCAATCAATATAATGACCTTCTATTTCTTTAATAAAGCCACCACCTTAAGAGTTTGGGGAATACTAATACCTAAAAGGGCATGATAGGAAATAGTAGGTTGAGAATCTTTAGATTCCTCATTAGGACCTTCTTCATCCTCACCAATTTATTCATCATCATTGTCATCCTCATTAGTACCTTCAATGCAAAATAACTTCTTTTCAACACAATGATGGTATTTTCTTCATTTACTATCGCAACCATAACATAATCCTTTGGCTCACTTCTCCTCAATTTGTCAAGGTGTCAATCTGGTGGGTTGAGGATATGATGGTGCTAGAAAGGTGTGATCATGACCAATAGTGAAGGTTTTCCATTTGAACATCTCTTTTTCCTCTATCATGCATGTCCTTAAGATAACTTCTAATACAGATGCTAGGTTAAACATTTGAACCTCCAATTAGATGCTATCTTTGAGACCACCCAAAAATAGATCAGTCAAATTTTCTTTATTTATGTCTTCCAAATGTAAGGATAGATTCTAAAATTGATGAATATAATCCTCCATATTTCTTGTTTTGATCTAGACAAAAATTTAGATGACAATTCAGGTGATGGGTCTACCCCAATTGATGGTGGAACTTCTGGGAGCCATAACTTTTGCACCGTAGCTCCAATTGACTCACCATTTGAACCGTTGGAAAGATAATAATGAGGGGAATGTCATGAGATGGCATGGGATTTTACCAATCAAGTTTGACCCCATAAAACCCAATGAAAGTGTCCCAAATTTCAATTTTAGTAGTGCAGTCTAAAAATAGTAAGTTTCTAAAAATAGTAATTCTTCAAATTCTGTATTGTTGTAAATCATGGAAGTCGAACCAATTCATCTCACTCGAGATTGGTGACCTTACACATCCTCCACACACCTTCAAAACATGTATAAATAAAGATGTAGTGCAAAATGGAAATCAGACATCTCTTCTCAGAGATAAGCATATGCTTGGGTCTGTAATTTTGATAAATAAAACATCTCTTTTCAGAGATAGCATTATTTGAATTGTGTTGTTCTTATTTTTGAATTATCTTTCAACTAAAGCTTTCGAGTTTTGGATCATGTTTTCCATAGTTTGGATAACTAGATGAAGTAGTTCTCAGAGACATTATTATGATAATGAGCCAATAAATCATCAATGAAAATAGACCATGTAACAAGAGCACTATTATTTTTCTTTTGAGCACACAACCAATGATACCAAATGAATTGCTCAGGTTCCAAATATAGAGACACCACTATCACCTTCTAAAAACTAGGAGTTTGATGCACATCAAATAAATTCTTAATTTGGGTAATCCAAGTGAGAGGATATTTACCATCAAACTTATGCAAGTCCACTTTTGGTAACATCAGTTTCATACCAAAATTGGAGTTATTAGTGTTGATAGGAGGAGGACCTAAATGATGAAGTGGAGAGTTGTTTAACTATAACTGAGATGAAAGGGAAGCCAATTGAGTAGTTTTTAAATTTAATTGTGTGAACCCCATTAATCTCTCCGTTCATCCTTACAATATCAGTTTGAACTAAAATAAAGTCATCATGCCACACTAAGCCCTTTATGTCAGCTTGAATTTGAGAAATCAATAGATCTAAAGTTCTAGATTCCATGTCACCAATAGGAGTCTTAGGAGTTTCTTGACCCCATTTTATTCCTCGTGTAGAAGGACCAACCATATACAAACCCTAAGAAGGTTTTATCCTCAAAAAAAGTGTACCAAGATATGGTACTATTGTAATTGCATCACCAAAATGAATCTAATGACTACCTTTATGTACTAAGGTAAAAATTTTGACACCAAAAAAGTGTATCGATAGGATATACCATTACGATCATCTCATCGAGACAAATCCAATGATTGTAATTATGCAAAGCAATTTTTTTCTAGACATTTTTATAATTATTTTTTTTCAAAAAAGTGTTTCAAACAATACTATGCTGATAGAAAAAATCAATTCTTCTTAGATTACAAGTTATATTTTTTCATTCCTTCCTCTCTTAGAAGTCGTGCGTTGCCAAATCCAAAAAAACAACACCACAAAAAACTTGCCCAAATCAAAGCTCTGATACCACTTGTAATGAAATTACTTAGATGTTTGCATAAAATTATTATATATCACACATAATAAGCAAATATGAGAGATCACACAATAATAATTGACAACAAAGTAGAATATTAGATAATATAACAAATCCACTTCAATAGGGGAGCCTCTATAATAATGCACTAAGAGTAGAATACATAACAAGATGATGAAAGACTCACCACTACCTCCTATATATAGTCTACTTATCCATGGTTATTATATAGACTGACCTAACTAAGAACATAAAAAAATGTAACAAGAATATAAAAGAGGTATGTAAGCCACAAGTCGGCCACACATATCCCTAGACATGCCAAAGGTTAAGGGTGTAACAAGGGACATACATCAAATCAATAAAAAATAGACCTACAACATGTGTAGAGTGAAATAGAGGAGAGTATATAGGGGATAAAACTCTTGATGTAAAAAAATGATGTTGATTGTACATCTATTTTTAGTTTTTCTAGTAGTATTAGAACTACGTATACAGTAATACCACGTACATGGTATTAGGTGTATATACAAACACCCCTAAAGCTAACCCATTGACACTACACCCTACACCCTATACCTTAAACATAATCCCTAAGCCCTAAACCCTAAATGCTATACCCTAAATTATAAACCCAAATCCCTAAACCTAAATCCCTAAGCCCTAAACCCTATACACTATACCCTAAATCCTAAACCCTAAACCTTAAACCCTAGTCCCTAGAAACCATAAACCATAAATCATAAACTTTTAAAATCTTAAACTAATTGTTTGAGCCCCAATTACCATCATTTAGAGTAAAAATTAGGTTCATAGGGATAAATTTGGCCTAAATTGCAACACGAATTGCCCTAATTGACTAATTCACTCATTTGTGATGACATAGGAACTAATAAAAACCAAAAACACTTTTTGTGCTCACAAATAGGTTTAAGAAACTCAAATTATCTATAATTACCTTCACAATTGGACCTTAAACCCTACACCCTATTATAAAACTTAAACCCTAAACCCTAAATTATAAACCTTAAGCCCTAAACCCTAAGCTCTAAGCCCTAACCCTAAACCCTAAACTCTAATCCCTAAACCTAAAGCCTTAAAAACCTTAAACACTAAATCATAGACTCTTAAAACTATAAACTAATAATTTTAGCCATAATTACCATCATTTAGACTAAGAATTAGGTTCACATGGATAAAATTAGCCCAAATTACACCATTAACTACCCCAATTGATTAATTCACTCTATCTGTGATGATGTGAGGGCTAATAAAACCCAAATACACATTTTGTGGTCATAAATAGGTTTAAGAAACTTAAATTATCCTTAATTGCCTTCATAGTTGGACCTTAAACCCTACACCCTACTATAAACCTTAAACCCTAAACCCTAAACCCTAAATTATAAACCCTAGGCCCTAAGCCTTTAACCCTAAACCCTAAACCTTAAACCCAAATCCTTAGAAACCCTAAGCCATAAATTAAAAACTCTTAAAACACTAAGCCAATCATTTAAGCCCCAATTACCATCATTTAGACTAATAATTAGGTCTAAATGGATAAATTTCACTAAAATCACGCCACTAACTACCCTAATTGACTAATTCACTCAATTTGAGATGACATGGGGGATAATCTAACTCAAAAACACATTATGTGCTCAAAAATAGGTTCAAGCAACTCAAATTATCCTAAATTACCTTCATGGTTGGACCTTGAACCCTATAACACCATATAAACTAAACCTTAAACCCTAAGCCTTAAGCCCTAAACCCTAAATTATAAATCTTAAGCCCTAAACCTTTAGCCATAAGCCCTAAACCCTAAACCCTAATCCATAAACCCAAAGCTCTAAAAACCTTAAACCATAAAGTAAACTCTTAAAACCCTAAACTAATCATTTGAGCCCCAATTACCATCATTCAAAATAAGAATTAGCTCCATAGGGATGAATTTGGCCCAAATCACACTACTAACTACCTTAATTGACTAATTCACTCAATATGTGATAACATAAGGGCTAATGAAACCCAAAAACACATTATATGCTCACAAATAAGTTCAAGCAAATCAAATTATCCTCAATTTCCTTTACGGTTGGACCCCTAAACCCTATACCTATACCATAAACCTTAAACCCTAAGCCCTAAACCCTAAACCCTTTGTTGTAAACCCTAAGCCCTAAGTCGTAAGCTGTAAGCCTTAAGCCCTAAGCCCTAAATCTTAAACCATAATCCCTAAATTTGAAGCCCTAAAAACCCTAAACCCTAAATTGTAAACTCAATTAAAACATTAAAACAATCATTTGAGCCCTAATTACCATCATTTAAACTAAGAATTAGGTTTAAAAGGATAAATTTAGCCCAAATCATAGCACCAAATACCCAAATTAACTAATTCACTTAATCTATAATGATATGGGAGCTAATTAAACCTAAAAACACATTATGTGCTTACAAATAGGTTTAAGTAACTCAAATTATCCTTAATTAACTTTATGGTTTGACTCTAAACTCTGTAACACCTTATACCTTAAACCTTGAATCCTAAGCCCTAAGCCCTAAGCCTTAAACCCTACACCCTAATTTATAAATCCTAAACCCTAAGCCCTAATCCCTACACCCTATATCATATATACCCTATATACCCTAAACCTTAAACCCTAAGCCCTATAAACCCTAAACCATAAATTTTAAACTCTTGAAACCCAAAACTAATCATTTGAGCCCCAATTAGCATTATTTAGACTAAAAATTAAGTTCATAGGGATAAATTTGGCCCAAATTACACCAATAACCACCCCAATTGATTAATTCACTCAATTTGTGATGACATGGGGGCTAATTGAGCCCAAAAATACATTATGTGCTCATAAATAGGTTTAAGTAACTCAAATTATCTTCATTTAGCTTTAAATTTTAAACCTAAACCCTAAACCTTAAACCCTGATCCATAAACCCTAAGCCATATAAAAACCCTAAATCCTAAATCACAAACTCTTAAAACCATAAACTAATCATTTGAGCCTTAATTACCATCATTTAGACTAATAATTATGTTCACATGGCTTAATTTGGTCTAAATCACACCACTAACTACCCCAATTAACTAAATAGCTCAATGTGTGATGATATAGGGGCTATTAGAACCCAAAAACATATTCTATGGTCATAAATAGGTTCAAAAAACTCAAATTATCCTCAATTGCTTGTGCAATTGGACCTTAAACTTGAAATCCTAAATTTTAAACCCTAAACCCTAAACTAATTAATTTAGCCTAAATTACCATCCTTTAAAGTAAGAATTAGGTTCACAGGGCTCAATTTTACCCATATCATATCAATCATTACCCCAATTGACTAACTGGCTGAATCTATGATGATATGGGGGCCAATTGAGCCCAAAATCACATTCTATAGTCATAAATAGGTTAAAAGAGCTCAATTTAGCCCTAATTATCTTTACGATTAAACCTTATACCCTAAAACCTAAACCCTATATACCCTAAGCCCTAAACACTAAACCTTAAATCATAAACCCTAAACCTTAAACCAATCAATTTAACCTCACTTACCATCCTTTCTAGAGTAATAACTATGTTTATTTAGGGCTTAACTCAATGCAAATCACATTACTCATTAGCCTAATTGACTGATTGGTTCAATTTGTGATGACATTGGGGTTAATTGTGCCTAAAATCATATTTTATAGTATTACAAATTTTAAATAGCTCAAATTATCCTCAATTTCCTTTATGATTGGACCCTAAACCTTATACCTTAAACCCTAAACCTTAAACCTTAAATTATAAACCCTAAACCCTAAACCCTAAACCCTAAACCAATCAATTTAACCCTAATTAACATCCTTTATAGTAAGAAATAGGTTCATAGGGCTCAATTTGGCCCAAATCACATCACTCATTGGCCTAATTGACTAATTGTCTTAATTTATGATGATGTAGGGACTAATTGAGCCCAAAATCATAATTTGTAGTCATAAATAGGTTCAAGGAGATCAATTTGGCCCCAATTACCTTCGTGATTAGACCAAGTATATACCCTAAAGCCTAAACCCTATGCCCTAGTCCTTAAACCGTAAGCCATAAGCCCTAAACCCTAAACCCTAAATCATAAACTCTTAAAACTATAAACCAATCATTTTAGCCCCAATAAAACAACATTTAGACTAAGAAAAGTAGGTTCACATGGCTTAATTTAACATGCATGTGAAATCATACAAAATATTCTGCATACATGGTATTTCTATGTACACTGTAGTTTTGTGTACATGATTTTTTCATGTATGCAGTTCTTCTATTTCACAATTCAAACACATGCCTGAAGGCTTTGGAATGGCTTACCTGAGGCATGGACCTATAAACATACAACTGAATATGTATTTTTGACTAAAAATAACAAAACACAACTTTGGTTATGCTAAACACTAGGAATTTTATTGAATTTTTTCTTGGAAATATTACTACAACATTAACTACACTCTCTTCTTTATAAAGATATAAATTTTTAATATTTTTATTACTTTAAGGTTGTTATCTATGTTTATTTATATGTATATCTTTTTTATTGCTATATATCGTAACTATACATGTTCATATTTGTTTATGTATCTTTACAGTCGTTGATTCAAACCAAATATATATATATATATATATATATATATATATATAGTTGCAAACTAGACCTAATTCTATACACATTTAAAAAATCTAATTTTTGATATTTTTTGAGGTAGTTAGGGGGGCTGGACGGTTAGATATATAGTATTGATCATATTTCAAAGTCTATTAACTTGTGAAATTAGTAAAAAATTAAATATTAATTAATTATTTTTTAATAAATATAGGTTATAAACTAGATGATCTTATCTAACTTTCTAACAAAAGGTTAAATAAAACTAAATGATGCTAAAAAAAATGATGGGTTACATGGAAAGCTATTTACTTTGATTTTTCTAAAAAATACTACTACCTCTTCAAATTTATGATGTTTGACTATTTCAAAAAAAAAAATTAGTAATTTAAAAACTACAATTCATATTTTTATGACATCTTTAGATTTTGAATTTAGGTATCTCAAATAATCTATCCAAGTTAAAGTTTTTTATTTTTTACAAAAAATATATTCACTTAAAACCTTCTTTTAACTCCCAATTCCATACACTTACTGGATAATTTTGTATACATGATGGCTACCTTAATAATACTTCTTGAACTCCATTTTGTTGCAAGCCATTAGGTTTCAACAACAAATAAATTGAATGCATCAAAAAAAACAATCCTTGATGTATGTTCTTTAAAAAACACTTCTGGTCACATTGAAATACCTTGACTATGCCTTTTGGCATTCGAACCCTAAAATCTCGTGTGTATCAATTCTAGTTCTATACAAAATAAACTCTCAACCCCGTTGTAAAGTATTTTTGTGTTGTAGTTAGTCATTTTCAACAAATGCAGACATTCATTGTATGCTTCTCCATGATAGTATATCTAATAGTTTTTTTATGTTCAATATAGATTTTGGTCAACATTCGATTAGAACTAAAGTAAATTCTAGTGAGATACATGTATATGCAAGTCCATAGAACTTGAAAATACATAATTCAATGAGACGATACAAATCTTTTTCACCATGAACATGAAAAAATTGGACGAAACCTACATATTTAGGTCTTGATGGAAACCTTACAAATGTGCTTGATTTGACATGAACAAATCGAATGTTATCTATTGTTCATATTTTCTTCAACAACTATAGGGTTATAGAATGGAGTGAATCTATTGTTATTTTACTTCTGTGGACATCCGTTAAGGAACACAATAGGCAAAATGTATTTTATCACATATATTATATGGATTTAAAAATTTGACTAGTGGAAATTGATGAAGCTTATGGGTAATAATGTTTTATCCTTTTAAGGTGGGGGAAACCATGGATGGAATAAAGCATGAACCGACCATTACCACTTCCTGATCATATATAATGTGAAGCCCATCCATTCATTTTGGTCTGTGTTATTAGCAGCTGTAATTTAAGTTGCTCAGGGAAATAACACACATGATGTGCCTAACATGAACATGATTTATACGGAAGGCCTATGGTGTTAGAAGTATGCACTTAGAATTTTAGGAGTCGTCAAGCCATGCAAGGGGAATGAATATTTATATTCATTTATTTATTATAATAATTTAATATTGTGTAAACATCTGACTTTTACATAGAATCATTGGAGAGTGATATTTCTTCACTGTTATTTTTTTCATTCCTTCTAGTCTGATTAAATATATTGGTTGTTTCCAATAGTTTTAGTCTTCCTTGAATTTATTTATATCTTTATAATATTTAATTAAAGGAATAGCTCATGGTTTCGAGTAAGAGAATTGTGCTAATCATTTATTTTTTCTACATTTGGATCGTTTACAAACTAATATTAAGATATTATGTAAACGACTTTATAAAATTGTTTGAGCCTTTATTGTAATACCTTGATGACTTGAGAATCCATCCATATGTCATAAGATATATCTACTTATCTTTGCTATTGAAAATCTGAATGTAGCTAATATCAGCCAACGCTTTGCCAATGTACAATCTTCACACGTCTACTGAAAATAATATATATAAATTATATAAATACAAAATTTACTTTTCTAGAAAACAAGAGCAACTAACACGTGTCTCTCAATATAAAATTACAAGACTCTTATTTAATTTTAAACCTATATTTTCCCCTGGTTCCTTATAGGAAAATGACACCCAACAAGCAACCTTAAATAAAAATAAAGTGTGATGGAAACTATTAAATTCTAAGGCTGCAATAGATTTATAATATATATTTATATACATATGGTATATGTACAATATGCATAAATGTTTAAACATTTTAGTTTCACATAGATCAGTCTTTCTTTTTTTTTTGGAATTGTATTATGATATTTTAAAAATTAAAAAGAATAGTGAGTTATTATGTAGTGCCACCTAATTTAATTGTAAATTGGTTAGAAGTATGTTCACTAAGCATTAATATTTTTTTGGGAGCAAGTGCTTCATTTTATTACTCAATTAAATTGAAAATTCTATCAAAACAATTTTTAAATAAAATTATTTTAATTTTATTCATGTAACATATATTCAAGTGAAGGGTTAATAATTTATTTTTTTAATAGTGAATCATACATTTTTTATGGAAACTATTAATTTCAAACATGAAGATATTCCATTATTTATTGAGAGAGACTAGTTTACATTGTCACTTAAAAATAATTATATTCCAAAAAGTTATGGATTAAGATATTTGAATAATCATACATAATATTTAAAATATTAAAATAGTGTCTTATGTATCCAAGCATTGGGCTATTAAATTGCATTAACCTTTGAAAAATAATGTCCAATATCTATTAGAACAATATATTTTTAAGGATTAGTTGGATAAAAATATATACATTAAATGACAAGGAAAACATGTTATCATGAAAATTAAATGAAAACATTTAGGTTTTACAAGGGTAGAGATATTCTATTACGATGCTATATCTTCTATCCAAGTTAAGTGGAATGTCTATATAATAATATTTCTCGAGATAATAAGAAGAATAATTTCAAAGCTTCCTAACTTTCAATTAATTTAGTGAGAAGAATATACGAATTAAGATTAAAAGAATTTAAGAATGATTAATAAAATAAAAGTTAATTTGTAGTAATAATGGGATATTTTTTTTATACATTAAAAAAATTAAATATATATTGAAGAGATCAAAGTCTTGATCCACAATTTTATTAGACTATTTTGTTTTACTGTATTTCGATGTTATGAAAGTAAGTTACAAGATTAATATGTAGTATCATTATTTAATTTACCATAACTTGATGGTAGTAGTTGGTTACTTGTGATTTGATGGGATGATATGGTGATCACAACTAAATTTTAAATATATTTGAACCATATTTCAAATTAAAGTGGTACAACGGAAGTGTGCCAATAACCTAAGGAACACACTTTAGGTATTATAGAGATGAGTTAATATAGATCATAACTTAAGCATGACAAGTATGTAGAATGCTAAACGTCATTAATATTTAATGTGAAAATTCTTTTTAAATAAAAAATTAATGATAAAATTTTAAAATTAATAACGAAATTATTGTATTTTGATTGCATGATAATGGGGGACACCCATCTTATAAATATTGAAAATGTCCAATAATAAATTGCATACAATGATTTAAGTGTCATTAATATGTAAATTTGAATAATTAATAAGTAATTCATATATTTATAGGGGGAGCTAAGACCCCTTACAATCAAAACGTTTTTCATAGAAAAACTTAAGGAAACATATGTTATATGGCAAATGAGAAAATGAACCCTTCAACGATAACTTATATACAACAATAATTTTATAATTTATTTAGATTTAGTTATGGGTATGACTTATTTAGTAGTAATTAATAATAATATTTTATTTATGAAAAATAACTAATCTAATTTGAAAACCAAGTAGAGAATTTTTAATCAAGTTAAAGAGAGAATGACAAAGTGATAACCTTCATGGTTATCACTTGGGACATAAAAATCATTTAAGATGCAAGCATAATTTTATTTTTACTATTCAAATAATTGAATTAATCTGATGAAATTAAAATACTATGTATCTAGAAACATGTAAATGAAATGTTGGAAGAGAAGAATGAGTTTCTTAATATTGACATATTAATTTGAATTTTTATTATTATGGTAATTTTTTTTGAATTTTTTGAATTATTGGGAAATTTTATTAATGAAAAAGAATTAAATTTATACATAGTTAATATCCACATTTGTTTAACCAAGTGTTATTAAGAATTTTTATGCAGATGATCCTAAAGCTACTAAAGATAGTCCCTAATCTACAAAGGGAGAGTGTTATGTGACTAATTACCCTTAGTGTGGTAATTTAAAAAGATTAATGAAAGTCACATAGAGTTATGTGAAAAAGTGATTTAAAAGTAAATAAGATAAATAATGTTGGATAAAATAACCGAATGTATGGATAATTATGATTAAAAGAGATGTAATAATAAGATGTAAAAAGAACCGATGATGGGTGCATTATAATATGAATATTATTATGTAAAAAATAAATGAAATTAAATAATGTGATAAGGGGTGTGTTGGTTAATGGACCACTTGATTTTGAATGATCTGAGTAGGTTGAACCATTTTAGGTTATTCAACCATAAGCTACTATGTAGGAATAATGACCTTTGGTTGGAAGGAGTACTCAAAGGGAATACTGTGAAATGTGATAACTTCATTAGTAAAAATGTATTACAAGCATATGTGTAATGTATAATTAACTATGTGAAATTTTTAAATCCAAAGACGTCCCAATAACATATCAAAGACCCTTATGTGGGTACTACTATAAACTTGGTGGCTACATATGTTGGACCAACCTATAATGGTGATATGATCTCACTAATAAAACTTTGAATGTGGCCATTGATTCCATTAATGACTGAGGTAGTAGGATATATATGTTTATCTATGTATCTAAGATGTGAGATAAGTGTGATAGTACACATATCCATAGTTGAACCATTATCGACCATGACACTCTGCATAAGTTGATGTTCAATGTTAAGCTCAAATGAATAAGGAGAGTAAATTATAATTATCATTGAATATCTCATGCTTTGATAAAGTGATAAACAATCTAGATGGCATTGAGACATGATATTATGCCATGGAAAGGATGTTGTGCCTTAGTATGAGGATGATAAACAATTATTGGAGGATGTGCATTATACGCGTAATGTTATTTTGATTTATTTTATGTTTCTTGACATATATGCTTAGGGAAGTAATCACTGAATATATTTATTTTTCTAATCTCACTTATTTTTAGTGTGCAATGTCATTAGGTATACTCACATAAATGATGTTCTCATCTATCAAGTCTTGAATCTTATGTCTCAAACTGATGCATCTATTAGTAGTATGCCCTAGTGCTCTATGATAGTCACTAAAATATTTTCATAAGATGGTATTATACCTTAAGACATCTTATATGATAAGCTCATTAGATTCTTGTTTGATTTGAGAAATTTGAGCATATGAAATATTTTCATTGACATTGATTGAGAAACGTGCAAGGAAATTTTTGTCCAAATAATTGAATGAATAAACTAACCGATGTGGTAAATAATAGAACCATCTTATTGCTTATTATTTTATGATTCTTGGAAATAATTTGGTCAAAAACCTATTGGTAGATGCATAGTCCAAACATGTTGCATGAAATTATCTCAAAAGTTGTTCAGGGTCACCTTTTCCATCATACAAGATAAGCTTAGGTGCCACAAAACTAGTTGGTAAAGGATATGCTACAATATGTTGAGTTAATTAAGTATGAAACATAGCCTGTGAATCAAGTGCATAATTTGGTTTTGAAGCACCTTGTTCCAAATGTATCACCTTAGTTTAGAAGGCTTGAACCTCTTGCATAAAGGATTGTACATCAGGATTAGAATGCATGCTAACTAGAGGTGGTGTCACCAATGATTGAGTAAAAATTGGCACATTGATTTATGTAAACCCTCATTTTTCCATTATATTATATGATGGTATAAAGGTTATATCAAATATAATATATAAAAGTAAGGAACCCATAATAGTTGAAGTTTACTCAGATGTATTAGCTATGCTTACATTTTTTATTTCTAACATAGTTTGGAAGATTATATGATGATCTTAATATTGATCATGAATTTATTCTTAAAATTTCCTAATGATTTTCACTTTATTTATCAATGGTTGTTCACCATCTAAATGTGGTAATTCATCTTGATGCTCATCTTAAGAGTTAACATTGCCTTGATTTTATTTTTCATGCTCAGAATTATTATTACACACTTCTACATATTCAATATGTGCATTAGTATCATAAGGTCCTAAGATATCCTTGTTATTATCCATTAAATGTACCTTATCAAAATAAATTTGAATATGTTTAACTTGAGTACCACTAATCTATCACTTCTTCTAAGAGAGGTAGAAATAACTTTATTAGATTGCATAAAAGGTGATATTGAAACTTGGAAGATTGTTGCTAATAAAGAATTGATCAAATATGAAAACCCTAGAAAAATAATTGGAAACAACAAAAAGAAGGAAATAAACCCTAGAAACATATATTGTTAGGGGTTTTCAATGGTCAATCAATATAATGGTTTACCAATACATTTTATTAAAAATTGGGAAATAGGAGATGATAGATCATAATTAGATAAAATGAACTGAACTAAATCAAGATATGAATATATGCATAAATTAATAATTCATTGATTTGTAATTTAATATTTTAATAAAATTGATAAAAAGGTAAAATGTAAGTAATAAATAACTTAGCTATAAAACTTGAATGCAAGATTAAGACTAAGATTGTAGATTTGACTGTGTGATGACATTGTGAGTTAGGAATAGGCCTTCACTTGGATCTAGGAAAAGGCCACTAGAATTGGATAGGGGAGACCTGTACTAGTGTCCTTAGGGAATTTTGATTTTTGATAAGGGTTTTCTCTCTATGATTGATATGATAGGTTTACCTTCACCTATGTGTCCTCTTAAACTGTGTGAGAGCTCTTGATTTGTCATGAAAACCATTATATACCTTACTTTTCACCAAAAACCCTAAGTTAATGACACAAGAGGATGAATTGAATCATAGGGTAAAGATGGGTTAGGATTTGAAGTTGTGATTTAAATTTGTGCTTGTCCATATACCAATAATCTAAAGAGGGATAAAACTCCATGTAGTTATCTCATGCTTCAATGGTGTATGTGAAAGACTGATGTAAAATACAAAATTATGGTGTAATCCTAATGCGATTATATGCTTCAAGAATGACCTATGATCTTAGAGGTGTATTCAAACTTGGATTAGGGATACTAGAGCTGTGTGGACTCTAAATTAGAAAAAATAAGTGATTTTATCTCAATGTGTAGTTAAATGTTATGGTGTTATTCAATCATATTTGCCTTTAGTGCGTAATGGCTTGAAAACATGGATTTATAGTGATAATTTTATAATTCCTTTAGATAGGGCTTGAAAAATGTGTAGGATGACCCACTTGGTGAATTTGAATTTGAGAAAATGAATGTTATTTGGTGGGAGGATGAAACTAGTAGAATTAGACAGTATTGAGGATCAAGATGGTCCAAATAGGGTGGACTTATTTGAAGATCAGATATACCTAAAATGGATGTGCTAATCAATCTAAAAGTGAAATTATGTTGCTTAGGATGTTGAATAGGGATATTCAAAATTAGATTTTTCTTAAGAGGTAAGAGTCATCTACATCAAAAGTGAAGGGTGGTCAAGGGTCATGGAAATAGACATGAGATAAATGTGTATAAGGAGTGGCCACAAGTGCATTGATTTAGTGATAAGTGTTAATTTATGTATCTACAACAAAGATAAACATATATATTCCATGTCTATTGAAGAAGATGGAGTTATTAAATAAAAATATAATAAAATACCTAAATGGATGAAATACTTAGAAAATATGTTCAATTTGAACATGATAAATTAAAAAAAAACCTATATGAGAAAGATTACATATAGGTAATTTTAGGTACTATAGAGGAAATCCAAATGGTGGACATAAGAGAAACATGTTTAAAAGGAGAAAGAAAAAAATTAGTTAGGTTATTTATATAATTTAAATGAGTCCTTGCATGGTCATATGCCGATTTAGAAGTTTTTAGTCTCTAGATTATAACTCACACTATTCCATTTAAGCCAGATATGAACCCTTTTAGACTATTTAAATGACATATTAACCCCATTATACATCAAGAAGTTCAAATGCTCTTTTTAACAAGGACAATTTTACTATATTAGCCTGAATCTAGTAAAAAACACTTGATTATGTCAGTTTTGTCATTTTTTCACTTTAATTACCTTGTGCACTTAATTAGTATATATTTTATCTCCTCACTCTATCACAAGAACTTATATGGGCTTATTTTCTTTTATAAATTGTTATTTGTCACCTATAGAAGTGTTTTAATTGATAAAAACACCTTTAAGCATATGTACAACCAATCTAGGACCCAAATTTCACATGTTTCCCTTTAAGACAAAATCAAATAATAGGGAAAATAGTGGAAAAATATTTTATCCCTATGGGTTGAGCCTATCCTTTGCCCATCTAACAGTCATTTTTAAAGTATTGAGTCCTCTCTTATAGTCTAATGCACATTTTTAGGATAGGTAACGTAAGGTTTTCCACTTTTGGATTGCTATAAAGGCACACTCAAGTCACTTATTTTACTAACTTGGAAAATTTAATAAAGAGGTATACTTACACTATCGGACATTGAAAAAATCTTCCCTATTATTCCCATTTTTGATTCTAATCATTTGAAGTACTCCTTAGATAATTTAAAAGCCTATTTTATCTAAACCAATGTAAATCATTATCAAGTATTCAATCCATTTTAGATGCATTCATATAGTCAAAGAAACACAATTGCACAAAATAATTTATGTGGGAGAACTACATGGGCTTGATTCCATCCTTAGAGTGTCACATACATAGGCAATGTTTATTTATCATGGGGTGACTAAGATCAACTCAACCTGATTACACTCCACATTTTTTTATTTGTAGGTTTTCAATCATTACAAACCCTATTAGGGTTTCAACCTTAGAGAATCTATTCACAAGTCTTACACACACTTACTTGGTCAAATATGTGCATATAAATCTAATTTAAGTTTTTGCAATGATTTCCTATTTTTTAGCAAAAGATAGGATCGACCAACTTGGGACAATACTGGAATTATATCCTATTCCAAGTTGGATTTTTTCCTACTTTAGTTTTAGTTCTTGCTTTATGGAACTTTGAGAGTTTGTTCCTATTTTTTGGTTTTAACCATTTGTCTATTAACATAGTTAGATCTAGGATAGAAAAAACTAATTTTGTCATTTCGTTTCATAGTTAGTATCATTTCAATTGATTATAGTTTGTCAAATTTTTTATTTTATTTTCATTCTAATTGTTGAAATTTCATTTTCAATATTCTAATTTATTCCATTTAATTTATCTTACATATAGTTGTTTGGATTTAAAGAATAAAATATAAAAAATAATTGATAGTGGTGATATTATAATAGATAAATCAATCAAGTAACCTACTCAAACTATGAATGCATCTTCTAAAAAGCTAGTGCAAATTGAACATAATTCAAATTCAGAACAAGAAAGTTACACAAGTTACAAATAAAGGTTAATAAAATATCATTTACCAAAAGAGAAGTTTTAAGAATAAATTAAAGGTAAGCAATAAAACACATTTTTAAAAAGGTTTATCATGAATGAATTTCCATAGATAAATATTCTTAAAAATTCTAGTGGTAAAAACATGGTTTATAAGGATTCAAGCACTATATCTACTTCATGCATAAACGAAAAAGATAAAGTCAATACTATAAAATCTATAGTTACATATTCAAGTCAAGAAGTTAAAACACAAATTACTTATCTTTCAAGTGTTCAATAAGTGATGCAAGATTATTTTTTAACTCATCATGGCATGAAAAGTTTTAAAAATGATGAACATACTCACGAGAAACAAAATTATAAGAACATACCACCAACATATGGTGCAATTAGTTTTTCATATATATATATGCACAAGATGATTAGAGTAACATATCACAAGTTCAAAAATAACCCAATAAATTAGTTATCTACAATGATGATGATAATTACATTGATGATTATGACTCTGATTATGGAAAATATTGGCATGATACTCAAGATGATACATGATCTACATAGAAACATCCGCTTGATAATATATTTAGCTTATAATAGCATTATTGGATTGTACATAAATTCTTGTTTGATTTATCATGCCTTTTTTCTACTTCTTGCACATTTTTGATTGGATTGAATTATTTAAATCCCTTGGATCTTACTAAATTTTTGATCTCTTAACTCTTCCTTTTCACTTTCAAAATATGAATAGTCTAAAACAATGATCTATTCTGCCATAGTATGCAATTTAATTTTCTATTTTCACACTCTAAACTAATAAAATTTCATTTTTTTTGTAAAGGACAAAAACATCTAGTAGGGGAAAATAGTGGTGGATGTTCCTGTCTTACTTTCGATGATCTTGTCCTATCAAAATTTTTACCCAAAAACACAAATTTGAACATACAAAGGCCTAATATTGCCAATTTTTAGATCTTTCATCTAGTTCTAGTATGCAAACCACTAATTATTCATGAAAATACTATCTTTTATTGTGATATATTATTCATACATTCTACATACTTTTACAAGTGTAAATTTGATGAACTGAGGATGCATAATATTTCCTCTACATACATATTCTATTTGTTCATGTTTTTAATTACAATCATATCTATAATGGGGGCATCTTTATCATACATGACAATGCCATAATTTATAGTGAAAACTTCACATTGGTACATCTTGCATATTATTCAGATCTCTCTCCTTTATTGTACTTTCAAACCCTTGGTTATCAATAGCTTCTATTGATTCTAAGTTGTATAATTCCAAAAATATAAAAACATTCAAATATTTAAAAAACCAAAATCAGAACCTGAGCATGATTAAACATCGAGTTTAAATATTTTAAATATGTTATTTATCTCATGATTAGTAGATAGCATAATCATTTTTCTATCACACATGAATTTCACTTGTATTCATAAGTGTTATGTAGAACATACAAACTTTTACAAGAACTAAGATGTTGGACTTACTTCTACCTAGTAGCCTTGCTAAAGTGGGGGCATCTTATCTATAGGTAATAGTATGTATATGTGTTATCATTATATGTCTCCTATACTATTGAGATATATTATATTAAAAAATATATTTCTAATATTTATATCTTACATCATGTATATGGATATGATATTTTATACAATATGATCATATTACATATTAATATTGTAGACTATCTTTCTAATTATATGCTCCTTTTGATGCAATTACTTGTACATAGTAGAGGATATTGCTTATCTATTATGTATGGCCTTTTAACCCTATGTGAAAAAATTACATGAAAATATCCAAGAGATCTTGTTTGGTATGTGTGACATTTGAACATCTCCATTGCTTGTGGCCCTTGAACATTTGTTGTGTGAAACATTTGAACATGTCCCTTATTTGAGATATTTATTCATGTCCCTTACATGTGGCCCTTGGCCTTTTATGAAATATATTTATTCATGTGACATTTAAACATGTTCCTTATATTTAAAATATTTAATCATGTGACATTTAAACATGTTCCTTATATTTAAAATATTTATTCATGTGACATTTGAACATGTCCATTGTATGTGATCCTTGGCCTTATTGTATGACATTGAGATTGTTGTGTTTATGTGCTTGTTGAGATTGTTAATTTTGATGAGTGTCATGATCCATATCAGGTACTAAATAATATACATGATACTAAATTTAAATTATATTACTATAATTTTTATGGATACAATTATATAGTCCTTGCCTCATATGTTACATACATATTTCAAATAGTAAAAATCTTACTATGTTGACATACTTTTCAAATATGCTACATTATTAAATGATTACATCTTACTATCCATAATGCATTTACCATTTATTTTGAGATGAGTGATTTTCAAGATCAATTCCCTCACCTCAAAAAGGGGGAATTTTAGTGGGCTTTTTATACATGAGACAAGTGTTTTAAAGAATAAAAATCAAAGTTTTAGTACACAATATAGTTTCAAAGTTTCATAATGGTTCAAAACTCATTACTTGGACCAAATTATTGGGGCATATATCATACCCATGCATTCACATTACAGGAAAAAATTATAGATTTATACAATTTTTGATGCATGATATAGATTCATACACAAGTTCAAAACAAAATTTGTAACAAATTTTCATGTAAATATAGTTTACAAACTCTACATTTATCAATGGGGGCATGATAAAAATTCTTACAAACTATGATATTTTTTTTTTAAATTTCAATATTATTTGCTAGCTAGGGATATGGAAGGATCATGTATGTTGACCATTCTCTTTTTATCATGCATTCATGGAAACATTTACAATTGAATCTTCAAGTCATTTTTAGTGGTTGATTCAGTGTAATGCATAATGCATAACTTAGAGGTTCAGTGCCCAATAACATTATGTCAATAGATCCATTTTGGATTTCAACCTATTTAATGACTTAGGGTTAAAAATCATACTAAGTTAGATTGAGATTTATATGTCCCTCAATGGGTATAATTTATTTTACAAATTAAAAAATCAATTTGGGGTTTGATCACCCTCAAATTATCCATTGGTTCAGTTATGGATTTAACTTCTCCAAGTACTTCATGGGAAACACCATTTATCCAACGCTTCAATGATGTATCATCTTCAATTAAAGTTATATAAGTAAACATCGGGTTAAAAAATACATGTTTATTCCTCCCTTTCTCTCCTTTCAATTTAAATATCTCAAAGTTCAAGAATTTTCAAATTTCAAGTTCAAGTAAGTTTTGAAGTCAAGATTTTTCAAATTTTAGTTTTCAAAAGACTAATATATCTACTTCATGTGTTTTATAGGGTTTTCTAAATTAAATTTCCATAAAAAATTAGATTACCATCTCAAATAAAAAGTGTCTTACATACTAAGGTGTATATTTACTCTAGAAATTTCACTAGACTAAAGTGGGGGGGAATTTAGTAACCTAACTCTAGTAAAGAATACTTGATTATATCATTTTTGGCCTTTGTCCACTTTAGCTAACTTAATAAATAACTATTACATCACCTAATTCTATCATGAGCACTTATATGGAATTATTTTATCTTATACTTCTATATGTCATCGACAAAAGTGTTATGATTTTTAAAAACACCTTTAAGCATCTATACGACAATACATGACCCAAATTTAACATGTTTCCCTTTAAGACAAGATCAAACAATAGGGACAATAGTGGTATTAGGTTTTATACCTATGTGTCATTCCTATCTTTGCCCATATAACAACCAATTTTAAGGTTTTAAACCCTCTTTTATAGTTTGATTTTATTTTTTTAGGATAGGTAGTGTTGGGTGAATATTTTGTCAACCATCTAATTGGCGTTCAAAATAGTTCCTATCACCATAACATAGGAAGATTGATCATCTAGATGTGCAGGTTTACTGCATCACAAGGGGACAAATCTCTCCTCTCATCAAGGGGAGGTTCCCTATTAAATTTGCGGTGGCTATATACTATATATATAAGTAGAAAGTAAGACACATGGGTAGGATAAACCATCCATCTCTCTTTTTTTAGAGATGATGCTGATAAACAAGGAAGAAATCCTAGGTGATGGGGAAGGTACTTCTCTTCTTTTAGAATCAAATTTTAGCCAGGAGCCAAATTCCTTCCTAAATAGTAGAAATCTTGGTGCAATGATAGAAGGCACTTCTCTTCTTTTAGAAGTGTTCTTCAGTAGGTAGTAAGAATCTTTCAGGTAGCAAGTAACCAGTAATGGGGGTGTTGAGTGACCAGCAACCCGAGAGAGAAAAATGAAGAACAATGGGGGCACCACGTCATCCCAAGGCTCTTTACATAGGAAAGGAAAATGCAAACACACTGAAAGTACTTATGGGGGCACAACGTCATCCCACAGTTGGCCTTCAGGACACCTTCCTGATCACCTCTAGTAGTTCTGCTTGTTAAATCAGATGGACAAGAAAGCTCCTGGGAAATAGACATATGAATAATCTCCTAAGATAACACAAGCTATAATAGCACAAAGTCTGTAAGTAACTTGTTTCCTCATTTAGATAAAATAATATGAATTACAATCTGAGCTCAAAGTCTCAATAATGCCTTTCAATTTGGGTAGAGTTTTGCTTCTGATAATCAAAAAAGGTCTCCCTTATAACAATGAAAGAGTTTACATTATATGGAGGCCAGAGAGAGACTTGGCACTTTGTCCCATGGAGTGACTTATGCTGCATAATCAATGCCTTGGCTGCATTTTTGATTCTATCAAGAAGGGCCATGCCAGAGCAGGGTGACTGCCTTAACTGTGGCATGTTGGTTCATCTTCCTTGTCTTCTCTTGAGTTTGAATCACTCGTTTTATCACCTGCTAGCCACACAACTGTCTACTTTGCCTTTACCTCACAGGGGACAGACAGACAATGCTTTCAATGTTTGTAGGCTCCAAATATCTACCTAACAAACTATTTCACCTACTAGAATTAACTCCTACAGAGTTTTCCTATTTGTCTCTTCCTTCTCTTGGTCCTATCCTTAGAGTCTTTTGAATGCATTCAAGTCCATGCTTTAAGTCTGCTAAAATCAACAGACACTTCATTGAGACAAATTTGACATTTACGGGCCCATCATTCTTCCCAGTAACTCTCTCATGTCTTTCTCACTCACCATGGCCACTTTTCACTATGACACAGATGCAGACATGTGGCAACGTCTGCTACACTAGGTCAGGACACGTGGTGAGTTCTACGCTTTGAGGCTTTATTCAAAACTGTGTCTTGACTTGTGACACTTGGCAGCTTCCACTCACTTTTGAGGCCTAAACCTTTTTCAAAGGGAACATGCCCTTCAATGTCCTCTAAGTGGCCTTTGAGCTTTCTCTCTCTAGTGGGATATGTTTCTCTATTTGCTTCACATTATTGACATGTGGCACGTTTCACTTTGACCCACTAGGGATATGTGGCAGCTTTTGATGTTTTCTAGGAATCATGTGGATGATGACAAGTGGTAGCTTCAACTGAGTTCTAGTGAGACTATAGAGATCAAAAGGATTTATTTAGACCATCTCAGATGATGACACGTGGTGTGTTCCACTCACTTTTGTGACTTACTCAAGGCCTGCCATGGTCTTTAATGAAAATAAAAAGTAGAAGAAATAAGCTATAGATAATGACACTTGTCAGCTTCTACCGAGCTTTAGAGGGGACACGTGGCACCTTATGCCATTCTTAGATGAATACATTGGGGCCTTCAATAGTTGCCACTTATCACCATCTAAGATACTCTAAGAAACTTATTGAAAGAAGCCTTGCAGCTTATGAAAAGGCTAGAGACGTAGACACTGACACTTGTCACGCTCCATGAAGTTTCAATGGTACACATGGCAACATCCATTATTTGGACAAGTGCCACATAACATCTTTTACAAGAATGGGCAAGGACACATGGCATCTTCTACTATTGACACTTGTCAATATCCACCTTTTTGAGCCTTTATGACACTATAAAAACATTTGGGGATCAGTCAAGCTCTTACAAATGATGACACTTGCTGGCATCCACCACTCTCTATATGGGACACATGGCATGGTCTGCTACTCTTAGAAAAAACATAGTAAATCCTTTTATGGTTGCCACTTGTCACCTTCCATAGAACTCAGGAAGAATCTTTATCGAAAGGGACCCTACAACTTATAAGGAACTCTGAGAAGCGAATGCCGACATGTGTTGCATTTCATTGAGTTATAACACCGACATGTGGCGCAGTCTAAATATTTTTAGCAATTGCAGAAATGAAAAAATGTGGTAGCTTTTGATGAGTTTTCAAAAAGAGACACGTGGCACCTTCCACCACTTCTCTAAAATAAATCATAAAGGGGCTCGATCGATGACACTTGGCAGCATCCACCTGACTCTTTCTTTTGTGCGCGTCTCTTTTCTTAATTGAGGCAACCTTTGAACCCATGCATTGAACTGATTAAACATTAAACCTATTGAATCAATGAACCAAAATGGTTCAAGGTTCAATGGTTCAATCCTTGTCCTGATGCTTGCTGATAGGCCCTTTTTGATTGAACCAAAGTGCTGACCCAAACTTGAAGGTGACCAAGTACTGGAAACTCGCTCTTTTGATTGAACTCACCTATAAAAGCCTTTGAACCTATTGAACTTATTAGTCCCTTTACCAAAAAGTTAAGAAAATGATGAAATTGAATGTTTTAGAACAAATTTTTGGAAAGGGGAGGGACAATTTTGGCCATGCAGGACCAAAATAGTCGTATGTTGTCTAAAAAATGAGTAATCATTTTTCAGGGACAATAACTGGCTCCTATTGGAGAAATTCCTTCAGATGATAACTCAAAATAGCTAAGGGGAGTAGAAACTAGAATCTCTAGTGCCTTGAAGTGTGCCATTGGGCTACAGAGTCATGCTACCCAAAAAGAAAGGCTCCAAAAATGAAAACAAAATGAACAAAATAAAACAAAAGACTATACAAGTATACATATGTATAGGGGAACTCATCTGATACTTCAAGAGTTGAAGTGCTTCAGATGTTTCCCATTTTTAGGTAGAGAAAAGAGAGTGCCATCTTGATACTTCAATAGGAAACTATTTTTACGATTGAGTTGATGAATAGTAAAAGGGCCCCTCCACAGGGAATCAAACTTTCTGTGCATCCCCTTTGGTTCTCTTCTCTTGTCCCACAATAGGACTTGATCTCCAATCTGGAAATCATGATTCTTTACTTTTTGGTCAAAGAGCTTCTTCACCAGACTTTGATGGGTGGCAATTCAGTCCACCACTACAATTTTCTACTCATTCAGCTCAACAAGGCACATGATCCTCTTCTCAAGTGAGCTCTCATACGTTTGATCTTAAATCACCTTAGCCAATTTCAATGCTAGCAATTCCAAGGTGATTGGTATCTTAGCATTTACACCATAAATAAGTTGGAAGGGAGACATACCAATTGCTCTCTTTGGTGTAATTCTATCTACCCATAGAGCATCAACCAACGCCTTATGACAAGTCCTTTGCTTGTCGTCCACTAGCTTCTTGATGATAGTCACTAGGTTTTTATTGCTTGACTCAGCCTGTCCATTCCCTTATGGGAAGTAATTAGAGGAATGGGAGAGTGTAATTTTGTAGTAGAAGTAGAATTGAGTAATCTCTTGGGAAGTGAAGTAGGAAACATTATCAGTGGCAATTTTGATTGGGACCCCAAACCTGGACATGATGTTTTCTTTGAGGAAATTTCATACTACTTCTAAAGTAGCATGTTTGGTTGGAACTACTTCCACCCATTTGGTGAAGTAATCTATTACTGTAAGGACATAATCATATGTCTAGCACTTGATGATGGATTCACAACACCAATAAAGTCAATTCCCCATTGTTGGAAAGGATCCTCTATGACCACTGGTTTGAGAGGTAGGGCAACTAGCTTGGGCCTTCCAAAAAACTGCTGGCATAGTTCACATCTCCTGACCCACTTGTATGCATCTCAAAAGAGAGTTGGCCAATACTACCTAGCTCACAGGATCTTATGGGTAGTCACCAGGGTAGAAAAATGTCCTCCATAGGCTGAATTATGGAAGGACTTCAGAAGTCAGCTTTGTTGGTCCTTGTCCACACAACGAAGGAACGTTCCATCAAGGTGCCTCTTGTAAAGGTCATTGTCCTAGAGGACAAAATTAGTGGCTTTCAGCTTGATGGTCCTCCTTTATTTATAAGATAAGTTTGTAGGACATTCACCATAAGTAAGGAAATGAGCAATACTTGAATACCACTCATTTGTGGTGGAGATGAAGAGGACCGTAGGTGAGTCATCCACTTATGGATCTTCATGCTCCATTCCACCTGGCTTGTTATCAGCAATCAGTTATCATAGCCCCTTCCCATGCACTAGCCTCGTTGGCTTGATAATTCAATCAAAATCCTAGATTTTTGCAACCTAATTGACTCTTTTTGTCCCAAACTCTTGCCGAGTTAGTATAGATTTCACTGTAGTGTCAGGGACCAAGGCAGTAACTTGAGAATTGAGGATGTAGAAATAAAAATGTTTCACAGCCTTCACCACTGCATAAGCATGCTTCTCCATATTTGAGTACTTTAGATCATGAGCTTTGAGAGGATAGCTCATGAAGGAAATGGGAGATTCCATACCTTCTTTATTCTATTGAACCAGAATTGCTGAAAGCATATGTTCTGAAGCGAAGCTGTAAATACTGAACTCTTTGCTATAGTCTGGGCAGGCCAGAATTGGAGCATGGGCAATGGTAGTCTTGACATCCTCAAAGGCTGACTTGCCTTTTTTAGTCCAACTAAAAGTGGCTTTTCCTTTTATCATGTTTACAATGTGCCTAGTCTTCTTGGCAAACTCAGGGATGAACCTCCATAAGAAATTTACCTCCCCAAAGAAAGAGTGAAGAGTAGTCTTGCTTGTGGGCAAGGAAGTTCTTGGATAGAATTGAATCTGTTTGAGTCAATCTTTATGCCTCCTTTGGACACATTGTGTCCAATAAGTTTCCCCTCTGTTACCCTAAAAATTGACTTTTTGGGGTTCAAGGAAATGCCATTCTAGCGACAACGTTCCAGCACTTGATGCAAATGGCTCACATGATCTGGGCGATGCTTAGAGAAGACGGTCAAGTCATCAAGATAAACTATGATGAACTTACCCATCTCATCCTTGAAGGCAAGGTCCATTGCTCTTTGGAAGGTGGTGCCAGCATTTATCAAGCCAAAAGGCATCCTTTTATATGCAAAAGTGCTCCACGGTGTGGTGAAAGCGATCTTATGCTGGTCTGCTTCACCAACTTTGACTTGATTATATCCTGAGAAGCCATCTAGCATTGATAACATCTCTGAGCCTGTCACTATCTGTAGCACTTGATCCATGATTGTTAAAGGATAATTATCCTTCAAGGATGCCTGATTTAAATTCCTAAAGTCCACACAAAGGTGAATTTCACCATTCTTCTTTCTTATAGGCACTATATTGGCAATCTAGGGAATGATGGATTGGGAAGATTATCCTAGCATTTAGCATTTTTTAAATCTCCAATAAAATAGTACCTGATATTTTTAGATTATAATGCTGGGACTTTTGCCTGTAGGGTGTTGAATCAGCCTTGAGAGGAATGTTGTGTTAGATTTCATCAGGTCGAATTAATTTCAAGTCATCATAGGAGTATGCTAGGACATCCATGTATTCATTAAGCAAAGTGGTGAACTTGAAACATTCTTCAAGAGTACAACACTTCCTAATGTTCACCATCTTGGGGTCTGCCTTGGTTCCCAAATTTACTTGATCAAACTCCTGGGAGGAGCTTGAATCCATTTGCTGCTATTTGATGAATCTATCATGCTTATCAAATAGCTTCTCAAGGGAAACAAGGCCTTTGGGAATTTTATTCCCTTTCAGTTGCAAGAACTCCCCACCTGTGCTTGAAATCAATTTAGGAGTTGGTTCAGGCTCTTGAGGTTCATTGCCTTCAAAATGCAGCTATTTAAAGCTATCCTTTTGCTCTAGGAAGGTAATGATTTAATCTTTATTATCGAATACCTACCAATGACTAGCATTATCAGGCACGCTTGGTCTAAAGACCAGCTCAATAGTGTACCTATCTCCTTTGAAGTCTAGGTGGGGGATCAATAGGGTGGCTAAAATAACTAGTGCATCAGCCTAATCATTGAATTCTCTGGGAACTACAGAGATGCTGAAAGCGTAAATTTTTTTGAGTTGATCCTAGAATAGATTACGGTAGTGGAACAATATTTAATTCTTAGTTTGATACAATTTTCTCACCTGACAAACCACTAGTTCAGCATCTCCTTTAGCATGAAGGAGCTTGATGCCTTTGTCCCTAGCAGCTTTTAATCCCAACAATAGAGATTCATACTCGGATATGTTATTAGTGTTGCTGAATTACAACTTATAAGATGAAGGAAAAATATCTCCTTGAGGAGGTATTAACATAACCCTGGCTCCTGAACTGGTGGAAGAGAAACTACCATCAAATTTAAGAATCCATACCTTATTTGATACTAATTTTCCTTGGGGTTCTTTATTCTGAGGAGGGGATTCTTCCACACTTGCATTGGGCTCAACCAATTCTTCTGTTGTTCCACCTGACTGCATTTCTAGGTTATCACCTGCAGGAGCTTCATCAAATGCCTCATGAACTTCATTTGTGGATAGAAAGTAGTTGCTCAGGCTTGAAGACTCAAACAAGATTTGAGCTTCAGGTGCTGAGGTCTGGGTAACTACGTATTTTGCTTCCTTTTCAGGAAGCAGCCTCTTCATGACACCTTTGACTGGAATCCTTGCCTCTGATAAATCCATGCTCAATTCACCACCAACATCCCTACAAAAATTCTAACTAAGAAAAATACCATATGATACTAGGACATCTACTACCAAGACAATCATCTTGATTGTTTTGTCTAGAAAGGTAGTAAATGCAAATTGCATGTCTTTTATTTGCCCCAGTAGTGGCACTTGCTTGTTATCCATAGAGAAGCACCTACCAAACATCTTGGTCAATGTGAGATCAAGGGATTTGGCTACTTTAGTAGGCATGACATTGTCTGAAGCTCTAAAGTCAATAATGCAATTATTTAGCTGCCATCCATTTATTAACAATGAGACATAAAAAGGTTCAGTCATAATAGGAGTGGCAAGAGGGGAAATGACAAGATTGTTCCCGGTGGATGCATCCTTGGGGGGATCATGAGTCACTTTGGGAACTGCTTGTTCAACAGGGACAATCTAGTTTTTAACATACTGAACCAATTTATCTAATTGTTTAGGATGGGATTGTAGGAATTTAAATACAGACATTTGAATCTTGGTTTTCTTAATATGATCAATTATGTCAAATGCTAGAAATGAACTAGGTATGGAGGGTGAGAGCTCATCTTTTTAAGTTTTAGCAAGGGAAGAACTGGACTACAAGTTTAAAGTAAAAGGCATAGGGGCATTTGGGGTACTTACCTCTCTTGTAATCACCAGGCCCTTTGGTTGGAAAGGAAGAGTGGATCCCCACTTAACAATCAAAAATGCTAGTTGAGGTTGCTCCTCTACTTTCTCTTTATCAGCTTGTTGAGATGATTGATTCTTAGACTGGGTGAATACAACATATGACCCCTCAGCTACATTGTCTTTACTCTTGGGTTCATCTTGATAGTTTAGGAAACCAATATGGGAGTCACCAGCTAATTCTTCTTCTTCCTCAGTGAAGAGATTAGCATCATCTTTAAGATTCAACTCAGGCTGGGATGAGAAGTCTGATTCTACTTCAAGATATCCAACTGTTGAGTCAGTTGGAGGTGCTTCAAGGGTGAGATTCCTCTATGGAGGAGGAAGGTGATTTTATTGTCCTTGATTCTTGGTAGCATTGCCTTGGTATGCCTAATTTTGAAATGTCCTCCTAGGAATATCTCTATATGCAGGAGCAGATGGCATCCCTTGCACCATTTGCCTTCTGAGAGCTAGCACTTCATTTGCTAGCTTCTGTAGCATAGGATCAGTGGTGGTAGAAGGGGAATATTCTAAAGAAGAAGAAGATTTACCTCTATTTGGGTCTCTCCTTATCTTTCTTGCTAAGTAAAGTCATCTTTGACTTCGGTAGCCAAATCCTGAGTAGCTTCGAGATCTATGTGACTGGCTCTTCTTAGCAGAAAACTCACTTCAGGCAGTTGTGAGTTAATGAAGAAGCATTTGAGGTTCTCAAGGGTCGGCTGAGCAATAGCAAGAATCTGGTTCCTCAGCTTATCAAACTTTGTTATGAAATCCCTCATAGGCTCTTGGGGCTCCTTATTCATTTGTGTGAGCTGGGCCAACAAGGCATGTGCATCCTCTACAGGCTTGAATTTGGCCTCAAATTTGGCTGAGTGTGTCCCAATCAGTTACTGATCGGGCTTATAGGTGGTAAAACTAGTCTGTAGTAGCACCTTGTAGTGTTTCCACAAAAATCCTAACTACCACATCCTTAAATTCTACGCCTATCACGCCATAGGCTATGCTGAAGGCAACAATGTGTTCATTAGGATGGACTTTTCCATTCCCAAAGAATTTGGGGAAATTTTTTCTTGAGCTTCATAGAAGTTCATGCAGGGGTGGAGTTAAATTAAGTGGGTGAAAAGAGTTACTCCAGGGGCCTCGAGCTACCATGATAGGATTATTGAAAGTAGGGATAACAAATTTGGGTAGAATTTGGATAGGCAAGAATCTGCTAATTGTAGGAAAAGTAGCTCTACCTTGTGTTGGTGTCTTGGTATGAGTAGGAGGGACACTCCTAGATTGTTGAACTTGAGGTTAGGGAGAAAGCAAGTTGAAATCTCTTTGCTATGCCAACTCAAAGACAAGATCAACAACACCTTTATTTTGCATTTATAGTGTGAATCTCTACTTATTTGTAGATCTCAATTAATTATTAATGCTCCTTTATGGTCTATAATGTTTAAGGATTTATGATATTTTATGTAAATATAGGTTAATGATTCAAATATTTTAGTGCATCTCCTTTGGCTTTTGGTATAGCATGGGGTTGCCAGATTATGAATCAAAAATGGAAAAGGACTGGTCGCACTTCAGTTTGAAGCTTGAGGCTTCAAACTACTTGTCCTTCCCTAGCAGAGTTGCCAAAAACTATTGGGTGAATATTTTGTCGACCAGCTAACTAGCATTCAAAATAGTTCCTATCACCACAACATAGGGAGATTGATCATCTAGATGTGCATGTTTACTGCATCACAAGGGGATAAATCTCTCCTCTCATCAAGGGGAGGTTCCTTATTAAATATGTGGTGGCTATATACTATATATATAAGTAGAAAGTAAGACACAAGGGTAGGATAAACCATCCATCTCTCTTTTTTCAGAGATGATGCTGATAAACAAGGAAGAAATCCTGGGTGATGGGGAAGGTACTTCTCTTCTTTCAGAAGCAACTTTCAGCTAAGAGCCAAATTCCTTCCTAAATAGTAGAAATCCTGGTGCAATGACATAAGGCACTTCTCTTCTTTCTGAAGTGTTCTTTAGCAGGCAGCAAGAATCTTTTAGGTAGCAAGTAACCAATAATGGGGGTGCTAAGTGACCAACAACTCGAGAGAGAAAAATGAATAACAATGGGGGCACCGCATCATCTCAAGGCTCTTTACACAGGAAAGGAAAATGCAAACACACTGAAGGTACTTATGAGGGCACAACATTGTCCCACAGTTGGCCTTCAGGACACCTTCCTAATCACTTCCACTAGTTCTACTTGTTAAATCAAATGGACAAGAAATCTCCTAGGAAATAGACATACAAACAATCTCCTAAGATAGCACAAGCTATAACAACACAAAGTCTGTAAGTAACTTGTTTTCTCATTTAGATAAAATACTATGAATTACAATTTGAGCTCAAAGTCTTAGTAATGCCTTTCAATTTGGGTAGAGTTTTGCTTCTAATAATAAAAAAAAGTCTCCCTTGTAACAATGAAAGAGTTTAAATTATATAGAGGCCAGGAGAGACTTGGCACTTTGTCCCATGGAGTGACCTATGTTGTGCAATCAATGCCTTGGCTACATTTTTGATTTTATTAGGAAGGGCCATGCCAGAGCAGGGCAACTACCTTAAGTGTGGCATGTTGGTTCATCTTCCTTGTCTTCTCTTGAGTTTGAATCAGTCATTCCATCACCTGCTAGCCGTGTAACTATCTACTCTGCCTTTACCTCATAGGGGACAGACAGACGGTGCTTTCAATGTTTGCAGGCTCCAAATATCTACCCAGTGAATTGCTTCACCTACTAGAATTAATTATTGTAGAGTTTCCCTCTTTGTCTCTTCCTTCTCTTGGTCCTATCCTTAGAGTCTTTTGAATGCATTTTGGTCCATACTTTAATTCTGCTAAAATCAATAGACACTTCATTAAGACAAATTTGATGTTTGTGGGCCCATCATTCTTCCCAACAACTCTCTCATGTCTTTCTCACTCGCCATGGATACTTTACACCATGATGTAGATGTAGAAATGTGGTAGCATCTACTGCACTGGGTTAGGACACATGGCGAGTTCCATGCTTTGAGGCTTTATTCAAAACTATGTCTCAGCTTGTGACACTTGGCAACTTTCGCTCACTTCTGAGGCTTAAACCTTTTCCTAAGGGAACATGCCCTTCGGTGTCCTCTAAGTGGCCTTCAATATTTCTCTCTCCAATAGGCTATACTTCTCTATTTGCTTTGCATTATTGACACATGGCACATTCCACTTGGACCCACCAGGGATATGTGGTAGCTTTCAGTGTTTTCTAGGAATCATGCAGACGATGACAAGTGGCAACGTCTACCAAGTTCTAGTGAGATTGCAGAGATCAAAAGGATTTATTTGGACCATCTCAAATTATGACACGTGGTGCATTTTACTCACTTCTGTGACTTACTCAAGGCTCACCATGGTCTTTAACAGAAATAAAAAGTAGAAGAAAGAAGCCATGGATAATGACACTTGTCAGCTTCTGCCAAGCTTTAGAGGGGACACATGGCACCTTATGCCATTCTTAGATGAATACATTGGGGCCTCTGGTAGTTACCACTTCTCACCATCTATGGGACTCTAAGAAACTTATCGAAAGAAGCCTTGCAGCTTATGAAAAGGCTGGAGATGTAGACACTGACACTTGTTACACTCCACAGAGTTTCAATGGGACACATGGTGGCATCCATTATTTAGACAAGTGCCATGTGGCATCTTCCATAGGAATAAGTGAGGACACGTGGCATCTTCCACTGTTGACACTTGGTAGCATCCACCTTTTTGGGCCTTTACGACACCATAGAAACATTTGGGGATCAGTCGGGCTCTTGCGGATGATGACACTTGCCAGTATCCACCACTCTCTATATGGGACACATGGCATAGTCTGATGCTCTTAGAAAAAACATAGTGAAGCCTTTCACAATTTCCACTTGTCGCCTTCTGTGGAACTCAAGAAGAATCTTTACCGAAAGGGACCCTACAACTTATAAGGAACTCTAAAAAGTGAATGCTGACACATGTCGCATTTCACTGAGTTATAACACCGACATGTGGTGTAGTCTGAATATTTTTAGAAATCACGTGGATGTAGACACATGGTAGCTTTCGATGAGTTTTAAAAAAGGGACACGTGGCACCTTCCACTACTTCTCTAAAACAAAGCATAAAGGGGCTCAGTTGACGACACTTGGCAGCATCCACCTAACTTTTTCTTTTGCACACATCTCTTTTCTTAACTGAGGCAACCTTTGAACCCATGCATTGAACTGATTAAATGTTGAACCTGTTAAACTAATGAACCAAAATGGTTCAAGGTTCAATGGTTCAATCCTTGTCCTGATGCTTGTCGACAAGCCCTTTTTAATTGAACCAAAGTGCTGACCCAAACCTGAAGGTGACCAAGTACTGGAAACTCACTCTTTTGATTGAACTCACCTGTAGAAGCCTTTGAAATTGTTGAACCTATTAGTCCCTTTACCAAAAAGTTGAGAAAATGATGAAATTGAATGTTTTAGAATAATTTTTTGGAAAGGGGAGGGACAATTTTGGCCATGCAGGACCAAAATAGTTGTATGTTGTCTGAAAAAATGAGGAATAATTTTTCAGGGACAACAAGTAGCATGAGGTTTTCCCCTACTAGATTATTATAAAGGCACACTCATTTCACTTTTTATGCTAACTTGGCAATTTCAATACTGAGGTATTCTTATATTATTGTAAATTGAGAAAAGCTTCCCTATTTTTCACAATTCTGATTTTAATCATTTAAATTAGTTATTAGCTAATTCAAAAGTCTATTTTATCTATTTTAAAGCAAATCATGATCAAGTATTCAAGCCATTTTTAGATGCATTTATATAGTCAAAGGCTCACAATTTCATAAGACACTGTAAGTGGGAGAACTATGTGGGGTTGATTCCATCCATGGAGGATTAGATATGTAAGAAATTTTTAGTCATCATGGGGGTGATTGGGGTTAGCTTAGCCTAATTAAACTCCACCTTTTTATATTTGTAGGTTTTTGATTTTTACAAGATCTATTAAGATTTCAACCTTGAATAAGTTATTTGTAGGTCTACTAGACACCTTCAAAGGTTATATTTTCACATACATACCTAATATAAGTTGTCTCAAGTGTTTGTGCATTAAGTTCTTGATTGTTAGTAAATGATAAGATCAACTAGTTTGGGACAATAGTGGAAGTCGATCCTATCCTAAGTTGGACATTTTATCCTTCTTCAATTTTGGTTCTTGATTCTTGGCACTTGTAGTTTTTGTTCCTATTTGCATGTTTCAAATATCAATCAGTCAACATAGTCACATCCGAGATAGAAATGACTATGTTTTTTCATTTAATTTCATAGCTAGTATTCTTTCAATCAATTGCATTTGATCAAATCTAGTATTTTAATTTCAATATGCTTGTTAAAATTTCATTTTTAGAATTTCTAATTTATTCCATTTAATTTATATTAATTAGGGATACTTCAACTTTTAATCTAAATTTTAATAAATCATTTACCTATTAGAAATTAACCAATACTTGGAGCATATACATAATTTTTTTAAAGAATACAGACAACATGGTATATATTTAAACTCTAAAATGAGTGTTTTTAGAGTTAAATAATGTAAATTACTAGGCCAAATTATTATTTTTGATCAGTAAAAGGGGGTTTTAGGGTTACTCACCCTTATATTAATTTAAAAAATAATATAGCAAGTGTCCCATTGACAATTACAAAGAGAATCCTAAAATCCATTCCTTCAAAGCCTATAATCACATCTTACAAAGTAAAGCATAATTAAGAGGGTGTGAGAAATGAAATGTTTAATTATTAAAATCATTTATATATTTTGGGTGCATTAATAGATTTATTTAATTAATAATATCATTTATACATTTTAAATTATGTGTCACAATGTATGTTCACATAGCTTTTAATCCTAAGGTGTGTCTAAGGAAAACTTATAACCAATTGATACTTGGGTTGTGATGAACTATAATAGCTTGAGACTGGACTTGGTGATGGATTCATATTTATCCTCTTGTGTCATAATGTTCACTCACGTAGCATTCATACATGGTAAATGATAAATTTATATAATTAATAAAATCATTTATAAATTATAAATTGTGTCATAATATGATTACATAGCTTTTACCCCCATTATTTGTAAAGTGAAACCTTATAGTAGATTAATAATTGGATCACATTAAATAATATTAGTTTGAGACTAAACATGGTGATGAATTGATATTAATCCAAAGGATGAATTATGGATGTGATTGGAAACCTCATTATCACATTTGTGTCTTCATATGGATTGTGCTACATGTGTTGTATGTGAGACTTTAGAATTGAAAAATTTCCCTTTTTTATAAGATATTGGTGACTATTTTCATGGGTGTTTCTCCATGTAAAAATCTACCCCATTTTTAGGGAGATCAATATTTCTAATTAGAAACTTAGGATAATTGCCTCTAGTTAAGGATATACAAATGTATGTAGTAAGATCATATGGTTCAACTATTTGAAAATGTTTTGACACTTCTATCATATTATTGGATATTATAAGTACCAAGTGAAAAATTGAAGATTGGGAATGTCTCATGCCTAGAACATGCATCTCATTATTACTAGAAGAAACATATTAAGTGCATTGAAGAAACATGTTTGAGAAAAAAAGAAAAACTCTTCAATGTTGGTATAAATTTCCTTGGGAGTAACATCATGAATATTCCATATTAATTTAACATAATGAAATAAAAAATTAAATTCCTTATCGTAAAGACATGTTGAAACTGTGTAACCCATAAATGCATTCCATTTGGAGATAAAATGTTAATTTCAAGCATGTTATGTTAGACAAATATGTTTTGAAATATATTGCTAAATATGCATCAAAATTAAAAAATTGATCATAAAGGTTCCACCACATGTTATCAAGTATTTTAAAAAATAAAAATTAGTGATTCATCTTCAAATTCATTTAAGAAAATTTTAACTCATAAAATTATGTATCTTTACATTAGTACATATGCATCAATATGGATGAATGTTTGGTAGCTAACTACTTGGTATGAATGGTATTGTGTGATCATGTAAAGTATTATGGAGGAAATAATGTGGCTAAATAAACCCCTAAGAGTTCTTATGGAGAATAAATTGTAAGTCTACTAGTTATACTGATGTCTCTATCTCTATCATCTGGACTACACAAATTTTAGCCACCACCCTCGAAGATCCCCTTTTTACTAGCATAGTCATGAAGTGAGAACTAATAAGTTGAGTGGGTCCTACTAAATTTCCTTGTAGAGTGTATTATGTCCATATAATTATGAATTACATCCATAATTTAGAAAATTACTATAGGATGGGTCCCATTGAGTGAAGCCATTGATCTTTTAAGATGATGTCACAACTACCTAATGAAAAACCAAACATCTTATATTTGAGATTGTAATCACCCATGGAAACTTTTACATTCCAACATTTTCCTTTGTAAGCCAATATGTCTTCATTAACTACCATCAGCTCAAAAATGTTGAATAAATACAAATAACAAGCCATGTACTTCGTGCTAATTAAGACAAACTTCTATATCCTCATCCATAACATCATAGGTTCCTAGGAAAACCCCATCAAATATTTGTCACAAATCCATCAAAAATCATAAGGGAAAATTAGGCCACATTGTTACTAAGGATGGCACATTTGTTGATCCATATTATGTAAAAGCAATATCTAATATACCTTTTCATAATAACAATAAATAAATTAGATATTTATTTGACAAGGTTACTTTATTAGGCATTTCATTTCAGGAATTGTAAATATAATGAAACCTTTGAATTCTATAATGGAACAAGATGAAAAAGTGGAGTGGATAGAAAATCTAAACTGGTTTTAGGATATTAAGAATGTAGTTATCACCACACTAGTGCCGAGTAGTCATAACTATGATCTAAAATTCAACTTATACTCATTAACCTTAGATCATTTAATTGTAGATGTTTTGAATCAAAAGTAATTGTGTGAAGATGAAATACCAATTGCATTTATCATCTCTCACTTAAAAAACTCAAAGCTAAGGTATCCCCCTATTAAAAAACATGATTTTATTTTGTTAAAAGAAATAAATTTTTTGAGCTTACATCTTTAAGATCATAATACATGCCATCGATCCTGACCCAACAATGAAATATTTGTTGAACCAAACTAAGTTAGGAGAAAAAAGAGGAAAGTGAAAGTATATCATTTAAGATTTTGATTTGGAAATTAGGCCCAAAAAAATAGTTTAAGTCCAAGGGATATGTCAAATGATTGTGATGTGAAATATCATTAAGGATCCAAATAAAGAGATATTTTAAGTTGAATACCAATATATGATTTTTTCAGTTTAATCTAATGATGAAAAGTGAATTATATGTTGATATCACTCTATATCTTCTCCAAAGAAAATTCCCCCTCTTTTTAACTTTACCTAGTTAAAATAAACATGATATATTATTATTAATGGTGTGTTGTACATGGACTCTAATCCAAGAATCTATCCCCATAGAAAAACCTCTGCCTTTCATTTAAAACCTCTTGGGGAGTTAAAGTCAAAGATTAATAGTCTTGTGAGAATGGTAATCCATAATAGAAGTCTCTTCAAATGGATTTTGTCAATGCAAATGTCTCCTAGACTTTTCTTGGGCTCAATGACAAAATTTAAGAAATCCACATTCCTATATTTCCAAAGGACATTCTCTTGCTCTAACCTGCTGAAGACAATGGGTCATTTTTGATGAATTCTGGATATTTGGTCAAGCTGGATCTTGAAGAGGAATGAGAGTTTTAGAGACCTCTATGGATCAAGCATCTCACCCCCAAGTTGAATACTGTATTCTGGTTGGTAGCTTAAGATATAATTTTCATTACTAATAATTTGGCTAAGTGGGGAATGACCATCCTAAATAAGGGTGCCCTTTACAAATCTCCTAAGGAATCCATTTATCACCTTTTCTTGACCTGACCTTTTAGATCCTGGATATTGGATTTGGTGCTTCAAAAATTTTAGGTTTCCTATATCCATCCTTACTCTATCCAAGACCTCATTAAATAATGGAAACCTCCCTAGGCCTTACCATCCCTCTCTTTTTTATGGCATCTGGACATTCCTTATATGTTCTAGGATATTTGGAAGGCAAGGAATGATAGAATTTTTGCTAATAAAAGGAAGAACATCAAATCCATCTTCTTGCACTTATGCACTACTATTTCAAAGAATTCTCACACCTTCTCCCCCAAAGACAAGGTCTCATGTTATACTTCCAAGGTTTCCATTTTTCATAATTGAAAACTTTCTTAGGATCTTGATATTCCCAAGTAATTTTTAGACATACACTCAACTTGGTAGTCCCACCCTCCTCTAGGATAGTTTAAACTTATATTTTATGGGGCCTCTAAAGGTAATCCAAGCAAGGTTCAAGGGGGGAATTATTAGAGATCCTAAATGGAAGGTTATGACAACCTATGTGGGTCCCCTTGGTGTTCAAATCAATCACGTGGCTAAAATAAAGGCTACCCTCTAGGGCATCCAAATCACTTTGCATTATAATCCAACTAATATTTCCATCGAGGGGGATTTACTTAACATAATTAATTACCTCTCTGGTAAGGCCACTCCATCTCAAACTATCAAACACAACATTGATGATGTCAAATGAATTATAGCTCTATTTAGTGAAGTATCTATAGGTCCTAATTTTAGGGAGGGGAACTCATCAATAGGTAGCCTCTCTAAATATAGAATTAGAGCCCCCTCGATAGTCACATGACAAGGATACAACAACCCATCAGTTCATTTATTAGACATAATAAATAATGATTCAAAATACATGTCATAATATCTTCAGGCATTGGATACATGTAGGAGACTCATTTTAGGGCATATAGAGTCTTAATCCTTTCATGTTTAATAATTTTAATGTGTAAAGCCAAATCACAAAGACTGGTAGAACCATCACAGTAGTTCATTCTCAAAATCTACTAATGGGGACAAGGAAGGCCCATAGTCTATTCCAAAATTAGAGGGATAATAACTTGGTGAAAATGGGAGGAGATAAAGATAGACTAGAACCATTGTCCTATGTGAAGGCTTAGGTTAACATAGGGTTTGGAAGAAAACATGAAAAAGAGGCTTAACCTAAGTCATGCAAAGAATTATAGGACATGATGCAAAGTTATTAAAGGATTTCATGTTGTCTTGGAACAAATGAACTATCATGATGTGGGGAATTAATATAATTATCATATAAAAACACATTAATGAATTAACCAAAATGAGTTTTGAAGGGTAAAAGCATTTAAGCAAAAAATTATAAAATTGGAATTAATGCAGGAGTTCTACATTAATTTAGCCCTGAAGATGGAAAATGAAGGATTTTTGAGGCATAATCTACCTCACTAGTGGCCCTATATTTGTCTACAAATTATGAAGTACCTGACACTCAAGGGTAAGTTTACCTTGATCTTTTCTCACCATTTTCTCTTACTAAATTATTTTTGTGGTTATAAAATTATCCTTCCTTTCTATCTACTAAAATATTTAGAGATAACTGACCTCACATTTGAGGAGAGGCCAATAGATATGGGTAGGGCTATGGCAGGTCTTATTAAGAAGTGGAATGACTTGAAGGCTAAAATTGACAAGATCAATCTAAACTTTGTCAATCAAAAGGAAGATGAAAATATCTTAAAGACAAAAGGTACCAGTGCTAAGACCAACCTAGATGCAACTAAAGACACTTAGCCAATTCTCAAAGATAAAATGGTTCCTAAAACACCAATAAAGAAAATCATGAAGGGGATCATAGAAGGCCTGAGTAAATGTACACATGGTAGAGCAATGTTAGACTTGCTAAAGAACAAGGCTAGGGAGATAAAACATATCACCCTAAATAACTAGAATGGGATCTAAGGAGATTTATAAATATATTTAGTTTATTATATTAACTCTGCTAGTTAGTTTGTGTTCGATCATCTTACTATGGTTTTGATTATGACTAGATGAATTCTTTCTCTATTTTATACCCTGTTATGGTTTTAAATCTTGATTGTGGGTCTTGATTTTATTATTTAAGGTCTATAGTTGTTGGATCTTTGTAAAACTATATTATTTTACCTTATTTACTAAAAATGGTGTGTTGTACATAAGTAGTTATGAAGGAGTGTATCTCAAGTGCTTGTAAAATTATGAAGTGCAAATTTATATACAAGTTCATGAAGGTTTGAAAAGTGATCATTTATGTAGAGATAAAAATACATAATATTCTCAAAATGAGTTATTATCCATCCAAATTTTTTAAATATGCTAAAAAAGAATTGAGCACATGCCATTCTTGTTAAGTGTCAGCTAGAAGGGAAAATAATGCAACCATGCCACTCTAACTAGTGATATAAATGAAATCATTCACCTCATGGGGACTCATTTTCACGTGAATAATCAATTCCAACTCCCCACTAACACATTAATTCATTCTAATTACCATAGATTATTACAATAGATGAATTGAAGACAAGTCTACAAAATGCATCATGCCATTTAAAATGATTCTATTCCTTGAGTAAAATGTTGTTCCTCAATTTGGTGTTCCTTTGTTTATGATATGAAAAACTAGTATTGCCTTCAAATCAACATAACTTGTGGAATGGGTATATTCTCATAGCATGATACTTAAATTTACATCTAATTATAACTTGAAAGGGAATGAGGTGGATGAGTCCACCAACAATAATCTGAGTAATGTAATAAAAAGTTTAGTAGGTAAAAATCCTAGAAGATGGCATACATTTTGAAATATGTCTTAAGGGATAAAATAAGAAGGTTCAATCAATCCATGAAAATCTCTCACTTAAAAAAAGTGAGAGGTACTTATAAAAATATTTCTAATTTTCTCCTTTTGAACATCTTTTATCTTCTCTAGTGAATCTTGATTTTGTTTTTCTTATTTTTTATTGTTTGTTGTTCTAGTTTCTATTTTTCATTTTATTTCTTAGGCTAGTTTTATTTTAGTATAGGGTTCTCTTAAATAAATGGGTTATCCCACATGTAGATTAATTGAAAGTTTTACCTTAAAAATACTTTCTACCAAGCATTTGAAAACATAAGCCATAAAAAAACTAAATGAAGGTGGTCAAATTGGTAAGAAACACTATTACATTTTTTTTAGGATAAGGATTCAAGATAAAATACCTGGTTTAAAGTGATCAAACCTAGGTAGAATCTAATAAGGTATACTTAAGTGATTCACATAAAATGTTATTTATTTCATGAGATCTCATAAAAGAGAGAAAAAAGTGAGATAATAATAAATAATAATAATAGTATAATTGGAAAAATCAAATATATTAGGCTAGTTCAACCCATGTTCACTAAAGACATTTTAAACCTCTTTAAATATCTTCATTCATATTAATATATTTAAATAGATATAAAAATGTGGTTCAGGTAATTTCTACTAAGGATATGGATGCGTAGTGTTAGTGAAGTTATGTGTAGATAAGAATTAGAGGTATCTCCTTTGAGACTATAAAAACCTTGTTGATAAGGAAGTTATGACCAAGGGTCATGTAATATGTCTATCTAAAGATAAACCTATCTTAATAATTAAATAAATAATACTTGTAATATAATTAAAAATGTATTCTAGGCTTGGCTAAAACTTAAAAAAAAACCACTCTCTAAAACAAGGGGAACTCAATAAATATCTGGCAAATAAAAGACATTTACTTGAATTTTCATTTCTTCTTGTTTGGTTAAGATGATTCATTAATTCTAAGGTGAAAACCAAAGATTATAAATTCTAAAAATACTTAGGATTATTTATCCAATGAGTCACTATCTTTTGTCACCAACAAACCCAAGTTCTTAAAATAGAACTTGGGGCCATTGATTTTAAACTCTCAAAATCAAATAGAAATCATTTTTAACCTTATTAGAATGAAACCCTATTTTTTAAAAAAATTACAAATTCTAATTATTTATTTAAAAAAAGTTTTTTTTCATCTATGATTGGTAAAAAATGGATTATATACATTTTAAAAAAATGTTGATTTTAGATTTCCACTATACAATAATATCAATTTTGATTTAATTAATCGGTTTGTAGATGTATAAATTTGTTGTCAAGGGCTATTTTAATTTATTTTATCTTAATATAACTTAGAAAACTTGGCTTTAAAAAGTTTTATTGCGACTCATTTTATGTTTTCCTTATTTCTTCTAGAACAAACCAATGTCATGTGATGTATGGGTAACTACCATGAATTTTTATAGGATTTTTATTTTAAAACTCTAATCCTTGATTTTATTCAAAATGACTTGGTAAGTAAATTTTTTTTATTTGATGAACTAACTTGAACCAGGGGTCAAATTCTAGTATTCATAAACTTGGAGGGATCATCTGAATTCCAAAATTGGAACTTCATTCCTCCTACATGAAATGGGATGAAACCACATGTCCTTGAAAAAATATCAAAATGTTTTACTCTTCATTAATTTAATTTTTTATTGATTGATGTTTATTTAATGCCTTGGGAAAATTGAATGGAACAACCTCAGAATAAAGGTTTTAAAATAATAAAGTGAATTAATAGCTTGGGGTAAGATTTGAATTAAAATATCATATATCATCCCAAATGAAGATTCAATTTATTATTGTGGTGCTTTAAAATCTATGAGGAGTATTCATTAAAATCATAGTTGAAAAAAATTAATTAGGGAAAATTAAATTTATTCTTCAAGGTTTTATTATTGATATTGTTTATTGGTAAGACATACAATTTTAGGAAAAAAATTTAAAGACATGAATTTTATCTGAGGGATTTATATTAAGCCAAATTATAATGAATTTTTTTTATGTTTCAAGAATATTAGGTTACTTAATAATGATGAATATGACCTTACTAATAAAAAAATATATGTAGAAGATTAGAAACTCATACCTACATAGAGTTACCACAAAATATGAGTGTTTTCCTATGTCAAGAACCAATAATGGACATTTTAAACTACTAAAAAGATAAGATTATGAAACTATGTGCACCATTTGGAAATATAGTTGCAAACATATTTAGGTTCTCCATTTGAAAACTATTGATACTACCTCAACTAGTATTCATATATACCTGAGAATTATCTAGAATTTCAAACACAATATCATGTGTTTGAAAAATTGATTGAGAATTAGAATACATATAAAAACAAGCAATACATATTATTTTATTTGTTTATTTATATTTAAAATTTAAAAATCCATGATTTTGTAAAACTAGTTGTTTGAAAGGACTAGTTTTGATCACATGGACGTGAATTAGGTGTTATTATTGCATAGTTTTTTGAATTAAGGAAATCATACCAATTGAGGTGAACTAATTATTTATATTTGCTAAGGGATTTCAAAGAGTGTAAAAATGGTGGGAATTTCCAAATGGTTTCTTATTTAGTTGATTGTACATGTGTTATATTGGATTTTAGTATCAATTTATTTGATTATTGGTCCTCTCTAGATAAGAAACCATAGACACAAAAATTTGGTAATATAAATTTGAAAATGGTAGTTTTGACCAAGCCTTAGTGTACATGGCATGTACATGCACAACTGACTATTGATTACAATATCTCCTAGCCATTTACTTACTTAAGGGCCTAGCCTTCTCAATTTACCATTATTCACACACAAGATTTATCTAGTCTCTACCTAAGAAAATAATAATCTTAAACATATTTTCACCTAATATTAGATGATTATTTCCTATCTCTTGGACAACTCTAATAGTGATTAGACAAATTTGATTACTAGAGCCATCTACCTTGGATATAACTATCCATGTACTCTCTAATATTTTTTTTCCAAAATTTAAACTCTTATTTTGGGTTGGCCCACACATTCTTTATGTCGATTTGGAGGGAAATTACCCAAAGATCAACTACATAATCATATCAAGCCTAAGCCTATTCCTATTTTCCACTCATATAGAAAACATCTATATTTGCATTATCACATTGAGGAATACATACACACATCCTTGAGGCACTACCCTAAAGTATTTAATTCTAAAAACCCTCAATGTAACAACCCTGCTGGGGTTAACTATAAATACGTGAATTTTTTAATAATTAAACACATACACAAAAAATTGATTACACCACGAGAATATACATATAAAAAATGAAATACTCAAAGTGTGATAATAGAAACCAAGTATAGTATAACACAAATAATTGATCTCTAATGTCAAAAGAGCACATCAAAATGAAAATATAGAAAGTAATTATGTTAACTCAGCCAAAACTAATACAAGTCTACAACCACCACTATTAATGTGCAATAATAAGTAATTTCAACTCTTCATGACAATATTCAATGATAAGTATAATATAATACAATGTACATATAAGATACATGGCTCCTCTAGAGCATAGTTCTTGAACTCAAGTATTTGTGGTAATATCAAGTGTCATCTTGATAAGCAATACTATTGTGGGAAGTAAGAGAATCATCTAAGTGATTTTTCACACCAATCATAGACTAATGATCCCCCAAACTAATCCAAACAAGAAATATCCCTCACTTCATAGAGGAGTAGAAAGTGATAACATGGGAATCCAGAGAGACAAAAAGTACTCATGTGTTGTATTATTTCTAAACTAAACATGCAGTGTATCATAGAAAACCATTCCATTGCAAGATATCATAAAAATATGTAAATCATACTAATTAAATGATAATGTCTCATTAAACATAATTTGGCCCAAAGTTTTATGAATAATTAATAATCATCATCTATAGATATATCGAATTCATACACACTACTTGATCAGACTGCCTTCATCTGTCATTGTGTTCCTAGTAAGCCAATGAAGTCCATCTTACTCCTTACTCCATATTAACGATGCATATTGGTCAAATACAATTCAACCACAAGAATCATTTAATTTACATCTTACTAGAAAACACATCATATAACATGATAAATATAGGAGTAACTAAAACATACATTTATTTCAAACGTAAGCATGAATATTAAATTATTTTATATCCCATATAATAAACAATGATAATATTTTATACCACTCATGTAAAATACACTTTTAACTATAGATTTTAACTACCACAATTTATTTCCAAAACATACTACACCCTATGATAACCCATATTATCACAGTATAGTGTTCTAAGACATCACTACTAATTTTTCATAGACAATCTTAATAAGGTAGTCATAAATACATGAAAACACAAGCTTATATTCAAGTAAGTAGATATAACCAAGCAAGTCATATTTTCCATAGAACACATAATACTCTATACTTACATTGATATATTCTCAAGGAAATTATATACATGCATAAAAGGGTCTCTACTAACTAACATAAAACATGCTATTCATAAAAATAACTAACTTGCATACATCTAATCCATCAAAATTATGAATGAGTTTTGAGTATATCAAGTTTAGTTTGTACCACCCAGGTACATCATACATTTACACTATAGTATTCTATGACATCCCATAATATCATAACTCACAACTACATAACTACGAATAAGCAGTCTTATAATTCCAAGAAACAACTGACCCATAATTATAAATAATAATCCAGTAAGTATATGTTTATACCACCCAGGTATACCCTATGGTTAAACTACTTAATATAATCTCCATAATTAGGTCCAAGTATATAACACAAATAGTACTAATACTATCTAATATCTTATATACACATTATTTAATCCTAGGTAGTCAGTCATAATACTTGTAGATAATAGATAAATTGTAAACCTATTATAATATTTACATTAAACACTTCCTTCTATTTCTAGGAGACTATTCTCACATGGTTAAATTGTTGGTCCCTTTGATGCTTTATGATTCATTATAACCATGTATTAACTATAGGTATAATCCATATATACAATTACCTTTACATCATCCCATGCACCATATGTAAGTACTCAAATGACATGTAAATATAATAAAAAGGTTCATTTATATCTCTTTAAACAAGAACTCCCTATGGTTTTATATATACTTAAGAACTTTCATACTCATAGAAAATATTGATGATCTCTAAAAGAGAAGGGATTCTAAATTGTAATTCTCCTTTATGTTTAAGGAAGTTGGGTAAACATATAGTTGATGTCTACTCTTCCTAAGTCCATGACTTAGTTATGATAACTAAATCACTATATGCCATTTCATACTATATGTACATTTACATCTGTATAAGTTAATTTACCAATAGTAAGCACTGTGCATGTGTTCATATGATAATAAAACTCTGTATAAAGTCTATTATAATAATTTATAACTCTAACCAAGGATCTTAAATCAGATAGCTTATCCCAAGATAATGAAGACCTATGAAAGGCTATGAATATTCTAGGTTAGAAGCCTAAAATTTCATTGACTCACTTTCTCAACTCTAAGTTCCTGTGATCAGTTCATATATGTTGTACTCTCCCAACACTCAAAGATTCTTCAGAAATCAATGTTACCTAAATATATATATATATATATATGTGTGTGTGTGTGTGTGTGTGTTCAACAATATACAAAAAACTATGGTTTAAAGGTGTCAATTGTCACAAAGTCTCAGTTATACGTTGAATAATATGGCTCTTATTAATAATCCATGTCAAATCATAAGAGAAAGAATTAATGTTTAGCAAAGTACCCAACATAAGACCTGTAATTTAAATAACTAATTTATTATATTATGGCTTAATTGGTCTCATTATGGATATCTATTCTATCATTGATAACTCCTTTTTCCTTCTAACCATACTTTATCCATTTTAGTCCCACCTATTAGATTGATATAGAGGTATTCAAAGATAATTATCAATAATCCCTTTTGAATAAACTAATGTAATCTATATCTAAAATCCATACTAGTATCTCATTTTACTAGTAAAAAATGACCTAAACCCATTTATCATGTTCTATATAGTTTATTTTATTTTTAACCTACTCACACATTCCAATGGCACATAAGAAAAAAATTCTTTAAGGGAAAATAAGGTGTCTAAATGCTAAGACTATAACTATATAGTTCACACTCCTTGGTATTTATATACATAAACCTAACATATATATAATAACTCAATGATTCACTAACAAATCAACATGTTAAATTTATAAAATCTTAGCCCTCTGTAGTTCACTATGAATCACTGCTATAAAATTCATATATTGGCTGGTATAAAATTATCATTTAAAAAAATATATCAACATAAGGAGAGTTTAGTATAAATTGCTACTACGCAATTCATATCCTAGCACTATATTTATAGATACGTAAATTATCATGCATTTAGTTACCATTTATAGGATCAAAATAAAAATATTATTTATATCTAGGCATTGATGCCTCTGTTAGCATAGGACCCAATAAACATATGACACCCAAAAAGGTTAGCATTGACAATACCACTTAGGCATCAATGCTAACTTTTCTAGGTGAACCAATACCACTTAGGCATCAACATCAAAATGAAACCATTGTTTATGTTTAGGGAGAGTTCATCATAATCATTACTATAAAATTTAGAAGTCTCCTCCATTACCTAAGTCGCTGCATACCATAAATAATTCATTGCATACCAGATACAAGTCGTGATTCTTTTTACCAGTCCAGGCTAAAGTATATATCATAAATTAAATTCCTCTACATATACCAAAATTAGTGATATAGTAGGTCATCGTAAGTATAAATTAATCATGTTAATTGTACTTATTATTGGTTATTACTATTATTGACTATTTTGTAAATCAATGACTTCTAAAATAGTAATAAATTATTTATTATAAAGTCATCTTATAATTCTAAAGTCACTACATATTAATTAATTTATCCCAACATATAAGTATAACATTGACGTGGATATTAAATATATTCCTGTATAATTTTAAATCTATCCCTATACAATGATCTAGATTTTTAAATTTAGTATAACGGTGATACAAGTAACAAGACTCTCATACTATGTGATTTCCATATTTTTGATATAGTATTTCCTCATTGGATTATACAATTACTGTATACCTTATCTATTATAGTGAACTCCATTTTAAAAATATATTATAGTTTTACTCAAATATTTATTTTTAAACTCATGGTTGTTATAAAACTTATTACTATATATAGAGCACAAAATTGAATTTACACAATTTACTAAGATTATTCTAAAAAATTAAATGCACTGCTTACTCTCAGATGCCAACTTGTATTTGCTTGATTTTGAAGAATTACTTCTTTTTTTCATTCCCTTCTTTTCCATTTCACACTTTTCTATCTTCCATGCTCCCCGTATCTTCTCTGATATGCCCTGCTTTTCATATTCCATGCTCTATAATAAAAAGGCATAGTTTGCTTTAATTTTTTTTTTAAAATTTTTTGTTTTACTTTCCTTTTTTTCATTATTTAATGTTTTTCTCTTCTTTTATTTTTTTTCTTTTTTAATTTTAATTTTAATTTCATTATCTTTTTTTTGTGTTTTTTCCCTTTTCCCTTTTTATTTATTTTAACAAATAAAAATCTATAATTTCTAAATTAGTTATTCCTCATTTATTGCCACTAGAAAATTAAAACACAATTCCATAAATATTTTATAGATTTTTTAATATAATTATATTAATAACATTTCCACAAACATTAATGACAAAATGTACCCAATACACAAAACGAATCCTTTAAGATATTTAACTATAATGGAAAAATCTTAGAAAATAACATTCCAATGTAGAAATAAACATACCATGTTCAAACCATTTTTTAATGCATTCTAACATGTGCTAACTACTATGGTGTGTGTAGGGTTCTTTCCAGATTTCTATTAAGCTCTTACATCTCTATCTATGTCACTCTCTCTGATGATGCTCTCCCTCCAGCACGCTCTGAGGGATGAATTCTCCTACGTCAACCTCACAACACGTAGGTAGTTAAATCATATCAACATGATAAACATATAGAGTAAAATACAACTAAAACAACACATTAATATGCTCAAAATATAAACATGTACACTATAGCTAAATCATAGTAAAGCAATAATGTACCATCATGTATCTAAGCAATATTATACTATCCCATAATAACATATATCTCAAGCTTAGTCAGAAATATAACCAATATCGAATGTGTCCTCCATATATATCCATGAATAACCAAATAGTTTGCTTAGAAAGGAATCATGATGTAACATCCTTCCCCTTAAAACTAGTGATCATCCTAGATAACTCTTCTCAAATATAAATTTTGAATTAAAAACATTATTTTGTAGAGACAACACAATATAAGATATCAAATCAAGTACATAAATATGAAATTACCTGTATAACTCACCAAATTTCCCTCAAGTTGCACTATTCTCAAATTATTGGTCCCATAAGACCCTACTCTATGACATCTCCCAATTATGTAAACAAGGTTTACTAGTGTCTCTTACATTGATTTGTTCTATCATGACCACCTTGGGTCCATAATCACAAGTCCAACCTATACATATCTTGGTGAAAGTTTCACTGAATTCCTAAGAGCTCATAAGATCATCATACAAACCAAAAAAAATGACCAAGGAGAGTTCCAAAAAATCCTCCATCCAATCTACACATCTCTCCAACCTAGAGAGTGTTTTTCTCATTATAGAGAAAATTAACTAAGGAACCTGACAAGAAGTTATTACTATCACTACTCCACATAGCTCTTAATAAGTATAGCATGTCAATACTATCACTACTCCATGGATCTCTTGACAAGTATGATGATGAATAAGAACTGGAAATACTACATTTTTAATGTATACAAAATTAAGGAATAAATATTCCAATGTATACATGCATATGGCCATATGACTAAATTTAACAAGTCCATCTATGAAATTTTGAATTCAACAAGTCAGACTATTAGATCTAAACTTTGTAACTACTGAGTTAATGTGAGACTAGGTAGGATCCACTCCTATTGCTTAGTACTCACATTCCTAATTCACCCTCTTCCCTTAAGTCTCCATGACCTAATGATCTTATAAAAATGTATAATGTTTCATGAATCATAATTATATACTAAAAAATAATAATAAGCAATGCTATATGCTAAATAATTCTAGATGTATCAACATACATATAGGAGAAATCATATAATCAATCTATAATTGTATTAAGTTACCAATAGATAACATAACTAGTATCATATTCAAACCTTAACATATAGTGTTATATTCATGATTAAGAGGAAATAATGTTATAATTAACATAACATACAAAGGCCAAGGGTCACGCCATCCTTTCAACCTAGTAAAGGAACAAGCTAGACAATTTATCCCAGCTTGCTCAACTAGAAGCAACAAATTAAAATTTTATCCCAACCCTTAGATTGACAAGATGTTCCGCACATCCTATACCCTTCTCGCTTCCATCAAAAAGTATAAAAGTATTAAAAATAACATGATTTAAGCCAAAAATATAAAAATATAAATCTAATCATGGGTGAATAATAACATAATAATTATAATTCAACTTATAGTTCTTAATCTAGAATTTAATATATATAATTCAAGGTTTGCCACTCCACATGGTCTAAAATCATAGGTTAGATAAAGTAGTGAACCTAAAGAGTCACAAGTGAAAAATAGGGAACTATCATCTCAAAATATCCTACATACCCTCACAAGGTAAAATAAAACACTGCAACTCAATGTTGCCAATTCACTACCTACTTACTAAATCTATTAGTATCACGATTGATTTCCACAACTAGGAGAAAGAAAAATGCTGACTACAAAGATGTACCAATCCATCCTATCCTAAAACTTCTCTCTTAACAAGAATTATAAGATATTTCCCCATAGAATTTAAGGTAATATAGTCAAACAAAATTTTAGAAACAAGTTTTCATTTAGGAGAGCACTAAATCAACATCATGAAAATATGAATAATCTTGGTAGTTTATAATGATGACAAAGGAGAATGAGATTATAAAAACTCACCTATAAGATAACTAAGAGAGATGTCACTTATTATTAACCCACATAATTTAAGGGTGTAGATTCCATAAACAAACTCCCAACACAAAGGAATTTTTAAGCAAAATGATAACACTATACTACAAGAAAATTCCCACTGCACTAGGTGGTACCAACTAAAAATGGTCTTATAAAATTTTCCATTTCTAGGATTAAAAATAATAAGACATAAAAACTAAGAAAATATATTTAAGTTACAAGCATACCTACTTAATAAACACTTATAACACAAAACACACTGACAAAGGTGACTTGATATTCAATAAAGGATGTAGTCACTGTATGCAATCAAAAATGCATCATGTCTATCAATTACTCCTAGATAGAATAAGATAGATCACACCCAAAATTTTGATTGGGGATACACTTGTTAAGTAGAAGAATGACCAATATGGGGATTCCTTAGACTTGATTATGGGATCACTTGTATCACTTGTCACAATAAATCATGCTAGGAAGGGTTTCCAAAGCCTAAATTCTAACGTAATTACACAAAAACCTTAATGGAGTTATAAGGTTTAAAACATTCACTTATACTAATAGAAATAAATCAAAATATAATCTAGTGCTCACCAAAACTTGTGGCACAAATTCAGGGTTAGAAGCAATAAAATAAACAACTAAACTAAACATGTATTAGAAGATATATACTCATGTCAATGTAAACAAAATATTAAATACATGGAGAGAAGAATACAAATGCATTATCTATCTACTCTTACAAAGGATAAATAAAGTTAGGAATACTTACCTTTGAAGATGAACCCATCGAGCCTCAATCTCCCCCTTGGCCAAGGTGATTCATAAGAGATTGTTATGGTATGTAAGGATAACCAAGATCAATAAGATCTAGGCTACACAACCTATATAAGCATCTAAAATACTTATCCAAAAGACAAGATAAATATCTCCAAAGAAAATATGGAACCCTAAGATTTATTATTCAATTAGAATGGTCAATAAGCAGCTGTTCATTTGCACTTATTTTCTAATAATTATTATCTTATATAATGGTCAGAAATGACTTTATATATATAGGTAGATCTTGCCCTAAATCATTCCAAGAATGTCAGATATATAGGGTCAACCTAGTTGACCTAGTGTGTTTTTGGGGACAAGTTACTAGGTTTATGCTAGGTTGGCCGAAAGGATAACAAACCAAGAAAATAAGGAATACTCCTAACCTGTACTGGGTTGACCCAATCAACCCAGTACAACTGACAATAAAAAAAGATGTTAAGGAAAGAAAAGGAGGAATGGAAAGAGGAAAATACTATAGGAGGTAGGACAGATAAGAACAAGCTTAGGGTAAATGGTTTTAGGAGACAAGTGTGTAGATGACAAGTGGCATAAGGAACAACAATCTTATGAAGCACCAATGGTCTGCCAACCCCTTTCTTGATGCACCCCTTAAGGCATGCAATCAAAGAGATTCAGATCGATAGGGTCCTATAAGATACAAAGTGTCAATAATCAATAAAAGTTTGAAAATATTATGTGTATACATATGCCCCACTTGAAGCTCTTCATGTGTCACATAAGTGTGACACAGGATGGTGCTTTGAGATAAAACATGATCACACACAACATTGATACTAACTAAAGTGTAATAAGACTAAAATAAGATAAATGAAAGGAAATTGAAAAACATATACGTTTAACTTACCTTAGTACCATAGATAAAGAAGTAGACTATAAGAGAGTATGAAGGTGTCTAATATAGAGAACACTAGATGAACATGTAGAAGTTAGTGCAAAAAATAGCCAAAAATTGAAATTTTTGGGAAATAGGCATATGGTAGTGGAAAATAATCTCTATGTCATCATGAATCTAATGCATTTTATAGTTTGTAAAATGGATGAGTAGAAACAAAGATATAAGCAAAATAGGGAATCTACAAGATAATAATTGAAAGATTCAATTTTGGATAAGTGTTTTTAAAATAGGGGAAAAGACTATTGATTTGTTATTTTGACTTGTGAAGGAGAGAAAAGAGAGATCTGGAGAGAAAAAAAAGCTAGGATGGTGAGGAGATACATGATAGACATGGAGAGGTTTTATAGGTGGCAGTGGGTGCACTACATATATGCAACTAAGAATCTCAAACTAGTTTTTGAAATTTGTATTGAATTAAGTATATTTTTATTAATTTATGATTTTAAGTATTTTTAGATGTCACAATGAGGCAAAATCAGATTCTAGGGGTAGAAAATAGGAAGATAGGAAATGAGTTTGAAATATTTAGGCAAAAAATAAGAAAATGGAACTTTTTTAGGAAAATACAAGGGGTTGATAGGTAAAAAGCACTGGGTCAACTTAGTAGGCTACAAAGTAGGTAAAATCCATAGTGCTAACCCAGTAGGTATGTTTTAACCCTATACATTTCACATGATGAAAGCTTAGTTTGGAGTTACCACATGGTTTGAAAGGTCCCAAATCGAAGCTCAACACTAGGGAGGGGAAGATAAGGGGGTTGACTCAATTTTTTGAGTCAACCAGGGAAAAATATAAGAAAATTTTGGTCAAACTAGTTTGACCAAAGAGCTAGAAAGATATGGAAAAGCATACAAAAGGCTGAAAGAGGGCTAGAATGGATTGAAATGACCAAGTAAGGTCAAGAAGGATTGAGAAGGATAAAATGAATAAAATATGGTAATGTAGGCTTGTTTTTGCTTTAAAAGTGTAAAAAGAATGTACTAAAAATGTATTATGACTATACATGACATGGAGAAACTAACACATCTTTTGTTATTTCTTGGGTGCAGGGATGACAGAGATTTTGGCAACTTGTAGGTACGACATGGTTATGAGATTTACTAGATAAGATATCTAATGGAGATAGGGATAAACTAAGATCCATAGGTTTAGCTAGGATAATAGAGATGTGCCAGATCCCCCTTAGTGATGACTTATTAGTCATTTTCCTTGGTTGTTGAGAATGATTGATTAACACCTTCAAATGGGAGGTGGATGGGGATACAATAGAGGTGGATATCACATTAGAGGATGTCGATGCCATCTTGGGGATACTTATAGTAGGAGCATAGGTGATTATAGGGATACTAGATAGTTTAGAGGAAAGGAGAGCCTTAACCATATAGGCTATAGGCTCATAGATGATACTACCAGGTAGGAGGGTGAGTATGTTTGATGTCTATACATCATAGTTTTTGGATATCCAAAGGCTTTGATGGGCCTTGTGATATAATGGGTGCTATGTCACAAGTTAGATTATAAGGTATCATAGTTTATGGTAGCCTTGAATAGGATGATATTAGAGGAGTGAGCTCTATATGACCTAGGATCGATCATCTTGGTCCATCTGATACATGATAAGTATGAGATGCTAGTCAGAAGGAAGAGGACCTTGGGGCTGATCATATTGCTGACAACTTGGATCTATGAGAGGTTTCCTATGTATTGATTAATTGGGTTGCCCCATGTAGTCAATGATAGGTTACCTCGAGTGAAAAGATGGAGGGAGGACTAGGTAGCATAGGTGATGCCCCACATGCTAGTGATAGAGTCCATGATATGTGTAGATATCATGTGGTAGCCATATAATCACATAGTAGCTACATGGATGAGCTCGTACATAGTTATACTAGTGATAAAGAGGATAGAGGTGGTTGGACACTAATTTTAGTGGAGAGAGACATATCTGATGGCATAGGTGTTAGGGTAGATGGCCCTACCTCATACAACAACACTGATATTGATGATTTAGTAGTGGGCTCAACATGTGAGGGAGCCATAGGAGAGGAAGGGACTCAGACCACTCATAGTGAGGCAAACACTAAGGCCATGTGAAGAGTGACCATGGACTACTTGAGCATGAAAATGAGCCAAGAAGGAGGATATGGATGGGGAGGTAGAGATACTAGATGTACCACTATCATATCCACATTGATATGAGTAGTGGCCATTGAGGACATGACATTGATAGAGGTAGGAGGTAGGGGAGAGAGTGGAGACTATTACCATCCCAAATTACCCCATAAGTGAGCTAGAGGAGATGACAGAGACACCACTTAAACATAGGTTGAGACTGACATGAGCCATGATAGGCAAGTTTGAGCTAAGGAGATGGCCTATAGAAGAGGTATTAGGAGGTTGCATAGATAGGGAGACTGTGCTAGGTGGTTGTGTAGATGGTGAGACCATAGTAGCTAAGACATAGATAAGTAACAGATGCTTAATTTATTGCTTAAGTTTTTTTTAGATAGATATTATGAGA